>CM035794.1:35572905-36110405 GCA_020466265.1 Siphamia tubifer | reverse complement strand
TGGTCTGAATAGACAGGGGTATACCACAGAAATGAAAGTATGTGTTCCTGAAGTACACTGCATACCAAATGTGTCTAGATAAAGGATAAGATTGTCTGCCAACTTGGATCCATTATCTCTAAGAGGTTATGTGACTACAAATCAGCCCCAGCAGTGTATATTTTCTACTGCAACATATTAGAGGCTTGTGGCCTCATTAAATATAATAAATATCAGGCCTTGTTATTTGACAGTTTGTTTTTTTTTCATCTAATATAGAATGAATTACTTGTGACTTTTCTTTTACTGGCATCTACCAACTAAATGAATGTACTTACACTTAATGGCCTCAAAAAGCACAGACGTCCCTCATTACAGTCAGTGTTATGGGGATATAAAGACAAGTCACACTTAAACATAATGACAGTAATGTACCTTAACCCTGGAAAGTGTCCACCCTGAATTGGAAACAATGAAAAGAGAAAGTCTGTTTATAGCCACTGTAGAAACATCATGGTGTACTCCTTCCCTCTATAGAGAGGGAAGGAGTACACCATGTTTACCATGATGTAAAAACACCATGTTCACCATAAACACGTCATTATAAGGTAACACAAACACAATGGTTCACTTTTTCTGGGACGACATTAACAAATGCAATTGGAATATTGTTAGTTTCTGCATATCCTTCTGAACACTCTGAATAATTCTTACATTCTTGATCTTTAATTCAACATCTCCTATTAATTTTGTTTACATTGTACGTTTGTCAGAATATAGTTATAGCTTTAGTATTGATGACATGAGTCATCTGACTGAATTGGATGATTGCTGTGATTATTTCTAAGTTTAAGTCATGGATCTGGAAAAAGTTTGTTTCTCAAATGAGAAAATGATGTAAGTAAAAGTTAATTATATCCCTCTCATGCAGTAAAATCACCAGTTCGCCTCATAATGAGCTTATCAGACAAACATTTGAAGAGCTGTACAGAAGTATTGTTAAAAATGATTCTAAACAGTCTATGAAATACAGTTACACTGTATATTTATATAATATATAGATGCCAGCCAGTCATTTCACTTAGTTTAAAGGCTCTCCTGAGTGCAAGCTGAAGAGGGGGGTACTTATTTGAGTTTTTAAATTGTAAAATGATAATTAAGACATAACATGGTGAAAATGTCATTTAACATGACCTAAGACAGTGTAAAAGACAAAACAAGATTCAGTAAAACAAAGAAAAATTTAAAACAACTAAATATTTAACAGTATTAAACATGTCAAAATGCTTTGGCTGACAGTGTATTCAAAATAAACCTACAAAAAAATTAAAAATATAAATCACAGTCATATTTTTCATGATAAAAATGCATTAGCTTGTTGACCTGTGGGAAACCACAGGTTCTAGATCAGTGGTTCTTAACCTGGGTTCGATCAAACCCTAGGGGTTCGGTGAGTCAGTCTCAGGGGTTTGGCAGAGGTGAAGACACACACTTAACACATTCCACTTGACCATCACTGGTGACAGGTTATCATGTTACATTTCTTAGCCAATTTGTGCTGCAGGGAATTTGGTGTGGTCAGTAGTCGATTTATGACTGTTGTAATGGTACATCGTGTGGTTTCTGTAATATTTTAACCCATACTAACTTTGTTGAACAAAAAAAAAGAAAGTGGGCAGACGACTATGTACAATATGGATTCACATGGATGAAATTATATTTGATTTTTCATGACATAAAGTGAGGATAAAGCAGGTTCAACGAATGAATGATAAATACAATAAATAATAAGTAAGGTATGTAATTCACACAGTTCATTCCTTCTATTGGTTTTGTTCTTTGAACTCGGTGATGTTAATGCAAGGTTCATTTTGTGCATCAGTAAAACATATACCTATGTCTTGAATTAAAAAAAAAAAAAGATTTAGCAATAAAGAAGGATTTAGTGAATGTCCATATGAAACTGATGGGGTTCAGTACCTCCAACAAGGTTAAGAACCACTGTTCTAGATCATCTGGTACAGTTCAGTCCCTTACTTTCTTGGTAAATTCCACTGTGGCTTTCAGTTGAATAACCTCTCAGCTGGTGTGTCTGTTTCTGCTCATGAAATTTGACACCATGACAATGTGGCCCTGTTGTTTATGTTGCTAAGTACTACACTTTAATGATAACTCTATAATTTAGCGCATAGCAAAGTGATTGGAAGGTTATTGTATTCCAAAATTACTAATATCTGTCATGATATTCGTTATATCAACTTGCTATTTTTGCTAGTCCTTCAGGATTTTGTGTGATGCCAAAGACACACAGAGTGCACATACCTTTTTATAATATACATGTGATGAAATTCATTAAGCTATGTTTGTTTCTTTGTTTGATAACTAAAAAAGTTATGGAAGAATTTAGATGAAATTTCCAGGAAATGTTGATACTGGTGGCACATGGAACAACACTCTCTAAGTGTTTTTATTTTACTCCACCTTTAATCAGTCGTTACTGGTCACCAGATATATATATATATATATATTTTTTTTCAGGTTAAGCATTTTCCTTCTCCCTCATTTCTACGTTTTAATTTGAACTAACTCTTTTATAGACGATGCACTGCAAAGCACAAGCAGGCCAGTTTCACACATTTTTAAACAGTTCCTTTAAATATTCATATTAATATGTTTATGCTACAAACCTCTGCCACTTAAAATTAATCAAAATAGGATGGTTTTTGCCATCCTTAGAGTGCTCAATTGACCTTGTCTTCTTTTTCGTTTCTCCAACCCAGTCCTGTCTAGTGTGTATTCAGCAGCACAGGCTGTTATGTAAGACTGAATTTGTTTTGCTGCACTTTAGCCTGAGGACCTCTCACTCAGCAGCACTACAATCCAGCCATGTTGTGCGGCAGAGTGTGGGGAGCAGTGAGCCTGGAAAGGGCAAAATCCACTGTTGTAATGCAAGGGCAGTAGAGGGGAAGGAAAGCATTGGCCTGAGACGAAGTTAGGGAGGACATACAGTTTAGTGGGACTGTTTTATGTAACATTCTCTGACTAAACACAACTGAACAGGATGGGGTAAAAGTTGATTCTGGTGACATTAACACCTGAGCTAACACCTGGCATTAGTTGTTCTGGAGCCACTTTGTAATCTTACTGTTTTGTACAGAACACACTCAATGTTTACTCCCAAAAGCTGCATCAACATGAGGCACATAAGTAGCTAGGCCAGGCTGTGCAGTGTCATGTTGGATGCAGGAAAATATAGTTAAAGGACAATGCCTTTTTTTGTCTCAAGGCAGTCATGCCATCTTGGTTTATCACTGCAGGATTAATTTTTTGCATAATAAGCACACTTATATTCAGGTTTTGTATTGTTATATTATATAATGTTTAGATCTAAAAAAGATTGTTCGCCTCAAATTTGAGGTGCAATTGTAAAAATTCCAAGTGATCAATTCTTAACGGTCACTGCTCTGCTATGATCAAATGAAAACAATAGGTGCACAGTAAATAAATATTTATTCCATTTCAATGTGATTTTCAGGTTTTCTGCACACATGTAGCCTGGTGCAGACACGTCCTGCTCTTTTTCTCTGTGCAGCTCGGCTGTCCATTTGCTCTTGTCTTTGTTTTACACATGAGCAGGTCTGAAGCGTGTGTGGGTGCTTGTGTGTGTTTAGGCGTCTATAAGTGTGTGAAGGCTTGTCTAATGGAGAGGTTGGAGTCTATGAGTACTTTTGAGGAAGATTAAAAGCTACACAACTGGGTGTGAATATAGGAAAGTGATGACTGAGCAGTACATTTGCTGCATGCAGCAACATACAGGTCCTAAGGCCTGATCTATGAAACATTATGTCCAGTCCTTGTTAGCCATTTGATGCATTTTTAAGATTTTATGAAATTACAATGTCAAATTAGTATTCTGGTGATCTATTTTTCCTTAAAGTGATTAATGTTTAGGAGCAAATGATTAATCCAATACTATACAATGTTCTTCCTTGCTTTCCGAATTCAGTTGTTCATTTTCCGTAACACAAAGTAACACATGAAAGTGAACAATAAACCTGAGAATGTCACTCATTGTGATCATCAGCCTCTTAGGAGTTTGTTTCCTTTGCCTGTTCCCTTCAAAACAAACCGTGTTAAATTGGTTTGGATTCAGGCGTATTATTAGCTTAAGGACAATTAGGTGGGCAGGAGGTGTCAGTGTGAACCTGTCTTTCTCTATGTCATCGGGAGCTGGAGATGGGTGGTAACACTTTCCCCTCAGCTGTTCCCTCTGTGCTGTGGAGGAAGGCAGGAGGCTAAAAATACCTCAAAAACACAAACAACCCAAACATCAGAGGAAAGGAGGGGGTAACCTAAAGACAGAGAGGCACTTAGACATACTGGTAATGGGCTTCTTTATTAGACACAAGAGTCAAGAACTCCCAGACATGTAAGAGTTACAATATCTATAGACACTAATTCGCATGTAGATGAATATTAGCACATGCAAAAGATTAAGGATTTAGGGCTCTGGATGCAGTTATTTATTACTTTCTCCATAAATTTGTTCATAAATGTTAAAATTGTGCAGAAGCCAAAGTAACATCTTGTTTTGGATTGTACTACATGTCTTGTCTCATCATCTGAACCCGCTTTATCCTCACTAGGGTCGCAGGGGTCACTGGGGGCTTAATCCAGCTACAATGGGTGAAGGCGGGGTACACCCTGTATGAGTCTCCAGTTCATCTCAGGGCTGAACATATATAGACAAACAATCACTCTCACATTCACACCTATGGACAATTTAGATTAACCAATTAACCTATCAGTGCATGTGTTTGGATGGTGGGAGGAAACTGGAGTACCTGGAGAAAACCCACGCAGACACGAGGAGAACATGTAAACTCCACACATAAAGGTCTGGTGTGGGAATTGAACCAGGCTCCTACTTGCTGTGAGACATGAGTGCTAACCACTGCGCTGCCCTTATACCAAACATATATATCAAGAAAACAAAATATCTAAAGAGCTGAAGTAGAGGTAGTTCCAATTTATTTATTTTTTTCTAAAGTAAATATAGAGTCAAGGTTTTAACCATTTGTTGTCCTCAAACTAGGATTCTTATATTTCTTCAAAATCAGTCACGTTTTTTGTTGAGTTTTCTTCAGTAAAATATCTAACTATATGGGGCGGCACAGTGGTGCAGTGGTTAGTACATGTGCCTCACAGTAAAAACACACACACCAGACCTTTCTGTGTGTAGTTTGCATGTTCTCCCCGTGGGTTTTCTCCAGGTACTCCGGTTTCCTCCCACCATCCAAACACATGCACTGATGGGTTAATTGGTTAATCTAAAATTGTCCATAGGTGTGAATGTGAGAGTGATTGTTCGTCTATATATGTTCAGCCCTGAGATGAACTGGCGTCTCATACAGGGTGTACCCCGCCTTCGCCCATTGTAGCTGCATTAAGCCCCCAGTGACCCCCGCGTCCCTAGTGAGGATAAAGCCGGTTCAGATGATGAGATGAGATATAACTCTATGATTCTAAATCACATACTATAGCATAGGCTATACAAAAGGTGAGTAATGCAACAGTATTTCATGCCTTTGTGGTACTGTGATGAACAAGTGTATGTGAAGTAGAGATGCATCTGTCATTATAGCTGCTGATCTGAAAAGATATATGATTTTCTGTCTTGTACTGCAGGCTTGATTGTTTTGCAGAGATGTCTCATTTTCTCTCAGACCACTTGAATTACAATAAGTTGAGTTATTATCTTAGCATTTTAGCTCACTAACACCAAAACAAATTGCCTACTGAAGCTTTATTGTATTAAGTTAGAAGTAGAAAACTAATGAAAAAGAGAAATAGTGCTTAATCATGGTTAATGGTACAAAAAACCCTCCCTATTACATTCAGAAAAGAAAAAACAGGAAATTATTTTAACCTCTGGTGTTTCCACTGAAAAACTATTTGGGTCAAGGTCTTTGGTTTAATACATGTTAATGAGACGGATGGTGGATTACATGTATGTACAATAAGAAAAGGCAAAAACAGGGAAGTAAAATGAGTGCAAAGAGGAATAGGAGAGGCCAACAGACACAGACAAGTGGATGTGCTGCTGCTGGAGCCTCCTGGCCAGTACAACAGGAAGTCAGCCACTGGGGACCTCCATCAGAATGAGATCGAGGGCATTAGAAAGCTCACATGTCTGGATGGAAGAGAGAGGAGCCTGTTGCAGTCAGATAATTAGTCCACAAGGCCATTAGCCTCTAATCTGTCTTACAGTGGGAGAAATACCATGAACAAGAATCAGAGAAAAGAGTGACAAGGAGACGAGAGGGTAATGATGATGATGATGATGATGATGATGATGTGGACCACTCAAATCACACATCACCAAAGGTCTATCTGTCCTTAGAGGAAACAGACTGGTTTGGTCTTGTTAGAGTACTAGGGTCATCAGAGGACACACATCAACAAAAATCTGAAATATCCCACATATGAACAGACACAAAGGTGCAAAGTGTCTTTGAGTCAGTCAACTAGTTTCATCCAGAATTTTTTGTAAAGCTTTATGCACAACACACACATATCCGAAATGACTTTGGAACATGGAAAATAAAGAATGATTGTCTTATTATTAAGATAAGATTAGATTAACTTTTGACATTTCTTGAGTACAGACAAGTGCACAGAGTAAGACAGATAGTGCCAAGTAGTGTAAATTGTCATTCATTTCCTGCTATGATGGATAACAGTCAATTAATTCAGCAGCCACAGTGTCTAGGATATATCTCGCAATAAGAGGCAATAAATGTTGAAATTGATATTGTTCACATGCTTTGATAAATACGCAATTTCCACTTCACTGATACTACCTCAGGTTCTTTGACAATAAAAACGTCATTGTCAAATGAAGTGTAACACTAGGTTGCATCATGGGACACTGCTGCCTGTATCAAAACAGGAAATCCATGAGGACGCCATATGATTAACATTAATTTATATATTGTCAGCCTGTTAACAAGTAGTCAGTGGCTCAAAGTGAGACATTTGTTGAAATCTCTTGATGAGATTGTTCTCATGTGACAATTTTTCACGGTACACTGTGAAGCAGAACTGGGTCACATGTGGCAACACAAAATGCTGCCTGGCAGCTTGCTATTGTTAATATGATTTGCTTGCAGGCTGACCCTGGTGCAGCTATGGCTCACTAGAAACAGAAGTCCACCAACAGAGCACAGACTGGAAAGAAACGAAGTAGAGAAAGAGAGATTACATTGTCTGTTAGATTCAATCTTTGCTTCTTTGCCAGCTGATGAAAGCACAGATGGGCAAAACATCTCTCACAGAAAGACGCCATTATCAATTGTTCTGTCTGTCTTTGCTTCTCTTTTACACACTGTTAGAGCTTGACATGTTTCCTTTTGAAGCACTTTTAAATTAAAAACTACATCCCAGTATATCGAGACCATTAAAATTGTGTTTTGATACACACTTTTGTTTAGTCATACAGTAAGAGATGCAGACAATCTAGTAACTGTTTGCATTTCCCTGTGCATTATTTGTTATTTTTAACAATAAGCGTAAGCACTACTCAATAAATGTCTGATTTAATTAGTGAGTACCAAGACAGCAAGGACGTAAAATACAAAGAAGCCAGATTCCTAACACCAGTAACAACACTTCAATCCATTGTTAAAGGAACCGTTCGGCTGAATTTGATTTGTGCATATGTCAACAAGCTCAACATGAAGGAAGCTATTTTAGAGGATTATTCATAGATTTATTTTAGAGGTTAATGTCAAGAGAGGAACAGAGGATAACTGTTCAGATTATGGAATATTTTTCATTAGACACAAGGTCTGAATTGGTTCACAGAATTATTGTAATCAAGCAAAGGGTGTCTTGTATTGATTGCACTAAAAAAAAAAAGAAAAGAACAGGTGGGAAGAGATGGGGAGAAGGAAGAGTGGTGAGGAGGAAAGAAAGGATAAGAAAATAAAAACAGATGAAATAAATGAGGCAATGCAGTGCAGTGATGAGTTGAATGAAGAAAGAATGACAAATAATAAAAGGGCATGTGGTGAGAGGAAAAGGGAGGAGGAAAGGAAAGATAAACTAAAACTATGTAGTAGGAAATGACTAAATAGGAGCAAGAAATTGTGAAGGAGAGGGAAGAAAATTAGGGTAGTGGACAGAGAGGAGAAGCCATCATTACTGTCCATTTATAAGACAGCTACAGCTGCAGCTTGAGGAGTGAGTGGTCTGATCCGAAACAGGTGGTGATTACTAGTTTAAGATAGTGTTGTTTTGTAGCTAGACAGATAGAGACCTGTAAATAGATAATAATGTACTACACTTCAGTAATATGAGATTTTGATTAAAAAAATCATATGGCTATTTGTTCTATAGATATTATGTCCAACAGTAGAAGACAGATGGGTGTCTGAGGCATAATGCTACTGAAGCATATTGACAGATCCCACAGATTGAGGCCACAAGCACTCAGACATGCTCAAGCATGAGGTACATTTATTGCAGCCATGTTAAACTAATATGACCCCAGTCTTGGAAAACATGATGTCTTTTCTTACTTATTTTCCTGTCTTGCAGCTGCCACATTTCTGGTTATTTATTTATTTTTTGGACTGAAATTGTCCTTGTCTTCATTCAGATTCTGGTCATGGATGGAGTAACAGTAGAATCTAGGGTTAAATAAATCAGGGGAGAGAATACCAGTGTTATTGGTCCAAGGATTCCACTAAATGGTGATCATTATCATAGAATCACAGCCACTGAATGGAGTTCCCTCACAGACAAAAGATCAGTCATTTTAATTATTAAATTATCTGTGTCACGGTACATCACTATCATATAAATGCTCTGGAAAAGTATGTGAACGTTAAAAAATATATATTTAACAACAATCTAGTGGTTTTGGAAGTCTTGTTCAGTTTAATAAGACAGCCCATAATGTCTCCACATTTGATGGTGATCAGAGGTTATTCATCAGGCTTATGAAAATGTTTTCCAGTCTGTGAAAATCATTGCCATCACTTAGAATATCAGGGATGTTTAGGAAGTCATTTTCTAAAACATGAATATTGGGAAGTGGTCAGACATACAGATGTAGGTGACATGACAGCCTGTTAGAGATGAAGTATTGGATGAGATGAAGGAGGAATGGAAGGATTCTTACAAATGGATTCATGCATCTGAGACTACTTCTATTAGATATAAACTGTGAGGCTAGGCACATAGAGGCCAAATAATGAAGTTTATGGAAATAGCACTGCAGCAAAAACTTCAACAGTCACAGATGTACAAAAAGAAATAACTGTCAGTATTCAGGGCAGCTGGTTATTATATTTATTTGCTTTGGTCAAGAGTTCAATGTATCACATGCAGACTAACTACACTGTGTAAATTTGCTCACAGGATGTTGCTTTCCCTGCTTGAATTATGTGCCATTTCAGTTGATATTCCCCTCCCATCCATATTTGCATGTTTCTGCTTTCATAGTCTACATCACTATGTGAAAGAGAACCAATCTCTAGGTGGTAAATGCAAAAAACAGGACATTTTAATGTGATCATGACCCTTTTCATGTGCTGTTGTCTTGTCTTTTGTGGAAATGTAGTCATTTTAATACCACAGCTTCCTTCTTCATGTATAAATGTTCCATCAAAACAATTGCAAGCATACTGTTGGACTATCACTCTGCACCATCTAAAATGAGTGTGATTTGTTTAAGGAAATATAAATCAGCCTAACAAGTTGGTAGAGTGGGTCAGCCAATAACTGAAGGTTCGAATCTTGCTCTGTCCTAGTCAGTCTGTTGTTTCCTTGGGCAAGACATTTCACCCTCCTTGTCTCCAGTGCCACTCACACTAGTGTATGAATGATTGGTGGTGGTCAGAGGGGCTATTAGGCACAAATTAGCTGTCAGTCTGTATCAGGGCAGCTGTGGCTACAAATGTAGCTTACCACCACCAGAGCGAGCATGTGAGAGTGAATGAATCACTGGTCACTAATGTAAATTGCTTTGGGTGCCCAGAAAACTGCTTTATAAATCCAATTTATTATGATTATGATTATGATGATGATGATTATTATTATTCCAGACATATGGTATGGTATTAGACCTATCTTCAGTGCAGGCACAGTGTTAAGTTGTACCAGGCAAACAAACCCCGCTGCCATGGCACATATTTTATGTGATTTGACCTATCTCTTATCATTTTGAAAACACATTTTTCGTGACTGTGACCTTGACCTTTGACCTAAATTCACCAAAATTTTATGGGGTCTATTCTGGACCATCCTGCACTTTTCTTCAAAATATCATGGAAATTGGTCAACTAGTTTTTTTTTCGTAAACCTGCTTATAATCAAACAGACAGACCAACAAACAAACCGACTCAACAATACTACCCCTCTCTCTTTCAGGGGGCTGGGGTAACAAAGTGTTAGCAGTGCAGCATAGAATTAGGAATTGGCCACAGGTCAACTCATAATAGAAAAGCTGATACCCATCAACCTTGGCTGCCCTTCAAGTATAATCCTAACCTGCCATTATTTGACAAGAGCAGTATAATTATAATGTATGTCATAATTTTCCAATCATGTGCAGCATAATTCTCAACATGAGAATTATGAACATTTCAAAAGATAACATTTTTAAAATATAAATTGTGTCTTAAATATAGGCTACTCTATCTAGAAAACCTAATACCAAGATGAAAAAAGTATCTTCCAGTTTATTCCTGACCGTTAATAGGCACATTAACAGATCAGTAGTTTTATGCCACATGATTCATACTGTAAGATGATGAACCAAAGCAAATACATATATCTTTAAAGATGATGCTGTATTTTATTACCACTGAGACGTTGCTGGTGTTGGTGGTTGAGCAGATCTTTTCAAAGCCCAACTGAACAGCAATGTGATTATAAGGGTACAGGCAGCTTAAATACAATTTACTTATGATCCAGAAAGAGCAATCGGTAACTGGTCACATGTTGTTTTGAAACAATCTCATCTTGATCAAGACTTTTGACTTAATATGTGTATTGTGCACTAACATTGCTTATGGCACCACATATGTAACATATATGGTCGTAAAAGATGGTGTAAAGAGAGCTGCAAATTAGCTCTGATCTCTATAAAGTCACTAGCACTGCCCTTTTGCATTATGGACGTTGCAATGGAGATGTGTTTTATTAGAGATTAGTGTGGTGTGCGTGACGCTATGACATTATATGTGAGCCTGCAACTTATTTTTTTGCAACACTGACTGTAGCTCTGCTCTACCACCAGAAGGGCTTCTTATGGTTAAGCAGTGCCACAGATTAGCTTTGATCTCTGTACTTGGCCTTATGGACTTACAGTGTGACGCTACAGTACGTCATACACAATGTCATGAGATCATCTAGCGACTTCTAGCACCTTTTTTTTCCAACAATGGTTGGCTAAACAACCATTTTATTATGGAATATGGGAAAAGCTGCACTATACAACATTTTCAGATTAAAATAAGGTGGGATACACCCTTGTTTTCTTCTGAAATGTAGAATTTTTTGGATACCGGCCACTAGGGGCCACTACCAACTTGTATCCAGTGATTTTTGGAAACGTTAGACTCATACCTAACACCATGTCAAAAATCAGAAACTTGTCAAGAAGTGCACAATTCTTACGAAAATTCACAAATTCCCTTTAGGCTTAGACCTAGAGAAGATCAGGGACTTGTCTTTTGCTCAGAGTCGGGACTAAACATGGTGAAGGTACATTTCACTTCCATGTACTTAAACGCTGGAACAGTCCTTATTATGTGAGACAGGCCTCTACTCTACTTTAAGTCCAGACTGAAAACAGTTCAGTTCAACTGTGCATAGAACAACTATACTCTTCTCTTTTACTTTATTTTAATTATTATCTATGTTTCATTGATTGTGTTTTAAGTAGAGCTATAAGTTTTTAACTGGTGTCTCTTAAATGTTTGTAAAACATGAATGTGTATGAATTGTGCCTTACAAATAAATCTGCCAGGCCTTTAAACTTTATGATTAGAATGTCCTCTTGATGTATTTATTGAATATGCTCTTGAACACTACTTGATGTGATGTCTCAGATGACTCATTCTGCTCTCTCTTCAGCAACCTCATAGCATTGTCCAACGGCGCCTTCTGGAGGGTAACATCACACGGCTGAGAGGGGAGGCTCGGGACCCCAGTACCAGGGTTCGCTCCCCATTGGCTGACACTAAAGATGGACCCACTGACCCAGAGGAGAAGAGTGAGAGTACAGCTGATGACTCCACAGAGGAGAGAGAATCTCTAGAAGAAAGTGAGAGGAGCCTACGGTCAGACGAGGAGGACGACAGCAGTGAAGCTGGGGCCAGACAGACAGCTGAGAAAGGCGAGGCTGTGGAGAGCTCGATCCCACTCACAGCTCTGCTCATTCAGTGCAAGGTACTGGTGTGGTTAAAATGGACTGTCATCACCTACATTCAGCTCTTTGACACCATCTACTAGAGCATGAGTCAGAAATCCTGGTTCGAGAGCGCCTCTATCTTGCATATTTTAGATGTTTTCCTCTTCCAGCGTACCTCTCAGTCATTATCAGTCTTCTGCAGAGTTTGATGGTAGACTGATCATCTCAATGAGGTGTGTCGGACGAGGGATACATCTAAAACATGCAGGATAGCGGCTCTCTAGAACCAGGGTGGCAAATCCCTGTAGTAGAGAATGAAGCAACTAAAACCAGAGAAGATAAAGAGACAGTAACACAATCTCACTAACTCAAGCCTGCTCCTTATTTTATTACATTTTTATTTTAAAAATGTGTGGTGTGTGTGGTCCAACAAAACAACAAAACAAGTGGTGCCAAGAGCAACAACCACCACTACTCGCAGACATTTGACCTGATTTGCCCTCATATCTCACATCATTGCAAAAACACCTTTTTGGTGACCTTGACCTTTCACCTACATTCACCTAACTTTATTGGGATCTATTCTAGACTACCTCACACCTTTCTTTAAGATTTAATGGCAATCAGTCCAGTAGTTTTTGTGTAAATTGCTGATATACAGACAGGCAGACAGACAGATAGGAAGACAGACAGGCAGGCAGACACACAGATTGACAGATGGGAAAAAAAACAATACCCTTGCCTCTCCTTCAGGATGTGGGGTAATAAAACAGTCATTGGTATCCAAAAACCCAACCTGCACTCAAAGGCCTCAAATGGATTAGATCAGGTTACATGGGGCAGTAAGTGTGAAAGTGTAAGTAAAAATAGAAACCTGTATGGGCCTCGGGACAAAAAGAAGAAATAAACAAGAATAACTGGGATTAAATGTGTTGTGTCACATGTTTACTCCAGGACACAGATCACCATCTGCTAGTATTGCAGACCCTCTAAACAGAGACCAAGTCATGACGAAGACCAGACCAAATATAGCATAGGCATTATGGTTTTCAGGTTTTCAGGTAGTTACAAATGAACAGGCTTGATACTCTAACTAGGTGTCTGAGTGAACCACTAGTAAAATTAACTAATGCTAATTTGTCTTTAGATACAGTAGTTAGCCAGTTGTTCATTTCATTGTTCATCACAATGGAAAAAAGTAATTAACAAATAAAAAATTTTCATTATATGCTCAGTCCCCTCAGTCTCTCCGAGGTAACTTTATTATCTATTAGTTTTATAATAACCACATACAGTTTGGGAGTAAATGTCTGGCAAGCAACTAAAACTGTCACACTAGAACATACAGTTACCCATGTACTGAATAAAGATGTTTAATATACTATATGTATTGCTTTTTTTCCCTTTTTTATTCTTTTTGAAGCAGAAATACTCCATTGAATCACCACAGCTACATGAACAAATGAATAATACACTACACAGAATTCAGTGCATTGGTTCCCAACCTTTTTTGCCTCGTGACCTGATTTGAAGCGTAGTAATGCACACGGTCATGTAATCGGTTCAATCAAGGTATTCCCTCTCAGATATTATATCCTGCATTTTATTTGAACTTAAAAGGGCTGTATCTAGGAATTATGTTGGCAGTTATGATAAAATGGCACTGAATGTTACCAGATCTTAACCTTTTACATCCACAGGGATCACCAGTGACACCATGGCACATGTGTATTTCAAATTAGCATACCTCCTCGCTACTTTGTGCAATTTTAATCATTTGAACTCACCCTGAAAGCTGTGAAACGGGGCTTTCTGATGGCATTACATGGATTATGGTAATGACTGAGTGCCATATGGGGAGAGGGAGGAAATGACAAGAAAATACAGAAAAAAGGAAGGAAAAATGCAGTCTGTCACAAAAGCACGTCTTGTTTTTTCTGTTTTGTTTTATTTTGTCTTCTTTCACTTTGGATGTGTGTCATGTGTCTGCATGTGGACAGGAAGTGTTTCAGAAACTACCACTGCTTAAAAAAACCTGGCTATTGACAAATATAACATCCTGGAACGTGGACTCTGAAAGTTCCAGAAATAGCAAATAATATCTGATTTGCTGTAAAATAGTGTATTTTACTAAAAACTACGATTTTGGCATCAATCCAGCTGATATCATCATGTCTATGCGTGTGCTGATGTCGGCATATCAATTGCCTCTATATTTTCCAAGTTGAAACAAAAAAAAGAAGATTTTTTTTTTTTTATTTCATAAAAAATGTAAACTATGATTTACTTTTCCCAAACTGTAAACACAGTCACTAGGCATCTATAAACCCAGTTTGGTCTGAGTTCAACCAATAGTTTTCCTCGTACATGCATTTGAAATTCCACTCATTATAAGTAAAAGTTGGCTGTGGCTCAGTTGGTAGAGACAGTCATCCAATGACCAAAGATTTGACGGTTTGAATCCTGGCTGCGACGGCCCATGTGTTGAAGTGTCCTTAGGCAAGACACTGAACCCTCAGTTGCTCCCAGTAGGGACAGGTAGTGCCTGTGTATTGGCAGCAGCCATCTACTGGTGTGTGAATGTGAAGAATTGTAAAGTCTTTTGGGCACCAACTGGTGTATAAAATGTGCTATATAAGCTCAGTCCATTTATCAAGTAAATGGAAAACTAAAAAGTCATAAAACATTTTTTTTTTTTTTATCTTTTACTTACTTTTCCCAAAATCTAATCATATTTGATCTGTCATTAGCAATCAATAAACACAATTTGGTATGAATTCAAACAATAGTTTCACTGCTAGAGTGTGAAAGAGACAAAAATATTGAATCAAAAACACAATAACCCTTGTCTCCCCTTTGGGGAAGATGAGGTAATAAAGTTATAAGACAGTTGCCAATATTGGGAAGATGAAAATGAGACAGCAGGCAATTAGTGCAGATGATTACCAAGTCTCTGGACACTGCAGTTATATTGATATTGTCATGTTACATTTGAAACTGCATCATGCATGCAATGTCCCAGTAATTATAAGCAATAATAAAAAAAAGCCAACATTTTATATTTTTTTTGTTTGATTGTGATGTAAGGGAACTGCAGCCATGTGTGACTTCAATGATAAAGCCATTATTCAGCCATGATAAGAACTCAGCGGTGTTACTGCTGTTCCCTGTTGTGATAAAAGCACAGCGTCTGTGAATCCTGCTTGTATGTTACATTTACATTTTGCAGAGTAAAGATTTTTCTCGAGGATTCAGCACTTTACCCTGTAACTCATTGTCTTTTGCTTGGTTTCATCATCAACTTATTAAATGCAAAGTGTTCCTTCGTTAGTCATCAGCAGCTATTTTTAAATTCAGGGATGGGGGGTGGGGGGGGGGTTACAGGGCCTGGACTGAGAAAAGAACAGGCTTGTGGACTTGCTGATAAGCCTGTGAGAAATTGAGGAAAAAAGGGCCCAGCTAAGTCTGTATAGAGTGAGGTACTAAAACAAGCCTCATGGAAACCATATGTGTTTATTTCCAAAGGGGTGAATATCCTCAAGTCAAGTGGATATAAGACACTGATTCATGAAAGACGACAGGCAAGGAAATATACACAGACATGTCCTTGAGAACTGGGAAAGGGGATGGATGGTTAAAATGACTTCATGTATTATTAAAAATATATGAATTTGAGGATACAAAAAGGTGTTTCTTTTTTTCCTTTTAGGGTTTTGTCATCACAGACTGACTCCTGGTGTTCATATTTAGTCAATAAAAGCTCATGGCAATACTCAATGATATTAAGTTTTTTTTAATCACATCTGTGTGGATGTTTCCTTCTCTTTCCAAGTACTGTAAATACATAAACCTAACCACAACATTTCTTAATGGTTATCTAAGAAGGTATATGAGAACAGAGAACTCTTGAGGTTAAATGCTTTCATTGCTTACATAAACATAGTGGTTCCATTTCCTCTCATTTATTTGCTTTATAATATTTAAAAAAAAATTGCATTCCATTAAAACGTTTTGGTTTCAAACTAAATTTCACACATTTTATGACACAACATACTTGTTATGACTTAAGGAAATATCTCTCACTTTTTATAACATAATATGACAATATTAACAACTAAAATGAGTTCTATTTATGTAGTAATGAACAATCACAGTTAAAATGTAGAAATAACATGTTTATTGCTCTAATATCAATCAGAAACTAAAGATGTGTGGTCACATCTAAGTATAAATGTTACTTTACAATGTGATTCAAATGTAACTTAATCCTAATAAAGGTTATGCAATATTAACATTTTCCATTAATGTTTTGTATGCTTTGAGATTCGGTGTCAGATGTAAAATCTGTTACAAATAAAATCTATTATTATTATTAGTAGTAGTAGTAGTAGTATAGTATTAGTATTATTACACAGGGGAAAATATTAATCTCAAGCCATTTAAAAAAATGATCAAGGCCTTAGTAAGTTACTCTATTTGGACACTGGTTTGTCTGGAAGTAAAAATATAAAAATCTAATGATACTTTTTCCTATATTTTTGTCTATCTTGCGGTAGCGGACATTGGCTTCAGCACCCTCAAGACCCTCTTGAGCACAAGGTGGTTCAGAAGATAAATTTATACCATCTTTTTGGATTTAATCAGTGTTCATACAGGAAAAAATGTACTTTATGTACTTTGGGGACACTGCTAATGGTGCATGGTGGCTGCCAACATACTGCTTATTTCACATGCATGCAGAGCTCCCATATGCTCTGAATAGATAATGTGGACTCCTGTCCTTCCCTCTATTATTGTCTTTCTCTTAAACATTCACTGCAACCACTTGTGGACGCATTGCAAGACATCTACCAAAAACAGAAAAACACCAAAAAAGGGCTACTAAAAAGCCTGTACCAGGGCTGGAGTGGGTTCCTTTTTCAGCCCTGCAGTTTCATGTCTGAACTCATCTAATCTACTGTGATATAGAGGCTGTGCTGTCAGATTAATGAAGAATGAATGCAAGAAGAGCATAGATAAGTATCAAAATTATTTTTCCCATCTCACTGGTCCAAACTCGAGATTGAAATGCACCGGTCCATCGGGAATCCTTCCAAATTTCCTGATTAGCTACTCTGGGCCTGCATAATGTTACTTTCATGTCAATTTCCAAAACACTTTTTCTCTCTCTATTTAACCTGTATTAAGTGATCATTATAATATTATACTCTGCACTTTGCATTGTTCACTGTCCATTATGTATTTTCTTACATTTAATTTTCTATATTTAATTTAGATGTTCAAGAAAACTCAGTAAGTTCAAAGATTATATCAAAACAGAGAAAATGTAAGAAAAAGTGACTTTTTCAGCAAATATATCATTGAGTGAACATTTAACAAGTGTCTCCATCCATTATCATTTTACCAAACTCTATGGGTTTTTATTTGTGAATCAATTGTAAAGGATAATGGTGTTCCCACACATGCCACAGAGCCTCTAAATGTCCAGATGGGTCATATCTGATGACCATAAAGAGATGACAAACCAGTCACCAGTTCACCAGTTCTTAACGTGTATTGATAGGCTTAGTGGATCAACAGTTGTCAGTGAAATGCTTGGGTCTTAATGGGTTAAGGGGAATAGTCTCCATACACCATTACCATCTGCTGTATGATAGTCCTTCCTCTGGTTCCCATTAAACATGCTGTTGTGACATGAAGTGCCCTGCAGGCAGCAGAGCAACTGTGTGAAGCAGAAGAATAGAAATGTCACTGGAAATTAGGACAAACTGCCAGTGCAGTTGGCTACTGTAAAACCTATCTTGTAGGATAGGATTAAATTAAATTAGATTAAAACAGTAATTCAGCCCTTTTTCAGTATTATACCACAATTTAGAGAAGGGTAGGTAAGTGAGCATATAACTGGTCATTGGATGAAACTAAATTATACAGTCATTGCGGAAAAAAATACTTGACCACCCTTGTTTTCTGCAATATCTTGTTTATTTCAATGCCTGGCACATCTAAAGGTGCATTTGTTTGGACAAATATAATAACAAATACGATTTTAATTTCAGAGCTGGTATCTATCCATTATCCATGTCTCTATTATGTCTTCTCGAGTATTTTTTCCATATCGCCATATATATATATATATATATATATATATATATATATATATATATATATCACAGGGTTAAAAAAAAATTTGATTTTTACAATATGCAGCCCTGGTCTAGAATTTTTTTCCACAACTGTATAAGCATAGTTCTGCTCAGAAGTAATAATGCCTGCTTTTCAATACCCACAAAAGCTCTGCAGCTAATAGGTTATACAATTTCTGCATAAACTTTATGTTGTGTTACAACTCGCATCATCAATACAAGATCTTGAACAAAATATTGCAGCTCCAGACAAAAATAAATGTAACATTTTCTATGACACTGCATACAAATTACATAGCATAAATAGTGCCATGATAAGTACAACCCATAATCAAAGCTGAAGGTTGTCAAACAGGACTTTTTTTTTTTTTTACATTGTGGTGTGTGAATGTGTTGTTTCTTCATTTTACTTACTATGCTTTTAAATTAGTTTTTAAAATAAATCATGACACAGGTCTTATTTTACTCTTTGTATTTCATGCTCTGGTGATGCATTTCAGATTATACATGTTTACAAGTTAAAGTGCACGTGGAAAACTTAAGAATCAGCATCTTAATGGAAGACACAGTCAGCAACACAAAGAGAAAACATCAACTAAGTGGTCTTTTGGTTTAAATTATTAACTGAACTATTGAACCAAACACCTACAACTATTAACAAGCTATAACATAGAGTTGGTGCAGATCATATTTCAAGCACAAAGTAATATTTGACTCAAGCAGTCTTTGCAAGAATGTAATAAGTGGGAAGCATTTCATTAATGGGATATTTGTTTTTGCAAAACTGACTATTAGCCACTTATACATTAATTGCTTGACAATTTCACAGATGTGTGTCAATAGAATGAGTTTGTTCAAAAGAGGAGATATCAGTGAATTCAAGATTCCACAGACTTGTGTTAATGTGTTGTTTTCATCACTGGTTTGTTTTCTTACATGCAACAGTGCCAGGCTGAAGTAAAAAATCTTAATGTGCCACTAAAATCACTTTTTGTCTTCCCCACAGTGCTGTGAGACTGAAGTTAGGGCATCCATCAATACTGGCAGCCAACATAACCACATCTCCAGCTCCTGCTGCCAGAGGCTGGGGTAAGATACAGTACATACTCAAAACTGAAAACATCCTGTTTATATCCATCCATTCAAAAGTGAAAATTGTGCAGAAAAACCAATAAAATCTACTGTATAAGGGAAAAAAGATACAAAGAGAAAGCAATTTTAAAGCAAGACTAAAAAAGAATAAGAAGGAGGAATTTATTAACAGCAGGTCTTAAGCTCGAGAGGACGGGTTTCCTCACATCACCTTCATCTTAAAACCATGACTCAAAGAAATTCCAAATAAAGCTCTGCCTACAGATTAGAGGCTGTGCAGTGGTGCGAGAAGAGTGGAAAAGGATGTGATATCTGGTTTTCATTTTAATTTCAAAGCAGCTTTAAAAGTAAGACAGAAAATAAACCGTGTAGCTGTTATTGATTTTAATTCCCGTCTGCACAAACATTTGATTGACAGTTGTAATATAAACTATTCATCACTTTGTCAATGACTAACTTATACTACAGCAATATGAAATCATCATAATGTTTTGTTTTTCTGTGGGTATTTTTAGACTGGTACCCAGACAGGACAGTTCACCATGTGGTGCAAGCAGCTCAGTGACAGGTCTACAACTGCAGCTGGGAACACAGACAGTCCAATGTTCAGCCTATGTCAAAGGTAAGGCTTTCAAACCAGAGTCTACAGCCAATGAGTAATGTCTGTGTTAAAATACACATTTTATGGTTCTAACATTTGAATGTTCTAATGTACAGTTAAAACAGGTTCTAATGTTCTTTTTTTGTACTCTACCATGACTGCCCTTTCAGCTCTGCTACAAGAAACAACTTCAGTACGGTGTCATTTCTGCAAAGATCCCATTAGGAGAACCTTAGAGTGTGGTTATGTCTAGATTATGTTCTTGCATTGAGAAATCACACCACCAGAAATGACCATAAAATAATGTACAGTAACAGCTTGGTAGACCGCTATCATTTTAAAGTGGAAATTAACAGATACTTCAGATAAACATTCTGTGTGGGAAGTAGATGTACTACATATTCATAGATTTACTCAGAAAAAAACAAGTCAGTAGTTCAAACCTGATAGAAAAATTCTGTGATTATACACAGACAAAATATTTAGTCACTGGATTCTGGGATCAAAGTTTTACTTGCAAGGAACCAAGTACAGAGAGTGAGATGCAGCATTTGACTAACTAACATCAGGAAGTCTAAGGCTGAATCTAATTTCACCCCTTACCTGTACCCCTACCCTTTACCCCTTTAAATGGAGCTATAAGGCATAGGGCTTGAAAAGCAAGGAGGAGGAGGAAGAGGAAGAGGAAGAGGAGGAGGTCACAAATATTATTCGTGAAGTTTGCTCTGATACACTGAGAACCATTGGCCAGTGTAATAAACAGTTCAATGATGTCCATAGAAGGTCCAAACAAAAACTGGCAGAGCAGAAGAGAGACACTGTGGCAACAGGAGAGCACAAGTACCACAGGGGAGCACATTAGACGCCACAATGTTTGTCACCATGTGGACCAGATCAGGGGTTAGATGTAATTTGATCCTGTGTAATGATAAAAACTGACAATTGACAATTGCATTACACTGCAGTATTCCAGTCATTATTCATGTGGCCCACCTGCATTCCAGTTCTGACATTCCCAAATAAGTTGACCTTTGACGCTACACTCTCCTCCTCCTCACAAATAATGTACTCCATCTTTGTAGATTACGTTAAGCAAAAGTTATAACATTTGTACACACAATCACATGAAGCACATCCTTAAGACACAAAACATAACTTACAATTCATTGGCAGCATCTCTCTCTCTCTGTCTCTGTCTTTATTTGAATATTCTAAGACAAGAGATGTCAAATATATTCTCAGTGTCTGATAGTGATTGTTGGGATTAGTTATTGCATTGAAATATGTCTTACACTCTGGAAACCTGCCTGTGAGGTTGTGGTGACGTGTGCGCTCAGTGCGCCGGTCAGCCAAACTACCACTTGACCGGCTGTGTTCACCTTGCACCAGAAGTAGACCTGGTTTCAGCTGGTGAACTTTTAGCACACTGTCCGCCTGGTCTCACCCTTGTGCACCGCACTACCCCTATTGTCTATGAGAAGTGAATTCTGCACCTGCAAAGCATTGTGGGTACGCGGCTCTCTGCACGGCGAGAGTAGCCGTTGCAGTGTTTCTGTCACTTCGTCCAAGCTGAATCAGTGGTCACCTCCATCGAGTGTGCCACCACACTATCTTGATGCACCGCAGTCTGCTAAACTACCAAACAGATCGCGCTGCGCTGCTCGAAATTAGCACTATGTCCGGCAGCCTGCGCTACCCTGCGCTGTGCCGGGAAACTAAAGCCCATCGTCTGAAATATATCATCTTCCATGGGCGCTTAGAATGCTTCCATAAATAGGGCAATACTTACAGTAGAAGTTAATTCAGTGTGCATATGTCATCCTTCACTGTGAAGGCTACCAAAGTATTTTAAAGTCAAATCCTATTTCCTAGAATTGCCAACCATAAAATTACAGAAATATCTCTGCACATCAGTTGGTCAAAAGTGCCCTCTGAAGCTGTAAGTTAAAATACATTTGGTACACACAGGAAAATAAGTTTACATCCAATTTTGTCTTCCTTCAAGTATTCATCCTCTTGCTTCATACATGGACATTCAATTCTCACCAAGACCCTAAACTAAAGTCACTTTACAGTGAAAACAAAACACAGACCCAATGAGTCACATTCATTAAGACATGAAAAAAGAATCTGTTTGGATGATTTAATCTTGGTGCTGGTTGATGTATGCATGTTCTAGGTAGGGTGTTAATGAAGGGAAACTGGAATGGGTTTCATAAAGTAGTAATGACATTACATTTCTTTCATTTCTGTCCTTGTCTTTTTTCCCCCCTGTCAGAGGATGAGGCGTTTGAGCTGTGCCTGGGTCTTCAGACTCTGCTGGATCTTAAAGTAAGGGTCTCATTTGGTTTGCAGATATTTTGGCTGTTGTCATGTGTATATTGGTGTGTATCTGAACCATCTCCTAAAAGGGTTCACATGGCTTTAAGTAAGCCAGAATATGCACTGTATGTGGTATTATCTCATGGAAAGATTTAGTAATGTTATTTTACAGCATCTGCACAGTGAGCAGCTGACAGATAAAATGAGTTGAGGGCTTTTGGAAAAAGAGCAGTGTCAGTCCTATTCAATAAAATATCCAAGGCTTTTCCTTGTTGCAGTATATCCATATACTTAAAAGATTGATGCAGACTCTGAATACATTAATGGCTTAAAGAGTACTAATATATGTTTTTGTATTCTCGTTAGAAACATAAACTCTAGTCCTCATACAAAAGAAGGTGAAAGTAATACAGGCATACAAAAAAAAGTCTATTCTGAGCTAGAAACACAGTCATTACCATGAACAGCAAAACCTTTGTAGATAACAACTTATTCTAAAGCTGTAAAAAGTCTTCTTTTGTGTGATTATACACTGAATTAACTTGTAAGTCTGTGTACTCGACTCATACTATCCTCACTTAGACTAAAGTTCTAAATGAATCTGGGTTAACTGCACTTTTTTTTTAATCTTCTGTCCAAATAATGACAACTTGTGATACCTTGTCATAATTCTATTGGTGAATAAGTGAATGATTTCCCCTTGCAACTAATCAACCATTTTTCTCATAGTGCTGCATGGATCTAAACAGTCGGAAAATGAAGTTAATGGGTTGCGGAGAAGAGCTGCCCTTCCTGAACCCATCGACTGAGAGCCAGTGCCAACATGACACCAATGAAAACCTGTGAGCCTGGCAGGATGGTGGAGGCCACTTCTTTGCACCTTGACTGGGTGTCAATGTGTGGTGTGAAGCCATTTGTGTCTGGACTGTCTGATCACAGCGTCGCACATTGCCAGAACACGGATGTGCATTCGTCACCACCATTCTCTTGAGTTTACATCATTGCATTTGTAGAAGTATGAAATGACTATCTCTTACATTCAATTAGTCTAGTTTACAGAGCAGATAAAAGACCGTTTGGAGCAAATCTGATCTGTGTGAGTCTGATAGATGTTCAGAAATCTGTTATATACTGTTTGATTGGGCTGAAAACCAAGATGCTCAAACATTATCAGTTAATGACAACAGCTTTAATAGCTTCTTGATTTCTAAGCTTTATTTCACAGTTTTCATCCTTTTTGGGTATTTTATGGAAACTTTACTAAATGAGTTGATGTTAAAATTCTAATTAAAAAGATTCTCTACAAGTCAGTGAAAAGTTGCTACCAGTGTCCACACTCAATATTTTGCATACTGGTTGAAACATACATGCACCTGTTAACTGTATTAAAATACTTTAGTTTGGAGTGTCAGACTCAGACGATGATTAATAAACAATATGCAGATATACAATATCATGTAAATACATAAAGGTGATTTATGTGACAGCCTAATGTCAGAAGTAAATGCACATTTTTGTTGATGTTAAAAATTAACTAAACAAAACTAGCCATTGAAAGCGACAGCTAGGGGTATGTCCCCGAACATCCCCAATCCTTAACCAGACAGCTATGATGTCATGACATGAGACACCCCTAGGTCATGACCTTTCATTTGCACTTGATTTGAAGTCAATCAGACGAATAGTTCCAGAGATATGAATATGAGAGCATTTAATAATTGGACATTTTTGAGTGCTCCCTTGTGGGAAATCTAGAAATGGTAAATCATCCCAAATCGAATCAGTTCTTCCTTTCCCTGATATTCATTGATATGGAAAATATGGACTTTCTCAACCCAATATTTTTCAAGTTATCGTGATAACACGAAGGATATCGATTTAGGGATATAAATATAAAAATAACTCTGGTGTTGCAAATATTCTGGTAATTAACACCTGAAGTACGTAACAGTGATTCTTGAAAAATATATTGGATAAGTTTGGTGGAAATTACTTGGGAAAAAAGCAGACTCAAGAAATACAGCTCATTTCAGTTCAAATGTTTTTAAGACTCAGTAAGTTGCATAAAACCAGTTAGAACTCAGGACACCTATTTGAGTGTGTTTTAAGGACATGTAGAAATTTTCACATGTCTTGTATAATTTGGTTTGAATAAGCTCACCTCCTTAAGAGACAATATCACATCTAGAATAAAAAAAAAAAAAACATCAGATGAAAATACCCTGCTTTTTAAATTATGAATTTGCAACTTTGTAAACTCTTTTACTGCTTTTTTCCCCTCATTAAAAGGCTACTGTGGTTAGGTTTGCCAGCACACACTGTCAATCAGTCAGTCAGTCACAATGTCCGGGACTAAATTAGTTTCTTACAAATCCCCACTAATTCAAAATAGACTTCAGCCAACATGCTGGCTGGCTCTTTTTCCAGCCAAATCTGAGTCAGACTGAGTCAGACAGATATCAAAACATTCCATTTGCATGACTTTGTAAAGTTCTGCCTTTGTATAAGTCTGCATGTTTGTGTACTAATCTGATTGTGTCACGTTAAAGGGGCTGTATGTGTGTGAATCTGTGTGTGTCACCAATCAAATGAGACTTTTCCATTATAGGAGCTTACCGATCCGTTAACTGGTGCCTTTCATAATCTGAGTCTATTAGAGATGGTATGGAATTGATTCATTTTTACAATAAGAACTGGTAGGGAAATATTTCAAGTATGTCTTTAAGCACACCAGCAAAGGTTTATCTATGGAGGGTACTTTTACCAATTCTGTCAATCAAAAGAAAAATCAACATAAAAAATACTAACATTGCAATAGTTCATGACTATTTTTTACTTTTTTTAAAAATTAAATCATACACCCCTTGATTTTCTGTTTCATGTTTACACCCGGCTGTTTCTGTAATGTTTTTAAACCCAAAGTGTCCATTATGGGTTCTAGGATCATATACGAGTTGAAAGACAGACTTACCAAGCCAGTACGAAAGCCAACTTAGTGGCACAAAACTGGCAATGCCTAAAACATGACAAAAGAAGGTTTTTGTTAGTGTATTATATTATCTCCAAATTGCTGTACATTTTATTAAATGAACAGAGGCACCATAACTCCACCTTGGCAGGTGGGTGAGCTGTCAATTAGTCCTCTCAATAAAATAAATTGAAATGTCAAACAAAGGTCACAAAAAGTACACATATTAAATACAGTCATTTAGACTATATTGGTGATTTGAAAAAATATTTATTTAACATTCCTGAGGGGAAGTTCAATGGAAGTGAATTGGAGCCAAGGTCTAGTGGCCATATACATAGTAATAATGCAACATGAGATATTTGATGTGTGATATGAAAAAGTTAAAAAACTTGTCAAGCAGATGAAATGTATAAAAATCTAATTTACTGAATGAAGATTTGGATTTTAACACGGCAAAGTAATCCGAGTTCCACACATTATTACTTGCCATTTTTAAAGAAATATATTGCTCTGATTTTAATATTGGATAAATTTTCATTGTAAAGAAAAGCATTCAAATCAAAAAATCAAAGATGATGGCGAAGGTCCATTTCTTTTATTATTATTTTAATCTATGAGTTCACAAAGTTATTTATTTCTATCTCCTTTAAGCATGTGGAATTGTATTTACTGCCACGTCATGAAGGGTCACCGCATAACCTGAGGAAATGGAAACAGAAACGAGTACAATTCAGTTACGGGTCAGAAAGTTCTTATAGTGGAAAAACTACAGGGTTGAAACAGGACTTAATTGCCTTGTTACAGCGTGTGTTTCACCTGGGCAAAGGAGGTCTTACCTGTCCAACTGGTCCACTGAGCTCCGGTCAGAACAAGCTGCCAAAAGCAGACCCCAGCTGCCTTCCCTCTCTGCTCTTTCAGGAGATTTTAACCACTCGGCTGAGGCTCCTCTGTGCCAAGGCTGCTCTTCAGGCTCATCTTTTGAGCTCAATCTTTATTTACACACCCAGTTCCTTTGTGTATCTACCACCTTTTGGCAGATGCTATTCATGCTGACACCTTATGTTAACCAATTTGGTCTTTTATGAAACCTGTCACAATGAAAACTACTTTATCCTTCCCACTGCAGTGCCACCTGCCTCTCTTGTCTCTCTCTGTGTTTTCATAGCGTGGAGAATCAAGAACCGCCTCAGATGTGCTTACCGAAGGCCATCATGTTCTGCTTTAATGACATCTGAGCTGTGCTGTGCTTTTGACTGTGCTACAGTATCCATGTTAGCCTCTTTACAGAGATCATTCACATGTAGATTTGGCAATGTATGTTTGTTTCTCTTCGATGTACTAGTGAACTTCCTACACCGAGTGAGAGGAATCAGTGTATGACAGAAATTTATTTTTGGTGTTTCTCTTCCTCTAAACAGTATTTTCTCTGCCTAATAAAAATACGTATTCTGGCTAGCCCTGTTTGTCGTCATAATTTTTCTATTCCCTGACAAAGTATGAGATATGAGTGATAGACTTATTTGGAAAACCAGAGCAACATGATGTGAAAGGGCAGCCGTTTAATATGGCTAATCTCCATCTGTCTGAATAAAGTGAATTTCCAGACTGTTTGTGGGAGGGCTCTGCTGCAAGGCAGGCAGAGAAACCAGTTCCCAGTTCATTGTAGGAACATTGATTCCCATGATTTTCACAAATAAACTACTATTAGAGGATGGCCATTCTAATTTTCAACATGGTTGCATGCAATATAATATATTTCAAAATACAAATGCCTCATTCTGAGTTGATGAAAAACCTTTTTTTTATTTTTGTGAAATTATACACCAATGAAAACATAATTTTGAATATTGGATTCCATTTCAGCAATTAGATCACCCTGTAGCTGACACACAGGACCTGTAAGTAATTTTATGTCAGAAACATTAAACATTATCAGTGCACTGTATACACACACAGGTTTGGACCCTGAAGGAACATGACCAACAGCTTCCATTACTGAAGTAAGGCTAATTTTCAATTAACCAACAGTAATGTTATTTGGTGTGACAAACAATAATTACTCCATTTCTCAGTATACACAGTTTTAACATCCACACTATGGAGGGTTTTTTAAATATATACATTTAAATGACTTATAGAAAATGTATAAACTGTATGACACCCACATAATGTACACATCAGTATCCATCTAGGAAAATATTCCTATACTATTCATTCCACTGACATAACATCAATGCAACCTAAATATATTATCTGTCATAGTATATGACTATGATTTATAGTTACAATAAATCAGATACTACATGCACCATGGCATCTTTGCAAAACTAATGTAAGAAATTGCAAACAACAATGTATAAAACTAAAGAATACCCACAGTCAAAGAAGCTATTCTTTTAACATATTCTGTTGCTCAAGGGCATGTGCCTACATTTTCACTTCAAGTTTGACATCCTCTCCTTTCAAAAACAACAATCTGCATTTATCTTGTCAGAGCTGTTGGGTGATGTTTCTTTGTGATACCTTGTGTGATAACTCACAGCACCATTAAGCCAAGGGATACAAAATAGGAAAAACAGGGGAACACAAATGTATAACTCTGAGAAAATCCCCCTCAGTTCACACCTCCTTTTTGCACACCATACCCTGTTAACAATGTAGCTGGTAACACCTTTTGTAGCAAAGCATCAGTCAAGTATACACAGAAATGTTGATGTGTTGTCACTTTTTGTTTGTGCTGGTAAATTAAAACAGGCAACATTTTTTGTATCAAACCAATGACTGATCTATGACGACATCACCAGTCTTAAAACAGTGAAGAAGAAGGGATGGGAGCTTCTACCTTATGCTTCTTCTCACTTCTTTTCAGATATGTATTATATATTTCCTGTTTTGTTTTGTTGTGCATTTTCTATTTTGACATCAAATTTAGAAATCAATCAATCACTCAATCAATGTTCTTAACTTTCAACCTTAACCTTCTCAAACCCATTTTCTTTCAAGGGCCACATTCAGCCCAATTTGATTTCCTGTGGTCAGACCAGTAAAATAATAGATGAGCATGTAAATAATAAATCCAAACTTTTCTCTTTGATTTAATACAAAACAAAAATATTTTCTTTTAATAACTATACAAATAAAAAAAGATGGGAATAACCAGAAAAACCCTCACATTTTCTTGGAAAAATAAATAAAATTTTAACAATGTTTTGCTTCAACATATACTTTTTACACAAAGAAGCAAAACATTGTTAAAATTGTACAAAAGACAAGACATTTCCTGTTGTTCATGCTTGTTCAGGTTTTTCACATTTTACGTTTACATCATAGTTTGTAAATGTAAATGTTTCCATATTTCCATGTTATTTTTTTTTTAACTGAAAGAAAGATTTAAAAAAAAAACTAAAGTTGTCATTTATTGGGATAATGTAAGATGTTTTTTTTTTTTTTTTTTTTTTTTACATCAAACTGAGAAGAAAAGATGGATTTATTATTTTTTTTGTAGGTTTTTATGTTATCTGACTAATAATAAGATAATATTGGTCTGTATGTATGGTTCCACAACCTTGACTGTAGACTTATTGACCTTTGCAAAATCATCCCAGGGGCCGCATTGGAAACTTTGGTGGGCTGCATTTGGCACCTGGGCTGCATGTTTGAGACCCCTGCCTTAAAGTATACAGGAAAAGTGTTGCATGTAGATATGTATGTAGATTCTTCTCATTTAGAGTAAAAATGTTATCTTGACAAGGATACACTGATGTGAAGCAAAGAATGAGGACTATAAACCTCCAGCCAGAGGACTGAGCACACACTGAGTAGCAGTGATAGCAGTGCACATGTGGGATTAGGTCTCTGGCACCATAGATACACAGGAAACTGGCTTCATGCCTGGTGACCTGTGTAACTGTAGTTATAGCTGATTGTTGGTGAGCAGGGTCAAACGTCTAAATGGGAACGTCCTAACAGGGTACAATTAAAAACAACAGCCACAGTATTATGAATCAGAATAGTTTGACCCTTCCTCTGTTCCTCTGCCTGTTTACATCAGACACTACAGTGTCACGGAGTCAAACTCATAATGAGGTTAAATAATTGGCTTGTCTACTGGTTTGAATGTTAACAGGATTATACAAAAACTACAGCATTGGTATTAATTAAACTGGGTAGAAGGGTAAGACATGAACCAGGATAGAGCCATTATATTTTGTAGCAGATCCAGGAAAAACATTTTACATGAAAAAAAACAACAACAAAAAATGCCAAATGGAATATTAATAATCTATTTAATAGTAAAGTGAAAAGCAATGCATTTGTACACTGTCTAGTTTGTCTAACCAAAGAAGAAGTCATTTAACCTGGTGAGAATTGAACTACAGCTGTTAGGTCTTGTTAGGACTGAGTGTCCTCTCAGATAACTATTATAATATATAAAGGCTAAAAAATGGAGACATTACACTGTGTATTTTGTTCATGTCAACAACAAACCCAACCTTAGGACCTTAAGCTAGATATAGTATTACATAAAGGTAATGATTGCTATGTACCTGAATATGTACAAATGGCAAATAAACATTCTTGATCTCTTATCATATCAAGAAGTCATCTTAATTTGTATTTTTAACAAATCAAACAAAAATACTGATGTTTAATATCTTCCCAAATGGCTGTATTTCAACATGTAATTCGTCTTAACCCAGATTATTTTAAAATTATAGAGAAAATGTTAAAAAAAAAACCAACAACAAATGGCCAAAAAAAATTTTAAAAAAGGAAATTTTAAAAAAAGACATTTCACACCTGCATGGGTAACCTAATTTAACCTAGTAGAATTTCCACTGCTCTGTATATGACTAAAAACTGTAGATGGCATGTGGGAAGACCTTGCCTTTGTGTCACAGACCTTCCATAGAAGCACATCCCACGGCCCCATCAAATCCCTCCTTACAGCCTGTTCACTCCCACACCATAAGACTGTCTCTGAACCCAGCCAGAGAAGAAATTATTTACTCTGCTTGCCACCAGAAATAGCTTTCTCTCTCTTTTTGTCTGCCGTCTCTATCAATAGCATCTTCTCTTTCCATCTGGTCACATACACACAGAGGCACACACCCAGTGCAGCTCTGCAGGCTGTAGTTACTCAGTGGGAATAACCCACAAGCCTTCACCCCATCGAGTGAGGTTGAAATGCTGTGAGGATAATATTGATTGGACTAGACCTTCTGTGGTGATGCAGCTGTTATGCAACATGCAGCATCACTAAGGGGGAGATCCTCCAGAGAGAGTTGAAATGACAATAGAAACATATAAGCATTTGCCTGAAATTATTCACATTTTAAATAATGTGACAAAACACTAACATTAAGCTATGCATGAAGCAATAGAAGACACATGGTGCTAATAATGTCATATCACGATTAAGCAGTGCTACTATTTACCAACATACATACTGTTCAAGCAAAATTAAAACTGGAAACTAACTATATCAACACCTATATCTACATCTATAACAAATTCAAAATTATATTATACAAATACAGTCTACAGTATATTCTCAGCAATAACATAATCTTTAGATATATATCATACAGCACCTTGTTGAGAAGAAAACTATTTTGCATGGATGTACAGACTAACTTTAAGACCTGTGCTACTTAATAATGAAGATGGTATATAAGACACAGAAAAAATACAATCAAAATATAAAACCTAATATGCAACCAGTTCAGGATGACAGACCTCATGCCAGTGCAAATATACACTTAAATTCATTGTCAAATAAAATATTGTTGAACTGACATAAAAAGTGCATCATGAAGGATATTATTAAACTTATGTAAACTTTCATGTTTCATGTCAAAGTAACAACAATGAGTTACAAAGAGACATTAAGACACACTGTTTGTTCAAAATAGACCCATTAAATGTATTTAACAGAACCTGACAAGTCCACTTCATGACACCAATGTATAAATAAACAGCCAGTTAGATATGAATCTTCTCTGCATCTGCTGAGATAAAACCAATGTTTTTTAAAACTGCCTGTCATGCAGTTCATCCAGCTGCTATGACCAGCATGTAGAGCTGGATAATGAAACTGTACTGAATTAAATCTGACTCAGACAAAATTGGATGCTGTTAATCAGTGGTGTCAGCTCTCCAAGTGACTTGGAGCTGTTGACGGAACATGAAGTAACGCTTTTTGAACCATTCCCTCTTTGGGGGCTGGGAATCCAGCTGTTTGTCACTCAGGATCAGATCGCCATACCCCCACATCCCACTGTGCCACCAAAGCCAAACACAAGCACAAGGACAGAGTTTAAACTGAGGATGCTCATCTGGAGTGGCAGAAGATTGCAAATCCATGTTAAGATATGCAACTCTAACTGTTCAGTGAAATCATTTTTGTAAATGATTTTGTTAACTCATCGAACATATTCCATAAAATATTATTTGCAGGTGACACTAATTTGTTTCTTGCTCATAACAATCCACAACATCTTGAACAAAACCTAAATCTTGAGATCAAGAAAGTAGGCAAATGGTTCAAATGTAACGAACTGTCTTTAAATATTAGCAAAACCAATTATATCATTGTCCACAGTAACCAGAAACAGGCTGCGCACATTCAACTTGTAATAAATGGACAGACAATTACCAACGTGAGCTCAACTAAATTCTTGGGTATATATATATATGAGTGTCTGAATTTTAAATGTCATATTGACTCACTCGTGAGAAAATTATCAAAATATGTTGATCTATTTTGCAAAAAATGTTAAATTTTCTTCCCACTGCAACATTACTCACTCTGTATAAAACCTTATTTGAACCTAATTTGAACTACTGTAATATTGTTTGGTGCAATACATTTCCCAAATCATACACATTATTTCCTCGTCCAACTTCAACGCCCCCACTAATCCATTCTTTCAATGTTACAAACTACTGAAATTTCCTGAATTCAACATCTACCATAATGCATGTACTATATACAGAGTAATCAACAAGTTACACATAAAACTCTCAGAGCTTGTTCCAATCACCTCGAGGTCACATCCACACAACATAAGAAATAAACATTGCTGTGAGGCATGAGTGCTAACCACTGGACCACTGTGTAGCCCCTACATTTAAATATTATCCACACCCGTTTATATGATGTATTATTGTTATACATTCCAAAACAAACACACAGTAAAACACAGGCTTTAATATAACTAATTAGTTTCAAACAGAGAGAAAGTGTGATTTGTAACAGTGGATTTCATTGTATCTACAGATAGCCTCATCACCTCTCACTAAGGTTCTGCTTAAAAAAACTATTAAATATTCAGTTCTTTATTCTCCTTGTTTATTCAAGATACAGTGAATTGTTTCTTATTACTAGGCCATTTTGTTCCTGGTTTATAAAGCATGTAAATACAAACTATGACTTGTGTGAATTAATAATTGACTGTCTTTATTTAACAGGGACTGTGCTACAAAACACAAAAGTTGTATATATTTCTTTTACGACATCTTCCCCTGAATGCTGAGATATGGTGAATGTCCATCAGCTAAATCTTAAAGTGTAATCTTGAAATGTGATAAAGTGATTGCCCATCACTTCTGCCCTCAACAATACAAGTCTGTGGAGACGGTGCGATGATCTGGGGTTGGTTCAGTTGGTCAGGTCAAAGTTTAACACTATTAACCTATATATCCACAGAGTGACAAACAAACAAAAAGTGTGACATTGCATGAACTCAATGAAATGGTGTCATGATGAATACATACTGTAATAAAAGCTAAAGGCAGTTTAATGAAAGAGTGTGAGACTTTTTGGTTTGACTGTGTATTTCCATGGCAACAGAAACACCCACTAACAGAGTTAATTGTCCACCATTACGGACTCAAAAGGCTTTCCGAAAAATACCACAGCTTTGCCTTTTTCCTTTCATTTATACCACACTCTTTGCTTCTGTCAGACATCTTATACTCATATTCAGGGCTTAATTTGAGGAGGAACAAGCCGGAGCGTACTCAGTCAGCTATTTATACTGGATCCGTGACCTGCCCCCCCCCCCCCTCCCCTCTTGACTATGTTAAAAAATACATTAAAAAAAAAATAAAAAAAAAATAATAGACTTTCATGCATTTCCTGAAGGAAATGTAACCCGTGTGCTTGTCTCGTGCTGGATCACTGGAGTCATGGCTGGTGAAAGGAAGAAATATCTGCTGTTCACTTCATATGTTGAATCTGTCAGTGTTTGTGGACTGCGTCAGTTCTATTAAAGCTCCTCCCATTTTCTGTGAGTAAGGGACTTTCCCTGTTGCCTGGGAAACCGGCCTAGTTACACACGCAGATGCAGACACGGAGAGACACCATGCCTCTGAACTCCTGCCATTTTTGTAAAAACTGTTGTGATCATGAGTGGCAGGAGGTTCTGAGGGACAAGTGGATATATTTAATTGTCCTGTACTGTAAAAAAATGAGTGAGATACAGCAGTTTTAAACCACTAAACTCACCAAAACAAAGCAGATCTGTTAGTCTGTCAGTCATGTTAAAGCCCCGCCCACAGTGTTTGACAATCATGTTAAAGCTCCTCCCACAGTCTTAATTGTCTGCAGGTGTTTCATAGTGCCAGGCGCACTGTTGCCATGGTGATGAGCAGTGACGGGAACTTAAAAGGGGAGACGCATAGACTGAGCTCTTTTTCAAGGACTCGTGTATGTTTGTGTTTGTTATTTTATCCAGGGAAGGGTTGCCAAACGTTCCTTAAAATATGGAATCGTCCCATATTTAGAAACAAAAGTACGGGTTTTGTATTGAGCTGAAACAGTCCCGTATTACGACAAGAATCAACACAAAATGTCAATGGAATGAATTAATACATCCCACTGTGTAAGGAGTTTTATGGTAAACTTACATCAGAGTCCATTTCCTACTCTGTGACCAATGAACAGACAGCAAACTTACACCCACGGAAAACTTAAACAAATCACTGTAGCGCAAACACCTTATGTAATGATACTGTCCTTTAGGGCATTAATAGAAACGTCGACTTGTCAACATGTCGACTCCCATAGCACAAGTTGACTTAAATGTGGAGGAGTCGATAAGTCGCATGTTATTATTTTAATCTATGGGCTAGGAGGGGTCTACACGCACCCCCCCAGGACTAAACCTAATAGGTAGCTATTTTCTTGTAGCCCTGGTCCTGAAGTTTAAGATACATCTTTTTAACAGGAAATAACCTCATTCCCACTATACACAGCAGACCACTTTTCAACATGTAACACGTGGTAAAAAAATACAGATTTTAAGACACAGGGGAAAATTAAATCACTCACAGCATCTGCACAGAGTGGTCAATATGAACATATAATACATCATTATGAAGCTTTTGAATAGTTGTATAATAATAAAAGGGCTAAATGTGCATTTACTAAGAAATAATCCATATAATGACATTGTAATTGCTTCCAAAAAATAAATATTCATCAAATTAGATTTGGCCAATGGCCATGGCAAGAAGAGATCCACATTATTCCCTCAATTCTAAAGTTAAAGTGATATTTTCCTGTAGCCCTGGCCTCAAAGTCTAAAAGAAATAATGTTAACAAAATATGAACTCATTTCCACTTTAAACAATTTGTAAAGATCTAAAAAAAAGAAATGGGTAAGTCAATCCACATAAATGCCAACTCTGCTAAAGTAAATTACTCTGTCTCTGTTCATATATATATATATATATATATATATATATATATATATATATATATATATATATATATATATATATATATATATATATATATATATATACTACTGTCCAGGAGGAAACGGCGAACCTCCAGGAATACATCAAGAAAATGGCCCCCAATGACCAACTGCTAAGTGAATGCCTCAGGCAACAAAAGCCCAGTAAGGTTGAGGAACCAGAGGGGCTATCATGGAGGGACAAACCCTTGCATGGCGTGTACCATCGACAAATTGAGGAAGTGGCTGATATGGAAAAGACATACCAGTGGCTGGAAAAGGCTGGACTAAAGGACAGCACAGAGGCACTACTCATGGCTGCACAAGAACAAGCCCTGAACACCAGAGCAATAGAGGCCGGGGTCTACCACATCAGACAGGACCCCAGGTGTAGGCTGTGTAGAGAAGCCCCTGAAACAGTCCAGCACATCACAGCAGGGTGTAAGATGCTGGCAGGCAAGGCATACATGGAGAGGCATAACCAGGTAGCGGGCATACTGTACAGGAACATCTGTAAAGAGTATGGACTGGAGGTCCCAGGGTCAAGATGGGAGAACCCCCCAAAGGTGACAGAGAACAAACAGGCCAAGATCCTGTGGGACTTCCAGATCCAGACTTACAAGATGGTGATGGCCAATCAGCCTGACATAGTGGTGGTGGATAAACATGAGAAGACAGTGGTGGTGATGGATGTAGCAGTCCCCAGTGATAGCAACATCAGAAAGAAAGAACATGAGAAGCTTGAGAAATACCAAGGGCTGAAAGAGGAGTTAGAGAAAATGTGGAGTGTGAAGGCAACAGTGGTACCAGTAGTGATCGGAGCACTAGGGGCAGTTACCCCCAAGCTGGGAGAATGGCTCCAGCAGATACCAGGAACAACATCAGAGATCTCTGTACAAAAGAGCGCATTGCTAGGAACAGCTAAGATCCTGCGCAGAACCCTCAGGCTCCCAGGCCTCTGGTAGAGGACCCGAGTCTGAAGGAGACACCGCCCACGTGGGGCGAGAGGAACATTTTTATATATACATATATATATATATATATATATATATATATATATATAATGTATATTACCATCATCACTTAAAGCACTTTCCTACAAGGGAAATACATCACTATTCAACACTCATACTCAAAACTTACTCTGTGTAATAGGAGATGGTCAAATAGTGATCAAAATAATGCACCCAATAAAAATCATCTATGATATAAACCACAGCATGTTATAATGGTGTCAATCAAGCCATACTTCTCCATGATATGTTTATGAATGGAGAAACATATGGTCAGATTTCAGAGAACATGTGAGCAATGGTTGTCTAATGGGAAATTTCAGAGATCAGTGTCTGGAGACTACTGCAACTCATAACATGGTTAGAAAAGGACAAACATCTGACTCAGACTCAGACTGCAACTCAGCACGTGTACAGGCTGATCTTCCCAAAGAGTGACCATCATGAATGAGGGTATTGAAAGAGTCCAACAGGACACTGATGACTACTGGGAAGCAGCTAAAAGAGTTCAAAACTTCAGCAGCTGATTTGGGAGAAACTATGCAGACAACTATTGTTGCTTGGGTTCTTCCAGTCAAAGTTTTATAACAGAGAAGAGGATTCCATTATTGAAGAAATTTCAACTGGAGTTCACCCAAAGATATGTAGTAAACTCCAAACTAGATCTATCTATACTCAAAGATTCTTTGAGTGTCCAAATTATTATTATTATTATTATTATTATTATTATTATTATTATTATTATTATTATTATTATTATTATTATTATTATTATTATTATTATTATTATTATTATCATCTATGAGAGCTCTAAAGGATGTTATTTGTGTTTTAATAACCAGTTGTAAAGTGTCTGTATGAAAATTTTGATCTTGGTCTCAATTTAATCTTTCAGATCAGAGCAGCCCCTCTTGTACTGATTAATGGATGTATATTCTCTCTACCCAACAGCTGATGACTAGGAGACTGGGGCTGGCCTATCAGCTCAGGTTTGTCTAATGAGAATCTCGGAAGACAATTTTAGTAAATTAAAAACAAAATTTTTGAAAAATAAATCACAATTATCACATAATGAATTAAAATGGATTGAATTCCTTCTCTATGCAGTCCACATCAAACCCAAGTTCAAGGTCTTTCATTTATTTATTTCCATAAGAAATGTGTGTTCAGACTCTGACTGAGGGCAGCTGGTTTTAAAGTGATGGGCTTAATATACTGTATGATATAAATACATTCACACATTCACAGAAAACTGCAGCAATCAGTTTGTGGGAGGGCACAAAGCATTTAGCCTGAAGGCTGTGTGGTATACTGTCAAGATCTATAGACAGGGTTCTTGTGATGGGCTTATTACTCACTGAAATGTCTTATGGCAGTGGTCTTTTATAGATATTAAAGGAGTGTTATGGCTTCCTCAGTTTCTCCGGGCAAATACAAAGCCATATCTTAAATGTCAGACATTAATCTTTGACAGAAATTTATCTTTTTTCCTGTTTACTTTTCTATCTTGCTCATATGATTAATTTAGTTATTTCACATTTGGAAAAAGCCAATGTTAAAGGTATTCATAAAATCTTGACTTTGACATCTAATAAATCTAACTCAACCAACAGATCACAAAATCCTATGACCCAGAAATAGAACCCATGGTAAAAGACAACATATGCTGTTTTACATTTTAAAATAAACTCTTGAGCAATCATATTTTTCTCTTAGCTCTTAAGATAAGCACAAAATGCTCCTGAGAGATATTATCTTTAACAGATCAACGTCCAGATGGTACTGCTGCTAAAAAAAAGAGCAATATATAGTCAATACAAGAAAAGATGTGGTTAAAATAGCTACAGATGAAGTTGTACACAAGGTCACCGTGATTGTGACAAGACCATTACCCTTGTGTGGTCATGTCCCAGGGTCAGGCAGAGGCATGGTTTATGTCCAGCCTGCCTGCTTGGGGAAAATATCAGAGCAAAAGTCAGTCACACAGGATTCATAATGAGAAAACCAGCGATGCCCAATAAACAGACTGACATTTTCTTTGGGGAGAAGGGATAGAAGCAGAAGAGAAATAGTTGATTTAAACTCTACTGATACCAAACTAACTGAGTCTGGGCCTCAAAATTAAATCCATGTTAGGTAGGATCCTTTAAAGCAACGTAATCCATCTGCCTGACCATTAATGGTCATAAACATGTATCAGAGTAAGCTTAGCACAAAGGAATGTTTTCGACTTACAAACACAGACTGCATCTAAAAGGTCAATGTGTTGATTTTGTATTTCTTCAGTAATAACACCGGTCTACAATAAAATACTTCCAGAATAAAACTTGTGATATTTTACCACGTGTTACTGATAAAGAAACGTCAAGTCTTAAATGCTGATTGGTTAAACTTTCCAAGATAAGTCTGGGGTCAAAATGAGAAATTCTTAGAATTAATAAGAGAATAGGTTTTAGTCCAAAGGAATATTGGTCAAAACACTGTCTGCAAATTATGATCCATTCACTTTACAGGTTCTTTCTAGTGGAATATTTATAAATCAATTGTATACATGTACATAAAACACCATATATGTGGAATAACACAACATCATATATATTCAAAACATGAGCTAACCGGCACTTTTGTCATTTGTTTTCTGATTCATCTTAAAGTATGTAAGATTTAGCACATTTAACGTTTGAAGCAGATACTTTCTAAAACAAATTGTAGAGCAGTGTAACCAGTGTAGACAAATTATTGATGCAAAACACTCAAACATACTGTATGTGAGAAAAACTCCCAAAAGTACATATCTTAATAATGTGGTATAATGCAAAAGTAATTGCAGCAACTCTGATATTGGTGCCATTCCAGCTTTGTTCTGGTGAAACAAGCAATTAACTCAACAACAATCTACATGTAGAAATTAGCAGGAGGGGAAAGCTGGAGAGGGATTTTTAGCTAGCAAAACATTCCCAACATTTAACAAATATCCAAGAATTTCTTAGCCAGATAAATTCTCATGGTAAACGGTCTTGATAGAACAACAAATTGTGATATGTATTGCACTTTAACATTATTTTTATACAGTTAGGATTGTATACTCCCTGCAGGTAAAGCCTGCTCTTGGCACATCTCTAATGGGCAGAAACAAAGGAGAGAAGAGAGGCTGTAGTCTACCAGGACACCTGAGCCAGAATTTACCCTTAGGCACACAAACACCCTTGCATACGTGAGACAAAGACACACACACACAAACATTTATATTGCATGAGTAAAAGAGAGGCAGTTATAAGATCCACCCGTTGGGAACAGTAGGTGATTCCCCCAATAATTCCAGTCACACCATGCAGGCAATTTGCTGCTCAGCCGATACACAATATGATTGTCTTGCTGCCATGCAAATCTCATTATGTAACAAACATTGGACGATGTGATATTTCTGCTGCTTCATATCTTCATGTTCATACATCAGATAAATAAAGACAAAATTCTGTCTTAAAAAGAGACCGGCTGCACTGGATGAGAAATTGTTTGATGGAAAGAGCTCTTTCATTCATTTGTCAACATTGACTGACAGCAGTATAATACCCGCTTATCCTTCTCTCTCATAAATTCACACACTCACTGGTGAAAACAGCAGGTTAAACAGTATAGCATTTCCCTGGCATTGTGCCTCATGCTTTCATTGTTTCACAGCCTTGTTAAAAGCAACCTGGGTGAACAGAATACCAATGACAGAGGCAAAGATTAGAGCCAGCAGCGAACAGATCAGAAACCTGAACCTGACATGTCTATCTGCAGGGAACACAAATAACAAGGCCTGGAGCATGGGGGACAGACATTCAATGTTTATTAACGGAGTATTTACAGTCAGAGGGGAAATCAGAGACAGCAACGTGTGGATATGTATGTCACAGTGCTACATCTGTGAATCCTTGTAGAGTAGATTTGTCACCAGTGTTCTCACTGCTGCTGGGTCTTCAGAATCTGTGGAGGTAAAACACAAATGTGCCACTGACCTCTGGCTTTGGACAACAAGGTACAGATTAACCTTACAGAAGATTCTGAATGATTTAAAAAAAAAAAAAAAAAAGTATACACACACACACACACACACACATATATATGTGTATATATATATATATATATATATATATATATATATATATATATATTAGGGCATTAATGACTAAGCACCCAACATTATTGGTTAAATAAGGTCTGTAGCCACTGAAGATTTTTAAATGAATCTAAAAACCAGCCGCTGCCTAACCCACGTGGTTTTTTCCTCATATTGATCAACATGACAACTAGCTGATGAACCATTTAAACATGAATGAGGTCAATGACATGCAAGAGTAGATGCCCATAGTAAGAATCATATTACATGTACTAATGAAGTGACATACTCTTGACAATCACCCTTTAGCCTAAGAGCACTTATCGAAGTTAAGATGCAACACAGAAGAACCTAAAAGCTGCTGTTGACATTTGTTACAAGTCAATGAGAGACAGTAACAAGCAATCACTCAACATTTGCTGTGAATGTCAACCATAATGTTGTGTTTACTCAGTTTCATTTTATTGAGTATTTTTAGTAATACTGCATTAAATTTAAGGCAGTTTCAAGCCTTTTTAATTGTTTACGCACACATAAATATATCGTCCCCCACACTTTATATATGAGACATTTTCTACACTTGTTTGTTCTCCTCTGCCCTTATCTACCATCCCCCACTGATCCTTACTTTCCTTGTCCCTAGGCTGGTACATCAGATTTTTTTTTCCACAGTGGGTTAGGTAACAAGGCTGTGAAATCTTAGTCAAAAGAAACACAACAGACCCAGAAGTTGAATTATTAACACAGGCAGTAGGAAGCTACACAAATCCACCGCTGGGTTTCATTTTTAAAAAAAAATAATAATAAATAAATAAAAAATCTTGAAAAGATTTGAACCTATATCTTCAGCTGAAAACATTACAGTTCAGCAAGTCCCACTAATGTATGGTATTGTAAAATTTTTTACACAATGTATTTTTTACATGAAGCAGTTGACGTGCTGGCCATCCATGCAAATCCAATTGCAGACTCTAATTTGTAATTTAATCAGATGCATCCTTTCCCACTTTATTATGGACTGCTTGAGCCAGAAGTTAAAATGACAGAAAATTCATAGTAGTAAAATTAAAAACAATGGCATAAAAGAACATCAACAAAGGAAATTAGCAGAAAACAAAGAACTACTATATGCTCTAATTATGAAGCTGGTGAAACATGCCTGTAAAGAGTAGAAACATCATTTTCTTGAGAGGGGGAAAAGCCTGAAACATAAAAAGTCAGGAAGTATTTTTATAGCCTACAGCTCCTCTAAAAATACTTCAATCTTTTTAGCTCAGTGACTGCCAGGCTATGGATTTATATATATTTGGATATAGTGAGGAAACACATTTCCTCTCTAATCTCTTTCTGTAAATGTATTGGTAGTAGCATGAGTTTAATTTGCTGAGGAAAGGAAACAGACAATAAATTTGGCTGAATCTTGTTAAGTCTGTCAGATGGGTACTGTTTGAGACTTCCATTAGTATTCTGCTCAGACTGTAACAGTTAAGCTGAAGACAAACTAAACTACAAAGAGTCACAGTTGGTCTTTGGTGCAATTACAACAAACAGAGGAGATGTCTCTTTGAATTTAATGAAGGATGCTCTCATCTAAATAAAAAATTATCCTCCTAATAACTAATTCTGAGCTAGTGTTGTCTACTCACCCACTCCCAGCACCTTTAGGTGGCTCTTGAATTCAGGTTTCTCCTCCAGAACACGCAGGAGATTAGTGGACTCCATGCGCTCCAAGCCCACCTTCCAGTAGATGTAGATTTTGTGGTTGAAGCTGACATAGACCAGACAAGGACTATTTTTACCCTCCTTGCATGTATATTGACCTGCAATTACACAAAAACATAAACAACACAATATTTGTTTCTATCCAACATGTGACAAGTAGTGCTACTGTTAAGCATGTTACATAAACCCCAATCTGCAATATCAATATTCAGTTATTTATTTATCTATATATATGGCTTTGGTCAGCAGCAGTATCTCCACAAGGAGAGAAACTGATTCAATCTACCTTCATGATCACACAGAGCAGACAGTGGAGGGCAGTGGACTAACTCTTTTTATGCACATATTAGGCAGAGAAAAATGAAACCAAATGCTATCAAGAAGATCAAACAACCTCCTGAGTCTCTTTCTCTAATCCACTTACTACCACACATGTTATTTTATTTTCCTCAAAGACATTGTGGTTTGTTCAAACATTACAGAAATATCTGAAGAGGAGAGAAAGTCTGAGGAGGAAGAAAAATACTGCGTCCGAAGCTCCACATTGCCCCCTACTGGTGCTAAACCATATTTGGAGACTTGCCTACTGTATTTATTACATTACTTTTGGTGTATCACAAATGTAAAACAACAGGAAACACAGGGAAATTGGATCATATACTTATTTTACATGAGTATGAAGTTCCTCACCTGCACAGAAGGCGTTTACATTCTCATCAAACTGGAACCGCACCACTGTTCGATTGTGGTCAATAATATAGGTTTGACCATCCCATGCACACGCTACCACCTCTTCTCTGCCATCTCCCTTGAAGGAAATACATATATAAAATCGTAATATAAATCCAGTTGAAGTAAATGTACTTTAATATTTAAGATTTCAATATTTGTATGTTGAACAGCTCCTTTTAAAGTGCAGTTTGAATATTTAATCAGTTAAATTATGGTTATACTTATGTATTTTTAAAAAGTCCGTACCTAAATTTAATGCAGCAAATACTTCAAATCCTTCCGTTTGATAGTTACTGTCATGAGTATTTTGTTTCAGATTCAACAAGTTAATTAACTAATTGATGGAATGAGCAGATTCTCGCCTTTTATACAGTCACTTTGTCAAATAATAAAAATTGGACTGTGTTTCAGTGAGTCATGTGGTCTGATGAGTTCAGATTAATGAACACATCAGGATGAGAAGAGAGGTGGATGACCTAGTGTCTACAGTACAAGTCTGTGGGGACAGTGTTTAGATCTAGGGTTGACTGACTTCATCAGGTCAAGGTTCAGCAATGTTATGTGTTAGAAATAAATAGTTTGCACTTTATCACCCTCATTAGGGTGCCAATTAGGGTGCCAAGAGCCCAGGGGACTGTGGGATGTGAAATGCAAGCATTCCCATTCCACAGTACTGTGAAACCCTATTGTAATAGGCCACGCCCATTTGCGCCACAACATTTTTTTTCCAGAGTAAAATTGCAACAACTGTAAAACTTTCTTTTAGCTACTCGTCCTAGGATGTTCATCCAAACTGGGTGAAATTTGGTACAAACGCTCAACCCTTCAATCTGAAAAAAACGTTATTACATTTTATTTCAAAATTCTTAAAAATGTGACATTTATGAATAAATAATCATAGCTCATTAAACTAAATGCTTAACATGGCACATCTCAGTCAGAGTAAATGCTATCGAGACAAAATGTTATATCCAAGCTTGGAATATGATTTTGAGAGTATGTCTTGAGTTTGGTGAATTTTGGGTGGGCAAGGGTGTAATAACAATAAAAGAATGACTCTAATTTTAAGATTCACTGAAAATGCCAAGAAAGACAAGGTAAATAGATATAGCTTTGATATGTGTCAAAATGGACAGAGTAAGTGAAGGCCTACATAATTATATACAGACTCACTGTGACGTCCAACTTCTGCAGAGCAAAGAGCTGGTGATCCACCTGTACAGACCACAACAACTGCTCGGAGCTGTCCATCAGCTTCAAGGTTCCTTTAATACATTTAAGAGGTGGGTACAAAATTAATAAACACATCAAACAGATATTTGTACACATACAACCAAGTTATTTAGTCCACCAATTTGGTCCAAACAATCAGTTATACATTGGTTATAACTACCAATATAATTCTATCACAAAGCCTCTGGAAAGTTTATTCAGCTCTTTTTTCTTAAGCTCAGAGAACTAAGGGGATTTCACATTCTGATCTACCTGAAAATTATTCTTATACTGCTGACAAGATAACTGACATACAACCAGTACCGGTTGAAAGGATTTTCTTTACTTGATTTTGGCACCTCAGGGTGTCAACAACAGGGAGAATGTCAGGGTAATGCTGGAAGCTGGAAGCTCTCTCATTATAATCCAATTGGATCCATTCTCCTTTAAATATTGATGGACTCTCCAGCTGCTCTCAGGGCTGATTTCCAGTTCCCTGATCCTGGCAGGAGGACAGTCTACTTTGGCAACCATCCATCCTGTATATAATCCAAGGTTTACACCTTGGACCATAACAGCAAGGGGTTCACACACTGTGTCACCTCATGCTTTGCCCTTTTTCTCATTTATTTTAGTGTCTGTTGAATTATTAGTATTACTATTATATATCATATATTCTGAGTGATGAGTGTTATGAGTCCATGGCATATTAATGTTCCTACTTAGAGATTAATAAAGTAACCTATGTATCTGTCCATCTGTCTGCATGCCCGTCTGTCCCATAGTATGCTGAAAAGACTTACCATCTAAAGTACACAGAGCAAACAGTCCACATTTAGAGGATTCCTCTTTTGATCCTGTTCAAAAACAGAAAATATAATTTATGAATCAAGACGTTACAAACATATATTATATTTACCCGCATTTTTCATTTGATCATTTAGTCAGTAATTTAATTGTGGGTATTGGAACAACTGATTTTGTAAGTGGCATGTATACTATATATTTAGCAACTATACAATAGAGTACAACACATTTACAACACTTTAACATGTTCGGTAAAATAAATAAGTCATGACATCAGGCTGAAATATACTTGGTAGAGGGATCATGATAAATGTCTTCACTGTTTTACAGGCTCATTATCACTGAGAATTATCTGCAGACTTCAGGATGTGATAGTTTTCACAGCCGCTGTGACATTAGTATATAGACCATGGCCCAGTACCGGACCTTCTGCACCTGAGGCAAACCTCACTAATCAGATATAGATATAGCGTTTGGAGTTCTTTTCTGCTAAATTACTTCAATGAAAAATATTTCAACAGTGTAAAACTGTCAGATGGAGATTGTGAGATTGTCCATACTTTTTTTTTTACTTAAGTATCTTTTACAATAATATTGAACATTGAGCACAAATTGGAAATTAAGTAATTTAGATAAGTCTAGTGATAAGTGTTTAGAGAAAATGTTCCAATTTAATTACACTTAACAAACTTAACAAAATATCAATAACAAATATAGTAAAATAAAAAATAGCAATACATTAATAGCAAAAGAAAATATCATAAAGATTTGAAGTATTAAAAAGTTTCTGTCCAGAAAACACTTTTTCATAACTGCCAGTCACTGCTTCACACATTCTGATCACATCATTTAATTGGCTGTAGGAAAATTGCTGTTGATGAAACATGAGCATATTTGGTATCAAATGAAAGCTTATACAATGTAGAATACAATTGTAGGTTATTTTCCTATTTTTCTGATGCTCAAAATTCAAATTTATGAAAATATTAGAAATGATTTGGGTTGATTCACATTACAGTAAGAAAAAAAAGGCTACCGTCATTCATTGTGGTATATGAGCACCTGCATAACATTAAATGTTTTAAATGGTATTCTGTTTTGATCAGTAGATAACCAGCTTTGATATGGTATATAGATATTTATTATGAAGCAAAATTAAATGCATTACTCATACTTATCACCCACAAAAGTGGTGAGAATACAATGCGGGAACTTCAGAAAAACTGTCATTTTGAGGGTATGATCAAATATTGGTCTAAAGTAGACAGTGCATCCCAATTTTTTCAATGTTACCAGTTGCTTTTCACTTGAGGCGATCCCAATGGTCAGGAAAAATATTGGCTCAGAGAGTTGTGTGAGTGTGTGTGTGTTGGGGGGGGGGTGCAGAAGGTGGGGTGCTGGCCCATGGCCTAATACAAGTAGAGGTACAACTCAGCAAATTGATGTTGCAGTAGACAAAAATTGGCCATTTGTTGCCAGTCTTTGACAATGTCCAGCCTTAACAGACTAAACTCTTGTGAGCCTCTGGATGAACACTTGATGAACATTTAGTGCTGAAGGCTGATTGAAAGACGACAAATAATAATCACTCTTACATTATTAGAGTGCCAAAATCAGTAACTGAGCAGAGTTAGTGTGCAATCAGTTACTGCCCCTCATTGTGGTTGATGGTGATTTTATTACTCCTGGGACTATGGATCTAAAGTTGGAGATTAGGAAAGTTTATTTTTGCAACAGGAACAATGGTTGACAGTTTCCACTGTTTGGAGAACCTTTGTTGATCAAGTGCCATCTCCTGTTTTGTTCAGTACCTTTGCTTATGCTGCCAATGAGATGAGTGGACACATTCTTATTATGTATCCGTCCAGTAGTCAGGTGAAGAATCACATCTCGCGATGGCCCCTCGCTATGAGAAAAAAAGTTGGAAGTTCAATCTGACACCTTATGTTTCACTGGATTTTTAACTTTTAGAGTGACTATTTTTACCTCCCAGGGTTGGCAAGGCCCTCCTCTCCTGATCCAGAAGAGTCCTGCTGGGTCCAGGAGCACAGTAGGATAGCATAGCCACATCCAGGCTGTGAGACCATCAGCTCTGGTAAACCCTCTGGACCGGGGTTCACTGACAAACTGTCCACCTGAAACATATACAGCATAACTGCATAATCTGGCTTTTGTTTTGTGCATTTAGGGTTTATTTCTATAGTGACATATATTAAATCACAAAACACATAATTCAACAAAACAATGAAGACATGCAAAAGACATATTATAATACTATTTAAGCACCATTAAATAAGATGTAGCAGATTATTAATGACTACACGACTGATCCATTTTTAAATCCAATTTGAGTCTGTGTTTGAAATGATTCCAACTGATACTGAGTTCTGAGGTAAAGAGTTCAACTACATAAAAAGGCATTCATCTGAGTGAGGATTTACATAATTCTCACTGACTTGTATTACTGAAGCACTGAGAGGAACCACAAAGTCACCAAACAACTGTTGAATGTTATTAAGCATTTAGAGATTAGTTTTGCACTGACGGATTAAGTTAAAATGAACAAAAATGTAAGATAATTTATATCTTGACAAACTGACGATAATATGATGTTGGTGGCTTCCTGTCCAAGAACTGTCACAATATACGTCCAACTGAGACTGTTATCAGGAGTGTGGTCACTGCAAATGTTGTTCTGACCAAGAGATTACACAATCAACTATATGTGAAAAGATCACAGAGTGCATGAATGTGGTTGTAGTGTGAAATAGTATTCAGTCCTTGTACTAACTATGAATGTATATCTGCTTCTTTAACATTACTTGCAATTTTAACATTCTCCTGAAGTCATGGCTATAGGTTATTCACTTCTGAAATTTGATACATTGCTTATTGCTCTTTGAATTTAAATGATTAACTTAAATTAGAGGGGGTCGCACGGCGGTGCAGTGGTTAGCATTCGTGCCTCACAGTGAGAAGGACCCTGGTTCGAATCCCAATCCCTTTCTGTGTGGAGTTTGTATGTTCTCCCTGTGTCCGCGTGGGTTTTCGCCGGGTACTCTGGTTTCTTCCCACCATCCAAAGACAAGACACTTAATTGGTTAATCTATATTGCCCATAGGTGTGAATGTGAGAGTGATTATTTGTCTATATGTGTTCAGCCCTGAGATGAACTGGCATCTCATACAGGGTGTACCCCGCCTTTGCCCATTGTAGCTGGATTAGGCCCCCAGTGACCCCCGTGACCCTAGTGAAGATAAAGTGGGTTCAGATGATGAGACAAGAACTTCAATTAGGATTAAACTCCAGATAACATGCAAATTGAAACAGTTTTCTTAATGTTTCTTTAATGTAATGATAAAAAAAAGTAAATTTACCAAACTGCCATTTTTGATGTTCTACCTGACGACATCAGTTAAGTAAGAGTGTGTCCTGAAGGGCATACCTGCCCCTCCAGAAGCCATTTTTTCAGCAGAACCAGTTGTCCAGATGTCAGGTCTGAACCATCAGAGGGCTCCTCCCATCGGAAAGCTCGCACCACTCTGTCTGTGTAGCCCACTACTAACTCACAGCGACCATCACCATCTACAGGCAAGCACACATTGCCGTAATTTCATCAGCATATAAAGAATGGATATGTGTATATAATATGATCAATTATCAATCAATTTTAAAATTATTACAAATGGTTAAAATTGACAATTCACTTGCAAGATATAGTTTAAACTTTACCAATATCACTAATAAGGATGACTTTAGTGTTGGCAGGTATATGTTGGGTGAAAAAGGGTCTCTGGTCTTCAAAGGAAAGGGCTTCATGCTGGCTTGTTGATTCAGCTTTGCTTGCAGTGGCAGCTGTCAAGTCAAAGAGGTGAAACCAGCCTTCTGCACCCACAGCAACCACAAAGTTCTGACAACCAAGAAAGTATGATATATTATATTAAGGCTGGTGTGTGTATGTGTGTGTGTGTGTGTGTGTGTATATATATATATATATATATATATATATATATATATATATATACATATATGTGTGTGTGTGTGTGTGTGTATATATATATATATATATATATATATATATATATATATATATATATATATATACATATATGTGTGTGTGTGTGTGTGTGTGTGTGTGTGTGTGTGTGTCTATGTATAATGAAAACAGTCTACTGTCTGTCAGGTTACCTTTCCTTTGTTACAGACATCCCCAACTGCAACACAGGTCAACTGAAACATCAAGAGAAATTATGTGAGTCAGTGTAAAAGACCATTAGGTTTTATGTGTTTTTTTCTGCTTTTTCACTCACCATGCCCACACAGGTTCTTGTGATCCAGGGTTTGGAGTCATCATTCTTGTACACATGCAGCTTTCCACTGGTGTCTCCCACAACCAGTTCATTCAACTGCAGTGAAGTGACAGGAGAAACATTGCCAAACATGTACCCAGTTTGCATAACGACCTCAAATGTTCTGCTGATAATGCCTAACACGTGGTTTTCACATAGTTTCATCGATTATTGGAAGCAAAGAGCATCTTTAATCATAGAAGTGATGTGACATGATCTTTATTTATAATACCCACTATTTGTTTTATATTATATCTGCTCTGCTAGTTTGGGATCTGACTTCATTTGTTATGTAGGTAGAGAGTTGGTTTGGTTTGGTTTATTATTTCGCACATAAGAAACATATCACAATAACACATGATAACTGAATAATAACAAAATACGTGCGGGGGGAGGGAAGAAGCACATAGTGCTTATGCGAAGCCCTGCCCCTTCTATCAAATTAATACAAAGCATATATAAATAAGAAGTGAATTATTACAAAAATATCTTATCAGTTTACTTATGTACACCTTAAATGATATCTCTCTCTACTCAGTCATTGGAGTCATAAATGTTGATATACACACACTGCACCTTAAGCATCTGAGACCAAATAATTGTACAGACACGAATTCAGTTACTACTACAACTACCAATAATACAGCACATTTGTTATTTATTATGTATACTTCTTGAAAAGTACATTTAAGTCATTTGGATTAAAGGTAAACTTTAAATAATAAGGAGAATTAAATACAAACTTCAGGTCATTACCGAGTCATTGTCTGCGTCTCCTAGACAAATAGCATGAGGAAATAGAGTTCCTGTGAAATCCAAACTGACCCTCTGGACGTAGTTTAGAGACCTCATTCCTCACACATTTAGGAGAGTGTTTCTATTAAATATTATAACGAAAGGGGTTCATTAATGCACTGTTAGATCAGCTAAATGTACCTCTTCAAGGCTTTAGCTGAGTGGATAACGTTAGCATTAACCTGTCAAAAGTAACACCGTATAAAACCGCATCATCGCCCACAAATTATTTTGCAAAGACGTATATTTCTTTAACAACGTTTAAGGACGTATGTATGTTAAATATGCTTCAATACTTGCTAACTCCAGTGACACACACACTTCTTTCTAGTAAATAAAAGCGTCACGTGATCTAAATAGTACGGAAGCCCAAAGTGGACATGGGTCATTAATTGATTAAAGTCTTTTATTATTTGCCTCCTATTAAATATGTCATGAAATACATCAATAACTATTTGATATGAACTGTGTGTTGGACAAAAAAGGATAGAAACAAATGTTGTGATACATTTTATTGGGGATATTGAAACTGAAGGGAAAGACGTCCCCTCGCAGTAAACCGGGGTTAACTTCAGTTCTGTTTTACACATCAATTCTCAAAGCTGTACGCTAGGGGGAGGTGTTTACCCATAACATTTAATAGTGGACAACACACTCTAAAGCAGGGGTGGCCAAACCATTCCCAAAGGGCCGGTGTGGCTGCAGGTTTTTGTTTCAACCAAGCAGCAGCACATCAGACTGGATTCAATTAATCAACTGATGTCACTCTTCATAGAGTTGATTGGTCAAAGTGTGCACTCTTAGTTGGTTGGAACAAAAACCTGCAGTCATTTTGGTCCTTAGTTTGCCCATTCCTGCTCTAAAGGATGTGGATGGCAACTACTATTTGTCCGTGCACAAAGCATAGGCTGTAGTTTATGTGGTGCTAATACCATGTATCCACAACAGCATTATTAAAAATTACAATTAATTTTTTAAAAAAAAAATCCTACTAACGTGCAGTATGCTAAACCTTGCATACAAATATAAACCAAGTTTAATCAATTCCAGCATTTACAGAATAAACAAAAGCAATTTATATCACTCCAATTGAATAGACTTGGAGCCTAAATTAAAAGGATTTACTGCTTTACAAGTCCAATGCAGTGCTAAGATAACTTCTGTGAGTTAAAGCCCAGAAAGAGCTGTCCAAAGTAAACAAAACACTTGCAGAACACAGCTTTAATGACAATCAAATTGAAAGACAATCCCTTTCATCAGATACAAAGATCATGGGATTATCATGGCGTTTCTGTAGTTTTGTTTATTATCTTCCACACTAAGTTCCTTAAACAAAAGAAAGACAGAAAACACATAGAAAGTATTTAACTAGAGACTCAGGCACCCAGATGTCATATTAATTATTACACTCAGCTCTGACTGGAAAGCCCCTCTAGTAAAGTGAGCGCTCTCCCAGCTTCAGGAAGCCCTCAGTAGAGGGAGAAAGTCCTTACAAAGCGCTAATTGGACTCTGGAAGTACACAGACAGGTCATGGATAGGTTTCAGAAAGCCATGCAATGGCAAAGAAGTGCGCGGAGAGCCTGAATAGAACCCACGCTTCTTTTTTAAACTGTCTTGTGTGTGTGTGAGAGACATTTTTCATGCCAATAAAGCACCTTTTGATTTTGAGGGAGAGCGAGAGAGAGAGAGAGAGAGAGAGAGAGAGAAGAGAGAGAGAGGAGAGAGAGAGAGAGAGAGAGGAGAGAGATGAGAGAGAGAGAGGCGAGAGGAGAGCGAGAGAGAGAGAGAGAGAGCGAGAGAGAGAGCGAGAGAGAGAGAGAGAGAGAGGAGAGAGAGAGGAGGAGAGCGAGAGAGAGAGAGAGAAGAGAGAGAGAATAGAGAGAGAGAGAGAGAGAGAGAGAGCGAGAGAGAGAGAGAGAGAGAGAGAGAGAGAGAGAGAATGAGGGGCTCGGGGTTCCTCAATTTAAGTTTAATACTGAATGCCCCTGCCAACATAGAAATATTGCACAGTTTCTTACAATCTCTTCTTCAAGATGCGCACGGTTTGGCGCAGACATAAAGAAATAAAGAACAAAATGAGGGTGTGGGCGAATGGCCCATGCACACAAACAAACAAATAGATAATTGTGAATAACTTAAGATAGTCTTTTTTGCGTTTTGGGCACGCACCTGTAAGAAACGAATACACACACATAAACTGCAGTGTGTGTGTGTGTGTGTGTGTGTGTGCGCGCGCGCGCGTTAGACTACAGTTCGGTCATGGTATTGTTCTGTACTGAAAGGCCTGCTGCACTTTTTCAAAGCAACAATAATCGACAGAACACACCGCGTCGACGCTACTGTAACTATATCGGGTGTATCAAATCATACACAAAGCCTCCTCCAAACAGCCTCTTAGGGCCCCTCAGCAGATTTGCGCCCCTCCGTTCCGCCTGTGCGAGGCTGATGATCTTCTCTAATCAAAGTGGAAAATTCGGCCTCTGATGCACAATGGTACCTCAAATGAGAGACATTCAGAACCGTCTGTTATGTTGACAATAAAACTAAACTGCGCGTCAGTGTTTCCAAAACTAAGTGATTTACATGCATAGCCCTTTACAGCATAGTTTTATAGACATTATACATCTGGAAGGTTCGCCTCGAAATGAGCTGTCTTTCAGCGCCGCAGTTTGATCGGGGATGAAGGAGTGAGTGGAATCACAAGGATGTTATAATATACTTATAATTCAAAGCGTATTTATTTATTAGAAATGTGTAAGTATCGACTACATTTCGCTCACTCTCTCATTCTCACTCACTCACTCACTCACTCACTCACTCACTCACTCACTCACTCACTCACTCACTCACCTACTGAAATTCGTTTGAAATTCGTGTTTTTATTATTTAAATGCCAGGAATACAAACACACGTTTCCATTATGTTAACATTACAAAGAATGTTTATAGAGAACTTAACCTCAGCAACGTAGATATTGGCTTGGCTGAATTTTGGTCTAAGTGATCATTGATTTACAAGTCTACATTTTTTTTTTCAGATAAGATTTTCGTTTTGGGCTGTATTCGAAAAGGTGACTAAAATTATTGGTAGCGGATTTTATTTAGGGTGGTCCTAAAAATAAACATATCCAAAGTTCTGGGTTAGAAAAGAATACATGCAAGTCTAGCTTTCATTTAACTATTCCTAACAACACCACTGAGGACATTTGGTCCAGAACAGGACTCCTCTCCTCTGTGTTGGAAGTCCGTTCCTCTGCTGTGCTGTACACCTTTCAGACGTGAAAGATAAATAGAAAGAAAAGTCACCAGTGACTGTTTGTTTAGTGCTTCAAGTGGCACGCGTCCGTCGTGCGCAACGCACCGACAGCAGAGCAGGAGCCCAAGGTGAATCCACGCGACCAGAGGGCGTGGCCAGTCCCCCATCCAAACCCATTGAAAAGCAGTGGCGTCTTTCCTTCAGCATTCAGTGCAGCTTTGAGGAGCGCGCGAGGCAGCATCCCTGAGGACTGCCCAAGTGAAGGACGTGTGCGTAAAGCGACCACACCACGTGAAAGGCACGAGCCGGACGCACCGCTGCCAGACTTTGTGATCCTTCATAATTGTGTGCTCTTGTTAGGAATGGACCTTGCAGCCAAGATGGAAATTAATATGAACCAACAACAGCTGATGCCGCCCGCTTGTTTCTTTTCCACCGCAGCAGCGCAGAGCATCCAGCTGAGCCCCAGCGGCAGCAGCCAGAGCAGCGGCAAGTCTGCATCCAAACAGCCCAAGAGACAACGTTCATCCTCACCTGAACTGCTCCGCTGCAAACGGAGACTGAATTTCGCAGGTTTCGGCTACACACTGCCGCAGCAGCAGCCGCACGCAGTTGCCCGCAGGAACGAGAGGGAGCGCAACAGGGTGAAACTGGTGAACAACGGGTTTGCCACCTTACGGGAGCACGTCCCTAACGGAGCCGCCAACAAGAAGATGAGCAAAGTGGAGACGCTGCGCTCGGCAGTGGAATACATCCGCGCGCTCCAGCAACTATTGGACGAGCACGACGCAGTGAGTGCAGCATTTCAGTCAGGCGTCCTGTCACCTACTATGTCGCAAGGATATTCAGCAGACATGAACTCAATGGCAGGGTCTCCAGTGTCGTCCTACTCCTCGGACGAAGGATCCTATGACCCCCTCAGTCCAGAAGAGCAGGAGCTGCTGGACTTCACCAACTGGTTCTGAGTTTCTATATAAGGTAAGGAGAGGATGTATCCAGGCCAAAATATGATCCGATTGTAATAAACGTAAAGATGTGTGCATTAAGAACAGGACAGTGTCTTACCATGTCTCCTCTCTTCCCCACAGAAGTACAGATCAACTGAATTCACTGCTGTCGTGCGCTTTGGAAGGAGACTGGGTATCCTCAAGAACAAGATGCACTGTATATGCATTTTGGTCCTCTCATCCTTGAAGCCCAGTCCTCCGAGACACAGACGGACAGACTGACAGACAGATGTGGTCTTAACATCCCAAAAACTTGGGAAAAATCAGGCCAGAGATCAGCGCCAAAGGATTAGAGGAAGACGGGTCTCCTGACAGCGTGGGAAACCAACTTCTGTGCATTTGCCCATTATAAAAAATACCTTTAAGTGAATTCATGCTCTTTAGGAGCACATCAAAAACATTATTTAATACGTTGCTCTTCAACTATGCTAAATCCAATCACAGAGTTCCAACCCTTTGGTAAACCTCTCAGACTCTTAAGTCAGAAAATGCTTCCAAGTCACGGATTTATTCTATGAAATTCTATATTAAACGTTTTTTTGGGGAAATATATTAAGATATTTTTGTATGTAAGAGATTTATAGATGTTTTGTACACATACTTTTGTACATATTTTGTCTATATATTGTGAAGTTGCTTCTATACCTCCTGCCTATGTAGACGTCTAGTCTATTACTCTCTGGCTCTTCTGTTCACGAGGTTTCCAGAAGGAGTTTGATACTCCGACATTTTATTCTAGCACCAATGTGTCTTATTTAATAGAAAAACATGTTATTGCATTATGTCATGAAGTTCAATGATCAAAGTTATGCAGCTATTGTCCAAACAGTGCAATGGCCGTGCATTGTCTCTTTATACTGCCAGCTCTATATTGTCTTCACATACACAGATGTTGAAAAGAAGTCTTATAACCATATTTTCTACACTTTAGTCCAAGAATAAAATGATTTGCTACTGAATTCCTCCCCATGTCTTTTTTTAACCAGAAAATTATACATGAGACAGAGCGAGAGTAAAGACCAAATATATTGTTTTGTTTCAATAGAAAACTACTTTTCTGCAGAATTACGCACGTTTTACGCACGGCATATTTTGTTATCTCTGTATCAAAACGTAGCACACAGTGATTCCATAAAACATTGTCACGACTGTCTTTTTCAAGACTCCAGCTCGTTGAGGACAGAAGCAATTCACTTCGACCAAACGAATCACATGTTGTAAATTCGTTTTTATCCACAGTAAACATGCGCAAAAGTGTGATAAAGAAAAGCAAAGATTTTCGGAATACTGACATTGTCATGTGAAGTGAACATGCCCCTAGGCTGTATATGTTTTTGGAAATACCCTTAATATACTTTTTTTTTCTTAAAACGTTCTGCATTATGGGACGAAACGTTTTCTAAGCCTTTTTGTTTTTTCATGGGTTTAATGAGCAGAGATAGTGACTGTCAGTGGGATGATTATACTTAAGGGTCATCAGTAGACAGTGGAGTTAAAGGCTTGTGTTTCTACAAAACTAAGTTTGACAGGTAGGAGTAAGTCTGCAGCCGGACGCGTGTCTGGTTTAATGAGAGAATGGGGTCTGTGTGGTGCTTGAGTGGAGACACAGAGCTGAATTGGCTGATGGCGTGTGCCTGCTGACAGCAGCATGGCACAGAACACATGAACAATACCACCTGAATAGAAAAAAACCCTGGGTTTTGTGGCCGTTTGGCTGGTTTTATGAGGGGTTTTTTCCCCTCCAGTGATTTGGATAGTGACAAAACAAGTCACACCAACACAGTCACGCATTTATTATTATTATTATTATTATTATTATTAATTTATTTATTTTGAAAACGATTCAGACGTATGGAGACAAACACTTAGGAACCTCGTGGGTGTGTTTTTGAGGATTATTATGCAAGATGCACGTGGGCCACATCAATGGTGGTCAAAGCAGGGTTCGTGGTCCGCAATGGGGCCATGACGGGGTGCATGGAATTCTATCAAAAGGCACTTCCTTGTTTTTAATTACAAATAAGAAATAGTGCAGTTACATATGACGCGTTTTCAGTAAGTGAACATGTTTATGGTTCAAATCCCAAAGGTTGCTTACATTGTTTATTGTATTAACTTTCTTTAAGACAGAAACATTTTCTATGGATTTTTGAAAAAAAAAAAAAAAAAACAAACCTCCATATCCTTTTGCTAAAGGACTAAGTGTTTTTTCAACCAGATTTGTCAACACATTAGGAAAAGAAAATGTAAATATTCTGTTTTTAAAGACACTCACCCAGTTTGGGGATTTATATTTTATTAATGAATTAAACTAGTTAATGCAAGCTAGAAACAAACAATTTCAAATTTGAAGTAATAGAAATGAATAGCTGAAGTGATAAATGGCAGGTGATTTAAACAAAGTAAAATGACAATCACTTTCACCTGAGTAAGAAAGAATACTATATTATTAAAAAAAAACCAACACCCTGCTTCTGCATTTATCAGGTTTATTTATAAATTAAACATGGCATAAGATTAAACTTAGTTTTCAACCAATTTTTCTTCTGCAGATTTTGATGAGGGGAATTATTTTAACTAAATCATGGCTCATGGCATTATTTGGTTGTAGTTTGCTGGTGCTTATCTGAAATACACAGACATACAGCAAATGGTATGGGATTTGTGAAATGATCACAATACAATTTGTGGTTGTTAATAGCCAGCATAAGACCCTGCGGTTTAAGTTGAAGAATTTTTAAATTTCAGTTACACCATTAATTTAAAAGCAGGAGAGTTATAATCTATAAATGAGTAGTGCAAATAATTCTAATTAATATTAATAAATAAAGGCCTATATTATGTAATTTGTTGGATTTAACAAGCAGAAGAGAGCAGAGCAAAACAATATATTTAAAACAAGGAGGCAGAAATAAGAAACAATATTGAAGAACATTGATAATGATAACTTTGATAACTTAAAGTATTTACATCAAGTATGAAGCTGCAGTGAATACCTTAAGAGTCATTGCATGGGTGGGCTATAATCTCAGACTGTAGTTGTTTTTGGTTTGTTTTTTACTTTTTGGGCTCTACATGATGGCATATGCTGGTTACAGGACATCCCGGGTCTAAGTCCTAGTTTGCAGCCTGTCAGAGTTCATTATGTTTTCTCTCTGGCGGTCTGTCAAGTGTGCATGAACCATAGGAGAGCGTGGCCATATCTAATTGACAAAGCTGAGGCAAAACAAAGGCTCCAGCTTTATTAGTTGAATATCTTATTGAATATCATTCATTGAAGTTGATTATATTGGCTAGAACTACACATTAGTCTAGATCTCTGTTGTGGCCTTTGTTCAAATAATGCTTTTTACCACAGAAAAACAAACAAACAAACAAACAAACAGTTGCTGCATCAGCAAATCACATGAAATTAAAACATACATAGATGTATGAAATGTATGTATGTATTTGCAGTGTAAAATGAAAACATTTACAAAGGCTTCTGAGTGTTTCAGGACCATAGACAGCTAGTGCGGCGAGCCAGACTATAAACGCAACCTCTTTAAGGACAGCCTTGCCACTCACTATTCAGTCCCAAAACGCCAGTGCCATGTGGACATGAGTCTGAAATGATAAAAAAAAAAACTTTACCGGAGTCACTTGAAAACATTTCCATGTGGACTAGGCCTTCAAGAAAACTGGTGGACCTTAGATGTTTTGCATATTTAAAAAAAAAAAATCCAAAACTTTATTAACAACATTTACAGATGTGTGGTGTGGGGCTACGATCATCCACAGTCCAACTGTCACACACTTATTCAAACAAAATGAAGGATTTCACCTCTGGCAAGGAACTGGAATACAACTTTTGTATCTGTTTACTTCTATCACTGCATCTGTAAATTTTCCTTTGCAGGTTACATCTATTCATTCTCTGTTAAACATCTTTCTCTATAAGTGCATACAAATGTACATTGTATACACTGAACAGCATATTCACTACTGTATATTTAATACATAATCCCCTACATCCTATATTATATTCTATCTTCTTATTATTCTCTTATTTCTATTATTCTATCCTTCTAGTATAGCTGTGTATTATACTTTTGATTCTCTGTAAACTTTGGATCAGGAAAGTATATCTAAATAAGCTTAATGCTTTTAATAAAGTTTGTTTGTTTGTTTAAAAAAAAAAAAGACAAATCAGGTAAGAGCTGCCAAATGGTTTTGTTTAAACAGAGTTGCTGTTGTTTAGCAGCCATAATAACCAATCGAAATGCACATACGCTGTGCAAATCAGGTAGCTGTGCAGATCAGGTAGCCACAGGTGGTGTAACGTGGAGATTACAAAAAAAAAACCTCAGGTTGTAAATTCGTAGGCCAGGTTAACTGGTCTGGTGTGGCTAATGCTAGGATTAGTGAGTCTAGATCAACACATTGGGCAAAAATATTTTTGGCCGCTAGGCAGGTACGCATAGTTTACTCGGATAATAGACAACACTTTACAGCTCTGTTAAACGCTGAATATCCTCAAAAGCAACAGTAGAATATTGATGTTTTGTGCAGTTCCAAATGTTACTACAATACTTCGCTCATTTCCCATAATTAACCTCTGCTCTATTTGCTTAACCCATAAAACTGCCACTACTACTACTACTACTTTTGTGTCACTTTCCTGATGAAATATTCTCTATAGCCAACCTTTCTTAAGTGATTAATCATAATTTATTATTTATTATATTATCCTGTGTTTTGCATTTTTTCCAGTAAAAATCTGGTATTTACCTATATTTATTTTGGATCGTCATAAAAGTTCAGTTTAAAGTTTGTAGCTATTATATTAAAACTGATAAAACTAAAGAAAAAGTGACTTTTTCCAGTAAAATATATCATTAGCTCAGCACAAACCCAGTGTGTCCATTCACTGTCATTTAATAAAACTGGGTTTTACTGGTGGATCAACATTGTAGGCACCGACAGTGTCTCTATGGTAACTACCAAGCCTTTGAACATCCAAATGGGTCATATGTGATGAATAACTGTATTTTACACCAATTATTGACATATATTGATAGGATTAGTGGATCAACAGGTGTTATACAGTTTAAATCACTAGATTATTTTGGCCCAAGAAGGATGTTTGGGTCTTTATGGGTTAAAGCGATACTACTTAGTTCTTATACCAAAGCACAGTATGTGTTGGCAGTTCTGTTGAATTCTGAGCCACACAGTGCAGTGGAATGACGTGGTCAGAAGTTACTGGAGTCATCAAGGGGGTTAGCAATGACAGACTTATGAATAAGCATGAAAAGGGGCAGATAGGCCAGGAAGTCCACTAGGTCCAGGGGTGGAATGTGTTGAAGCTCCAGTCTGATGGCTTCCTCTTGCTCCAGATAAATCCCCCCAGCCTTTAACTCCAAAAGCAGTTGCTCAGCGCTGATGAATCCCTGCTGCATTCCAGCCTCACCTGCCTGCTCCTCCAGAAGGAACAGGAACAGTTTCTATACGAGTCAGTGATAATACAAATTACTTATATTAAAAACAAGGAAAACTGGCTTTGGATGTGTTGTCTGTGCAGGTGTGGGCACATGTGAGTGTACACAGAGGTTAATATGTGTGTGCATGTGCTCCTCAGGGCAGCTTCAGATTACCTCAGTCTGCTTCTAGCCTTGTTTGAGTGCACCTGTTTCCCAGTTAATGCAGTCTAGGTAATAATTGCTGGGGGAGGGAGAGAGTAATCCTTATGGCAATTAGCCCATTCCCCCTACCACCTTCTCCCGTTAACAACCCTATCCCTAACAGCTCTATAATTATAAAGCCTCCCCTACCTGGCCAAGGGCTCAATTTCCACACCCATGGCCACAGGCTTTCATGTTCCTTGTGGCTTTCAGTGGCTCAGTACTTCCTTGTATGAATGAGGACCTGACTTGCTTCTGAACGGCCAGCTGGTAGACTAGTGTCGGTCCATCTAAAATGTGCCGTGTGTCTCAGACTGATTACAGGGCTGGGCGGAGTGGACGGCATGTTCACTGCTGGGCACTTTAATGAGATTAGGGTTGTGCTAATCTATGAAAAGGGAAAAGCACCCCTCTCTTTTTCATGCTGGCTTGCTTCCCTCATTTCTATGCATGAGGGCTGAGTGGTTCAAATAAGAAAAGCTAGTTTTACAAAGGATGCTTTGGAATTGCCCTTCAAAGTGTTTACCAGTATTTATTTCATTATAATTATACCTGTGGAGCCATGAAAGACAGACATAGGTGCTGGCATTTGCAGGAATCAAGTGTATGTAATGAAAACAAATTCTGGAGTACATATGTGTTGTTTGCAACAGTCCATGAGAATTTACAATGAGTCTGACATTACCTTCGCTTTGAAGACCCTCACTTCTAGAGAACAAAAGTCCATACTGCTGATTAGTGAATGCATGAAGTCACTGTAAAACAAAAAGAACATGATGTGAACTTGAAAAGTGTAAGAGTAATGTGAGTGTAGATGAAAGTCTGCATTGTCCAAACAGCTTTGGTGAAGATGCATAACAAAAAGTTCAGCCCTTTCTTTGCAAAAATAGAGTAAGGACAATCTGGTGCTGGTGGCGGGTGATATTTTGGCGGGGCTCTCCCATGCAATGTTATGTTTGGAGCTGTGTGATGGTAAAGTGTTCTGAGTCTATTGTGGTTGCTCACCGTGGCCTAGCTGCCAAACAATGCGTGGGCACATGGAGACATCCCGCCACAGTAACGGATAAATCTGCACTGGTTTTAGGATGGTGGGTGTGGGGTAGATGAAGTAGGGTGAGCAGAGTTTGAGTGGAGGTTTAGGGAGGGGAATTAGCAAACAGGGCACACTCTCGTGCAATGTGGCCACTCATGGACCAACAAAATCTAGGTCCACTCAGATAATTAGAGAGAGACACAATCGATTGTGTTGGGACAGACCTCTCCTGTCCAGCGTGTGGCACAGCGACGGTCGTCCCTTCTCTAACAAGCGCCCAGTGTTAATGAGCCCCTCCTCATAGTGTGTTGAATGGCCTGTTAGAGCGAAGAATGGCCAAGCGCTAGGCCATCGAGTGCAATGCATGCTTGAGTGCTCACAGCACTGTGATTGGTCCTTGTCCACCAACCATCATGCAGGCAGGGTCTTGATAGGGATGAAGCGAGACAGGGCAGCTAATGATCATTAATTGCACTTGGTTTGCAGTAAAAGAGTCCAAATGCTGGTGTGCTAAGGACACTGGCGTGATAATGGTTAGCGTAAACGAGGGGCTAGGGGACTGATGATGGACTTCAGGGAGGATAATAGCAGCCTAACCCATTTTCTTTTGTCAGTCCTCCTCTGGCACCCTGCTGTGGCTAACACAGCGGACTTCTCGCTTACGTAATGCCAAAAAATTTGGCGGTCTCCTCAATAGGGAGCCAGTATAGAGAGACGAGGGGGTGCTGAGATGCAAACATATCTTGACCTAGATTGACTTGACAGACTTGAGAGTTGTTTTGGGACGTTTTTGAGCGGGCTGTGGTGGGTTTGTTGAGAATCTCAGCTAACTTGGTATTAGACATCTCTGCAGGAGGGGTGACACTAATTGTCAGACAGTTTATGTGAGGGTGAGTTGGCCTAGCTTCTGCTGTCTCATATTTCATCTGTTGTTGAGTCACTTTTTTCCCTTCCAGAAATTAGTACATTTACTGTAACTCTTTGGACACGCGTGCATGCTCCAGTATGAGGACAGAAACAAAAACATCACAAAACAGAAAGACAATAACTCCCAATTAGTATGAATGGCCTCTATTAAAGTTGTGTGCAAGTGTTGTATGACGATGTGCCTCTGGGTAGATCATGTGACTTGCCCTAAGGGAATGTAGCGCTGTGTGAGGTGGACTTTTTAGGGAGCACAATGCTATACAGGGACAGATGGGCTAAGTCAAGGGCCAGATCAGCATGGTACAGAGGGTGAGAGGGAGGCAACAAGAGAGCTGGGGAAATAGGAGGCATGGACAGTTAATGTCGAAAAGAAAGGAGATGAATCATGGTGAAGGGGGCAATTAGAGTGAAATAAAACTAAAAGAAGAAAAACATATATATATATATATATAAATAAAGAAATCTGGGATACCTCCTCAGATTTCAAAGCCTGAGACGATCACAGAGGCTGATAGTGCAACTACTGTTGCAACTAATTCTTAAAATAGAGGTTAGAGGATCAATCTAGCCGAGTTGGGATGAGATGACAGAAGTATACTATTGTTTTGTCATTGTTTAGTAGGTGATATCACAAATATGATTTTCCTTCTTATTATTCAAATTGCAAAGCAGGAGTCTAATATATATATTCATTGTCATTACTATAATTGCCTCTATACAGAGCAGACACCCTGGTATTTCAGTTCCAGAGCAGCAGTGAGTCTGCAGGCCTCCTCTAATACAGAACACAAAGGGCTAGCCGTAAATCAGTGGACCCATGACCCTGGCTCTGTCCTCACTGAGAGGGAACTCTCACTCTGGGGCGAAGGCTTTGGGTGCAGGCCTTGACCCCCAGAGACCTCCGGAGTAGGCTTGGCTCCACACACTCCTGTCTGTAGGAAGCAATAAACCCCAGGGCAGGAAAAATGCTCTGTGTGTGGGAATCTGCACCATATGGACTATGATGCAGCAGCACAAGCATCATTTGGCAAAGTTTAAATCACATCGATAGTTTTCTGTTGCCACTAGAGTTGGTCAATTAATCAGTTAATAATTCTTCCAGAAAAAAATATGACATTTAAAGTCATATAAAGCATTTAAAGTCAGAAACTGATTTAAAGGTAGCCCCACACAATGACAAAACTTATTGAAAACAACTTGTTCTTATTTATGGGACATCAGTGGCATGTCTTGTGGCTGCACTCAGTCAACAGGACTGTGTCTGCCACTGGTTACTTACTCCATGGTGGCAATTTTTTGTGCCAGGCTAGCAATCACAGCAAACAGCCTCAGGTCTACAAGTCCATCTGTCACCCTTAAGTCCACCATCTCTAGAATCTAAAAGAAAGAACAAAAAGTTAAAGTTGTTGTATATATTCATACATATTTTTTTTTCAGACAGCTTACCCTGTAGACGTAGATCTCTTCCTCCTCAGATAACAGCTCTGGAGGGACAATGTTTTTTAGAGCGAACAGAACCTGAAGACAGGAGATGTAGCCATCCCCATCACTGTCCTCCTGCAGACAATGACCATCATAATCATGAAGAAAAATGAATATCTAGTGAAATGATAACCCCCTGCCCAAATTAACTGCAAAAAGGAGAAAATCATTCAGTTATTGAACCAAGCGACACAGAAAAGCCAAAGAGAGAGAAATATGAAGGGTTTATATCCCCTTTCACTTACTTCTTCAAAAGCCCTTTTGTATTCTGCCAGTTTCTCTTGACTGAAAATGCAGTACTTTGCCAAAAAGTCAACTGTAAAAAAAAAAAAGGAGAAAAAGTCAAAGTCCTGTTTTTAGACTGGAGAATCTATTTTTTTTTCTTAATTTTCTCTTTCCTCTTGTAAAAACATTGGCAAGATATAAACCTAAATATTCTCAGTATTGTAAACCTTAAATATCAGCTTGTGATATTGAATGATGTCAATGTGTGACTGTGTGTGTAGAAGTGATTCAGCCAATAATTCCCTGGTCTGCTCTCCCTCATTGACCACTGGGGTCAATGAGGGAGGACAATACAGGATGAGTGATTCACAGGGGCATCCAGTTGGCTGTGTGCTGGGGGGCAAGAGTACCACTTAGCTGGTCTGGCCTTTTATGAACACAGAAAGTGCTGTTTTTGAATTCAACATATTACTCTGCTTTACCAGGAATAGGATAGGATACTTATCACAAGTAAGTATTATGTTGGGAATAGAGTTACATTTCAGAAAAGGGAAACTGGAAATCACTTGGATTACTCAAAATCTTATGTTGTATGAAAACCTTTGCTGAAGCTTAGTTCTTTTATGTGTGATTTTTTATTTGAGACATTTGATAAGTCACAAAGGGAACTGTTATCAAAAAAAAAAAACCTTAGACCTGCTGTAGATGTTCAAAAACTTTTTCTGCATCGACATTGGCCTTGTTGACTGACAGGTACATTAGCTCCTAAGCATCTATGAAATTTTGCCAATGGCAGTGGCTAATGTTCATTTGTTGTATTTTATTTATTGTCATGCTGTGTGTTTAAATGTTTGTTTTTTAAATATTTTCTTTCTGATATATTTGAAATAAATACAACAATGTGATTGATTTTGCGTTATCTGTAATAAATCTTTGTCTGGTATAAGTATAGTTAATAAACATCAACGCAATCACATCAAATACACAGAAAATAACATAAGTGTCCATAATTGCTGAAGCTGCTACACTACAAATATGTATCACAATCAGCCCAGAATTTCACAGGTGCATTCCTAAAACCTGTAGACAACTTTAAGCTTCTCAAAAGGCTCTTATGGACTTTTAATTGATCTTAATAATAAATAGGACCATATTTACATGTTCTGAATGCAGAGTTACAAATATAAAGAAGATGATTACACAAGGGACACAAAATGAAGCTAACCACACCCATGAATATTTCAGTAGGCAAATTTGGGAGGGAGAGTGACTTGAAAAAAAGGAGGGGTGAAAATGGGGGCTTTTAAGCTGCTGCCACTTCAATTTAGGAGATGAGAATGAGTCTACTGAATAATGGATCTATTCATTGGTTTGGAGAAGAAAGAGAAGCAACAGAGTTGATATCAGTCTGGACTTAAACCCCTGGACCTCTGGGGTTTCTCCGCAATAGCAGGGGGCTGTTTGAATCTGCCATTTATCAGCTTAGGCCTAATCAAAACCAGGCCTTCTGTGGCCCTGTCTTTTCACATGCAAAATGTTACATTCACATCCAGTCAACTTGACTTGTTAAAGCTTGATTGATCAAAAACCTATGGGCTGGCTTCGCACATCTGTTTGCAAATATCTGCGATGGAGCTGCAGCACTGGGATCTGGAGTCACACAGCCGCTGTTCAGCCTGCAACAGGGATTTAGTTCTGTCTTCTAAAGACATGAACATTCACATTCACACAGGGACTGCATCAGTGCACTGATCAATCTACTGAAGTGAAATAGCAGCTTATGTAACAGTCAAAGGAGCTACCGTCTCTTTTTGAGAACAAGGCTGGTTGATGTTGAGAATCATCGGCCATCTGGAGCAGCATCGGCAGCTGACCAACGACAGATTTGAAAAAGTGGATTATTTTGATTTCTTTTTTTTTTCCTCAACCAAAAGAAACAGCGTGGAAGTGTCGAGAGTGATGCACAACTTATGCCCAATTTTGAAGCGCTTGGTGTTTATAAAATGTTTCTGTTCTTCCTTTCTAGTATATCTTTTTTTTTTTATCTTTTACAGTCATAGTTGTAAGATTTTTTTATAGAAAGAATTTTTTCTCAGCAGTAATGCTATGTATATACAATTTTCTAAACAGATAACATATTTCCAGATTAGTGAAATTCAGAGAGAACACTATGGCACGCTATAGATGACAATATGATTAATATTACTATTAGCATGACCAATAAATCTGTTGCATGTTTCAACAACAAAAATTCTAGTGCATAAGATTTTGGGAGGTTTTAGAGTCTCCAGTGGAGAAATGAATTATGATATTCACATTTATGTTTTCCTTAGAACATCATCATATGAAAAATAAGAATAATTTTTAACAATTTCTTTTATTATTGTTTTGTTTTTAAGAATGGCTTCCTCCACAGAGGAATCAGGACCACTGCTGTCACTATATTTTTACAGTAGCACAGGTCTCTTCATTTCCACCCATCCGTCCATCCTCTTCCGTTTTATCTAGGGCTGGGCCGCAGAAGCAACAGTCTAAGCACGGATGCCCAGACTTCCTTCTCTCCAGACACCTCCTCCAGTCCTTCCAGGGGGGGGCCCTGAGGTATTCCTAGGCCACTGCTGACACTGCACAGATCCACCTGTCCATCTCCCACCCTGTCCTTCCCTCACTTGTGAACAAAACCTGAAGATTCTTAAACTCCTCTACTAGAGGCAATGACTCCCCATCCACCTTGAGACGGTAAACCACCTTTTTTCAGTTGGCTTGGGATTTGGAGGTACTGATCCTCATCCAACTCACTTCACACTTGGCTGAAAACTGCCCCAGTGGATGCTGAAGGCCAAACCCCATCCAGCTTTTCGCTATGCCTAGAAATTATGTCCATGAAAATTATTAACAGAATCTGTCACAAAGGGCAGCTCTGCCGGAGTCTAACATGCACTTGGAAAAGGTCTGACTTATTGCCAGCAATGCCAACCAGACTCCTATTTTAGTCATATGGGGACTGGACTACCCTTAACAGAGGGCCCCAAAGCACCTTTCATGGAACACCACAAGGTACAGTCAAATGCCTTATCCTAATCCACAAAACACATAGGGACTGGTTGTGTGAACTCCCAGGAACGCTTGAGCCCCCAATGGAGACTGTAAAGCTGGTCCAGTGTTCTGCAACCAGGACAAAAACTGTATTGTTCCTTCTGAATCTGAAATTCAACTATTATTTGGATCCTCTTCTCCATACCCTGGAATAGACTTCACCCAGGAGGCTGAGGAGGGTGATCCCCCTGTAGTTGGAGGACATCCTCCAGTCCCCCTTCCAGAGACTTAGGATGCTCAAGGTGAATCTCATCCACTCCCAGTGCCCTTCCACCAAGGAGCTTGCCAACCACCTTGGTGACTTCAGCTTGGGTGATGAACGATTCCACCTCTAAAACCTCAGCCTCTGCTTCCTCCATGGATGACATGGCACGAGGATTGAGGAGATCCTCAAAGTACTCCTTCCATCACCTGACAACATCCCCAGCCAAGGTCAACAGCTCCCCACCTCCACTGTAAACAGTGTTGGTGGTGAGCTGCTACCCCCTCCTGAGGCACTGAACAGTTTGCCAGAATTTCCTAGAGGCTGATTGATACTCGCCCTCCATGGTTTCACCAAACTCCCCCCAGACCTGAGTTTTTGCCTCCACCACCAGTCGGGCCATGTATGCTTGGCCTGCTGGTACTCATCAGCTGCCTCAAAAGTCCCACAAACTAACAAGGCTCAATAAGCCTCCTTCTTCAGCTTGTCGGCAACTCTTACTTTCAGTATCCACCACTGGGTTTGGGGATTGCTGCCCCAAAAGGCACTGAAGACCCTGCAACCACAGCCATGAGTAACTACTACAACAATGGAGGTGGAGAACATGATCCACTCACTCAATGTCTGCACAAGAAACTCTCCTGGGGGTGGCAGTTGAAGACCTTACTGACATCAGGCTCTTCCAGACGTTCCCAAAATACCCTCGTGACACGTTTAGGCCTACCAAGTCTGTTTGATTTCTTCCTCCACCAGCAGATCCAACTCACCAACAGGTGGTGGTTGGTTGCTCAGCCCCTCTTTTCACCCGAGTGTCCAAAACAGGTGGCATGACAATGAAGTTGATCATTGATCTTCCACCTAGGGTTCCCTGGAGCCATGTGCACTTATGGACATCCATGGTGGTTGTTATGGACAAACTGTGACTAGCACAGAAGTCCAACAACGGAACACCACTCTGGTCCACATAAGGAAGGCCATTCTTCCCCACCACTCTCCTCTAGGTCTCAATATTGCTGCCCATGTAGACATTGAAGTCACTCAGGAGAACAATGGAATCCCATGTTGAAGTACCATCTAGTACCCCTCCCAGGGACTCCAAGAAGGCTGGGTACTCTGCACTTGTGTTTGTCCCATAGGCAAAAGTGAGGCACCGGTCCTCAACCTGGAGACACAGGGATACAACCCTGTTGTTCACCGGGGTGAACTCCAACACATGGCCGCTGAGCTGAAGGGCTATGAGAAAGCTCACACCAGCCTGCTACCTCTCACTGTGGCGGTACCTCTAAACCTCCCTCACCGGCTTTGGATCCATAACCTCCAGTGAGATAACACTCCATGTCCTGAGAGCTACACTCTGTGTCTGGGGATTGGGTCGTCAATGCCCTCGCCTTTGACTACCACCCAATCCACATAGCAATCGGTCTCCATGGTTCCCTTGGTGGGTGGTGAACCCACCGAAGGACATACCCATGTCACCTTTTCAGGTTGAACCTGGCCTGGCCCCATGGCTAAAGGTCCAGTCACTAGACGCTTGCTTATGAGCCCCATCCTGGCTGGGCCTGGCTCCAGGGAGGGGCCCCAGTTGCGCCATACTGGGTAACATAAAGGTCCTTGATATATATATATATATATATATATATATATATATATATATATATATGTGTGTGATTAAAACTAAATATTGAACATCATTTGACTGTATTTATTGTCTAAGAGGTTGAGCAGGGTGTATGTCAGGGTGACATATTTTGACAAAAATAAAAATACAGCTACCATAAATTCATTACTTTTTGGTGTGGTATCTGTGTCTCACATGTAGATAAACAGGGTCAGGTGGGTTCATCTCAACATCAGCCCTGACCGTAGCATTGCTATGTCTACACATACACAGTGCTCCTGGAGAAGGTCAGGGGGTCCCTGGATGAAGGGAGCACTCCGTCAAGGAATCAGTCAGACAAAAGGTGCAGTGGAGTGAGAGATTGAGGGAGGAAGCGAAGGCGGGTGGAAGAGTGGGACAAAGCCCAGGCAGTAAAGCCTCCTGCCTGATAGCCTTATCTGATTCCACTCCAGCGCTTGATGGCTTTTTTTCACCCTGCCTTTAAAGCGCACAGGTTGTGCCTTTGGTGTGAAGCCTAGCAGAAAATGTTAATCAAGAGAGGGACTGTGAGGAGAAAGGCAAGAGAAAGGGGAGAGTCACTCTGTTGAGGCCATAATCTGTAATGAGACCAAGGCGATTCAGTAGCAATTGAGAGAGGAAGAATAGGGCCATGATGATGATGAGCAGGGAGGTTCACATCTTTCACTGGCGTTTGTTTTTCTGTTTTGTCCCTTTTCTCTTGCAGAGTCACTGCTCGGGCATCGGTTGGGAGGCTGCGAACAGCCTCAGGTCACAACTCATTAAACACACACTTGGACATCATTTTCAATGTCTGCAGCTGACAGATGAAAAACACTCCTGACTGCTTGTCTGACAACTATTTGTACTCATCTGTGTATGATTTATACTTCCATCTGCAGTCACAGGGGTCAGAGGTATCAAACCTCAGTACTTTTTTGTCATTGAGAGGGATGGGCCTGTAGTACCAAGTATGAAAACTGTCAGGAATGAAAACCTGGACTAACTGTTGTCATGTTAACTCTCATTTGAAGATCCACTTGTGAAACCTTACACTGTATGGATATTGTTATATTGGTTTCATATACAACCAGAAATAACTGTATTTGGACAAGTTAAGAGTCAAGAATGGACAAAAACCTGTCACTGTCTAAATTATATAATCTAATTACAATGGAGATCCACACTTATCTTTGTTTCTCACGGTTCTTTTCAAGTAGAACCAGAATGTGTTGCCAGATAAAAATGATAAAACTGTAAAAGAGTAATTGTGAGCAAGATTAATGGGAATTCCAAAATATCATACTGTAGAACATTTCATAAATGGGCTGTGAACTCTGGTTCATAAACTAAGGTCATGTTAACTGCAGATAAAAAGTATTTTACAACACTGGTTAATGCAAACCAGAGCTGAAGATATATACATTAATACATATGGTGATTTTCTTTTTCTTATTTCATTATTTTAGAATACTCTGAGTGTTCTATTTTTTTGTGAGAGAATTAACAATAGCCTTGATGGTTAGCACATCTAACTTCATGCTTGGCTTGCAGCACATAACTTATAGAATAAGTAGATACTCATATATAACATACTCTTCAATATAATACATATGACAATACAGTATACATCTCTACAGATGTATATGAGTATAGAAAGGAAATACTCTGACATTCTGACACTGTCAAGCCAAAGGTTGTCAGAACTGGGATACAATTTATAACACAACCACACACTGTAGTCTATTGTGTCTTTAATGTGCTCTCTTGTTTGTTGCTCTCTTTCCCGCTTAATCCCAGACTTTTGTTTGTGCTCATCATCAACACAGTATAAAGTGTCCCATAATTCTTTTAACAAAGGTCACATTCAGCAGCAATGAGGAGGTGACCCCCTTTCTAATAGCAGGAGAACGTCCGAGCCCAACATGCCCCACATAAAGAGCTCCAAAATATGTGATTAAGAACCATGAATTTAGAACACACAGACACACACACACACACAAACTAAACTCATCTCTAACGGTACTAGATCTATGAGAAATAGGTTTATGGGATGTTTTAGGTTTAAGTTCTTAAATACAATGATCATTTAAATCTACTATATAATTGCAATGAAGTAAAGCCATAAAATATAAAATATGGAAGTCTAAGTTGAGGAGGTGAGCGCTTCATTACATTAAATGAGAGGCTAATGTAAAGCGCTTTGAGCACCATGAAGGTGGAAAAGCGCTATATAAATGCAGTCCATTTACCATTTACCATTCAGCTGATCTGTAAACCTGGCCAAGCATATCATTTCACAATAGTATGGAATGAGCTATTGTGGAACATTTTGAACAGGCTCTACATCAAAGGTAAAGATGCAAATCTTATCTGATAAAAATACTAACTGCAGACAAACACTACTTTAGACCAACAGGAGGTGTAGTAGTAGAGGCTGTGCAGTTTTTCAGTCTAACTAAACATCAGGTAAACCTTTGCTCTGTGTTGAATAATGAAAAAGTATAAATCAGCTCTGTCAGTAAAAACTATCAATTAATGACCGAAGGAAGTGCAGAGTTATTTTTCCAATTTCTATTCCATTTCTATTTACTTTGCTTTACTCTGTGCTTTTGACACACCAGAAATCTACACACTCTCTGAAAGTAGCTTAGTGGAGTTTTTTTTTTTTTTTTATCAAATGATGCTTTAAAGTTTCTGTGGTAAGAGTTATTTGTCAGGTGTTTAAAAAATGTACTGTCCAACTTTAACATGAAAATAAAGAAAAAACTGCGTATAGTGAAACAGGTGAGATGTTTAACTTGGGAGTCTTTAATGTATTGATTATCTTATGTTATCTGACTCAAATGATATAATCTTATAAGTCAAACATCTAGTTTATTACAGTTTACTAAAATTAAGGTCTACATTTTTACTAATATTGACAGTTAGGAAGAGAGTCATCTTGCTGAATGTTGAAATACTGTACTACAGAACAAAAAACACGTTGAGTGAAAAAGTTGGCACCAAGTACTTGTTTCTCTCAAGAGGGTACTATAATGTAAAGGAGGCTGACAGTATTGGCAGCATTCTCCTGCGTGGTCTGTTGTTGTTCTGTGGACACACAACTCCTCCCCCTTACTTTCTCTAAAAAGATTGAGGAGTGTGTGTGTGTGTGTTTCTGCGAGTGTGTTAAAGGGAGGGGTTTAAAGCGCCGGTAGGAAAACAAACAAAGACACACGCAGTGGCCACACTCCTGTCTTTGGCTGCACGCCATCGACCTCACCACAAACCACAACTTACGCTTTCCACACACACATTCACAGCATGTCACACACACATACGCCTACGCCCAGTCAGCCCCTAGAGGCCAAATCATCTGCTTTATTGCAATACCAGATCTACAGAGATAACCTCACAAAGCAAAATCATCTGCTATTATTGCCCTACCGCTCTTTGACATTGTGCCATTAATAAGGCCATTGTGGATGGCGTCCTCTGTTTGGACATCATATAATAGACTCTTTGACAGATTTACTTTGCTCTCTTTCCTTGCACCCATTCCTTTCTTCCTCTCTTGAATACAGCGGGTATATTCCATGCTAGCGCTCATCAATAGGTGAGCTGTTTGTTTGCCCAGTCATTCTGGAGTGATGGTAAATACATAGAGGTATTCCACACCAAAGGCTGAGCAAACAGGGGTTACATAAAAGCACTGTACCCATAGGTACACTAGGACAAACCTCCTGCACACACATTCACACACTCTTCTCTTAAGGTGTTGTTTTCCTATAAGCACTTTTATTTTCTTAATTATTCTTTTTTTGCCAGTCAGTTAGAGGAAAACAACAGTTATGTGTTCAGAGGTATAAGAGCGAGTAACACAATGTAGATGTGCAGTAATAATGGGTGGGATTGAAATGTCGACAGCCACCAGGTGTTCCATATCAACTTCCATCAACTCCTCGTCTGTGTAACACAGATGGCTGAACCCAAGTACACGACTCACACACTGGGCCACTAAAATTCAGTGTCTTTAATCAGAAACAAGGTTTGATACACAGGTGGTCAGTTAGTGTGGCAAACAGGTCAGATGAGGAGCAGGCAAAAAGGAAAAATCCAAAAACACAGGCTGAGGTCATACACAGGAAGGTAACACAAGGAAGAAATGCTGGAACATTTGACTTGGTAGACAGGGACAAACTGGCAATGAGAGGAGAGGAGCATACAGAATATATATATAGAGGTAACACGACACAGGTGGACACAATCAGAGTGGAGACAACAAGGGGACATGGGAAAGTAGGTCAGGGGTCATGAAGATACATAAGGGTAAAACACAAAGCATGGGGGCGGGGGTGGTACTTTGAATTTCTGGGAAGAGAACAGTGGTTGTTTTTTTCTCACTTTGTTAGAATGTATTTAGGAATAATAAAAGGCCTTTTAGGTTGAATAATGTCAGATATTTATGATCAGAAATGTTCCAGATGCAGTTCAATGGAAACGGGCAATCTGGATGAACACCATTGGCTAGATAGGCAATGGGTGGAGCATCAACCAAAACAGAAAATGACAACCTAAATATTATTTAGGGGCTGACACTGAGCTTTTCAAATGCAAAACTTGTGGTTGTTCTACTACGGTTTGTGATACCAATATTTGAAATGAACATGATTCCTTAAGGTATGGTGACAGTCAGGGGCCATTTTATGATTTTTGGGAAAATGTTTCCTACATACCGTACCTTTAATATCTTGTTGATTATTGCATTACATGAATATGATGTATTCAGATTTAACAGCCAAAGCCTTTATTCCATATTCAGTTGATTTCATATCACTTTTCAGGGTGTATATAAAAAATGTTGACTGAAAACTGAAATATTACAAAAACAAATAAAAATAACAAATCTAGACATGCCACAGATAGAAAGGATGGAGATGGAAGAGATGGAAAATGCAAAAAGGTGCAAAGAAAACCATCTAATCACCTAATGTGTTTATGCATGTGTGAATAGATGACCTATGTTCTTTGAATTAAACAGAAAACAAACAGTAGTTGCCATGAAAAAGATGCAGAAAATAATGTGAGACTAACTTTTAAAAAATTAATGAAGTAGTTCAAGGCATATATCAAAGATGTCAAAGTATTTTATTACAATGATGTGCACAGAAATTCCTCATAGCTGCCGGCTAATGTGTTCCTTTGAATGAATGTGACCACTAGAGGGAGGAGTGAGTCACTCTGGTAGACTCCCATGGGGAGGAAAAAATATGCCTTATGTGAACTGGTAAGAAACAACTTTCAGAAGCAATGAGCCATGTCAATAAAAACCAAGTGGTACCAGGCACAATAAACCCTGCCCCTCCAATGTATTGTAGCTTATTTTGACATCGATTCATGTCATTATGTCTATGCATGTGTTGATGTCAACATATTAATTACCTCTATACATGCCAGGTCTAAAGGAAATTGAAACAAAATTAACATTTTGAAATTTCAGCCATTATAAGTAATTGAGAAAAAAAGATTTTTAAAATTCATAAAAAATGTGAACTTTGACCTACTGTAGTCTTCCCAAAATGTAACGACATCAATTCTGGATCACTGAAAATCTATAAACACATTTTTTGTATGAATTCAACCAATATTTTTGCTGCTACATACATATGAATGTTTGCCAATTATAAGGGGGGAAAGATTTTTTTTTTTTAATTATTTAAAAAATTTAACTTTGCTCTACTGTTCTCAAAATGTTATGAGATCTTTTCTGGGTCACTGGAAATCTATAAATGAGAGAGAGAGAGAGAGAGAGAGAGAGAGAGAGAGAGAGAGAGAGAGAGAGAGAGAGAGAGAGAGAGAGAAAGAAAGAAAGAGAGAGAGAGAGAGAGAGAGAGAGAAAGAAAGAAAGAGAGAGAGAGAGAGAGAGAGAGAGAGAGAGAGAGAGAGAGAGAGAGTTTAAGATTTAAATGACCACATTTTTTTTTCTACACATAATTTTAAAGTTTAATCAAAACTTTAATGTTAAGTGAAAATACTAAGTTGCTGTAATTCCATGTTATTATGTTTATCCATCCTGAGATGCTCTCTGGAAAGTGTGGAGGAGGTGGGGGAGAGGAGGTTGGCAGCCAAACTGTTCTCCATGATGGGCAAAGACTCCTAGTCCCTCCAACACACACTCACCACACGAAGCAGCTCCATTAATAACAGTCTAAAATTAATGTTTATATGCAATGTAATATAGCAAACAATTACATGATCAAAAACATTTTTTAGCAAATTGTCTCCAGTTTGAATGTCTGGGGTAGCCAGAAATTTGTAATTTGAAAATCAGGTCATGAACCAAAAAAGTTTGGGAACCACTGCGATAATGGTTGATAATACACTAAAATTTTAATTTTGTTCTGTAGGTTACTCATAAACTTTGTGAGGATTTGTAATACACTTAAAATGTGAAAATTGCCCACAGCTATTTCAGATCTCATGACATGTGACTGCGGAAGGACATTTATAATATAGATATTGAAGGACAATAAATTTAGAGCCTAAAGCTATTGTACTTTGATTTATTTAACATATATTATAGAATTATAATGTAGAAAAAGAGGCAGATTTGACAACAATCCTCTTGTACAGACAGCGTGGTTTCATTTATACTTTTGTGCACATTGCCTGAGCCTGTAGTATGGATGTTGATTTCAAACATGGCAGCGACTGCTGACTGATGACAACCTCGAAGGTCACAGAGTTGAACGGGAGGACGAGAAGAAAAGCCCATGAAGTTATAGATGGGTGTGTATGGGGGAGGGGGTCTCTTTATTTTGAGAATCTTTGGCAATTGGTCAGAGTTGGATGAAACAGGCACAATTATGTCCAGCTAGTCCCTTTCAGAGCCTAATGAGGGGCCACAGCTACAAGTGCCCCCCCTCCCCCAACACACCCACACAGACATACTCGTTTTTGTGCATTCACATCTGTGTATGAGAAACAACATGAATCTGACCAAAAATAAGGAGCAGGAGGATGTATGAGGGCACATTTTGTAAGTAAACATGGCATTAACACATACACAGCAAATGGAGTCAGTACTTTTCACTGACATGAAGTTAATGCACCTATGAACATAATTCAATAAGACTGTAGTACTATCAAATCCAATTTAATGTTGTCTTTATTATTTTTTACTTTTCATAACTAATAAGTAACTTTACATGTTCTTTGAATATCAAAACTGGATAAACTTACCCTAATGAAATGAATAAAAAATTAATGAATACAATTACAATGTTTAAATATTACTACTTCTACTAATGATAATCATCAACATGTTTCTCAATATAATCAGTAAAAACTTCTAGAACGGTGCCAACTTCAAATCTGCACATCATGTTTTAAAACTTTTTTTTTTTCTTATCTCAAACCTTTGGCTTAATTCCACACACTAGTATGAATTATGGTCCCTAATGCCAAGCTCAGTTGACATGTCTTCATAAAACTGTTCTCATGCTGAACCTGATCTGGTTTTTATAAGAAAAAAGGTACAAGGACATACACACAGTGAAGAGTCCTGTTCTGCCATCAAAAGCTTTCTGTATATAATAACTGCATATAATAACTGTCTATAATAACTGTCTATAATAACTGTATATAATAACTGTATATAATAACTGCATATAATAACTGTCTATAATAACTGTATATAATAACTGCATATAATAACTGCATATAATAACTGTCTATAATAACTGTCTATAATAACTGTATATAATAACTGCATATAATAACTGTCTATAATAACTGTATATAATAAATGTATATAATAACTGTGTATAATAACTGTCTATAATAACTGTATATAATAACTGTCTATAAAAACTGTATATAATAAATGTATATAATAACTGTCTATAAAAACTGTATATAATAAATGTATATAATAACTGTGTATAATAACTGTCTATAATAACTGTATATAATAACTGTCTATAAAAACTGTATATAATAAATGTCTATAATAACTGTCTATAATAACTGTCTATAATAACCTCATAGGTAGAACAGCTGCAGCGTTCTTCATGCTGCTTGATGATCATCTGAACAAGTCTGTCCAATCAGACCCATTCATATCTCTGGCTCTCGTAGGAGAACTCTGACCCAAATGACCTCTGCAGAGGGCTGGATCCTCAATCTTGACCTTAGGTGTGGACATTTATTGTGAGACCCGCAAGTCCAAGTGCCCCAAATGAGGTACTCGAGGTAAACTGGAGAACTCCTGGCAGAACTCCTCTTTGCAAAAAAGCCAATTCTAAAAATCAAGTGCTCTAATTGAGGGGAACATGTTAGAATGGAGAGTTGTTGGCAATGGTGTCAGGATGTTTGTTTTTCCAATATAGTCTAATGTTTGGACAGCAAGGAAAGAAGAGTGCTGGTAAATGAAACTAGGAAACACCATCAAACATGGAGAACCCTTAATTTGAACAAATTAAATCTATACAAAGCAGTAATAAATGTGTTGTGAGTCACACCATAAAAATCTGCTATTTAATCACGCTGCTAAATCTAAATTATTAAGAAAAAAAACCCTCTATATTTTTTTCTCTGAAAAACTTAGGGCTTAATTCCAATTCAATTTGATTTAATATTGGATCTACTTTTAACGTGCGAGCCCTCTCTGACCCTCAGGTGCAGTAGTACATTTTTAATTGTTCTAGGGTTCACATCAAAACGCATGGGGAGTCCTCACTACGTTTTTATGGCCACAAACTATGGAACAGTCTACCTGGGGATCTGAGGTCTGCTGCAAGTGTTCATATTTTTAACTGAAAACTTACCTTTAGCTTAGCTTTTCATTACATTTTTACTTTTAACATTATTTCATTCTGCTGTTTTATGGATTTATTTTTAAATTTTTATTTTATTACTATTATTATATGTATATTTTTTATTTACATTTTTAAAAAATCTTTTAACTGTATCTACATCTGTGGGATAATAGGGAGGTCTGATGTAAAGCACTTTGTGATACATGCACCATGTATGAAAGTGCTATATAAATACATTTTAACAGATTAATTGATTGATTGATTGATTGATTACCAATATGAGCCAGAACATGCTGGAACAAGGTCCAAAACCTCTGATGTTGGATCTGGTACCTATTTAATTGGATCCTCCACCTCTGTGACCATGTCACATTGAAAACTAAGGCAAATAGTCATTCCTTAATTAAACTAGAAAAGCACTCAGTGCCCCCCCACCCCATGACTTCACTGATCACCACCAAAATTTAATATTTCCTTCTGTCAGAATCAACTCTGAAAATTTCCTGAAAATTTCAGCCAAATCCATCCATAACTTTTTAAAGATATCTTGCTAATACACAGAGACATACAGACAGACAGACAGACAGACACTAGCAAAAACATAACTCCTCCATTCCTTGGTGGAGTAATAAATAAGTTTGTTTTGTGTTCAGTTTGGTAATCTGTCTTGTTGGTCTTTTCCCTCAAGTGACATCCACAAAAATCTCTGTCTGCATATTACAGTTTATTTTAACACAAATTTTAGGGGAAAGAGAAGGGAGCACACACTTCCCTTCACTAAAGCACAGCGTTTCACATCATCGCTAGCTTTGAGATTGCATTTGAAAAATGGCAAAAAGACAAGAAATGTTACTTCAGTTTTTTAAAGTCCCTGGACAGTCAGAGCCAAAGCTAAATCCCCTTGGCAGATGGAGATGGTGGTGGACACAGCTGTGTAGCATCACTACCATGGGAAGTAGGAGTTGACATTTGTGCAAGCAGTCAGAGTAAATCAGCAACAAACTGGTCCAATTAGTCCATGGGCCAGACAAGATGTTGGTACCACTCAAGGTGGCAAAGGTTGCTTTTACTTTTTGGAAAGATACGTGTCTGTAGTTAATATTTGTATGGTTACACTTCTGGTGTCACAGCTAAAGTAATATTATCAGCTGTCAAAGTTACAATCCCCCATTAAAAAAACAAGTTTTTGACATTGGTGCCTTTCTTGATATTGACCTTTGTTAAAGACACATTTACATGTTTTATTTTGTATTAGTTAGAGTGCACACAAATTTTCAGCACCATGGACAGCGCCGCTCACACTGTCACCTTTTCATCACAAAAAACAAACAAATTCTGGTGTTTTTATTGTCAATGTGTGAAAGGATTTTCATGAGGGCAGACAATTCATTTCCTGTTTCCCTATGTGCCTATAGTTTAATTTCAGTGTGCACATAGCGTTATGATTAAGCCCCCCCCCCTTTTTTTTTGACTCGCTGGATCCACCCATTCTCGGTGCTCTGAGACCTCTCACTTTACAAGTTAAGTCCTGGAAATCACCACTAATCATATATGTCAATTGTCAATTACTGAAGAATTAAATTGACAGTCGGAATTTAGACTAATTATTAAATTGTAATAAAGTCATACAATAATGGTCCATTGATTGCTTGAGAATGAAGTATCAAAAAGAAGTATCTTAAAATTGTAATCCAGGTGACCAGAAGTCCATGAATGCCATACATTTCCCATTGAACGTTTCTATAAAAATATTCAGTCAACAAGTGGTGCCAGCCCCCAGATTTGCCCTATTGCTTATTATTGCAAAAACACATTTGTGGCAACATTAACCTTGACCTTTAACCTACATTCATCAAACTTTCCTCGGATCTTTCCTGAAATTGGTCAAGTAGTTTTTGCACAACGTGGCTGACAAACACACGTACATGCACACACAAAATCAAATGCAATACCCTTGCCTCATTTTCTAGGAGTCATTCTGGTGTCATAGCTTTTATTTAGAACCTTTAATAAGTGACCAGGTCGTCCATATTTACTTTTTTCCTTCGTTAATCAGATCTTAGGGCAGATAGAAGGGATTTCTGTCTGTAGTGTGGGCTTTGACTGGCAGGTTGGTATGACAGCTTGCTCACCCCCTCTCTGCCTGTTCTGTCCAAATATGTTCACTTCTGGGTCCATAAAGCCAACATGGCAACAACCAAATCACAAATTACTGTCTTCAAAACAAAAGTTTAGAAAGCAGTGAAGTCACAGTTCCTTTGTTGTCTAATTATGCAGTCTATGGTACAGTCAAATGTGTTTGAGCCACCAGACCCACACAGACCAACTCATCAATCAATGTCATTCCTCTCAATCTATAACAGAGTGGTCTTTTTTGTTCTATTAATGCAAGTTAGTAAAATACACTTACGCATCACTTCACCAAAAAAATTCTAAACAATCATCGAAATAGAAATTATGAAAAATCTTGTGCATTTATAGTTTAGTATTTTCAGCATGTGTTTAGAAAAAAGTCTAAACTTCTCTAACATACACCATGGCAATTGTAATTACACATTTAAGGAATGTAGATTCACACTTGAGTCTTGATGGAGGTTGTTTTAAAGATCATACACTTTCAGCTCAGTTTGGTGACAGATGAACCATGTCTGGGGGATGGTTGTTTTGCAATGTATCATACGCTACAACTTCTTTTTGTCGCCAGTCAAAGTCAGTTCCAGTCTCTTTACAATTTTTGTTGGTTGTTCATTTGATACAAAGATGTGTTATGTATTAGACTAAGCCTGGCTCAAATGCATTTTTGATTTAAAGTGCAATTAAAACAGTTTTGAATAGTGATGGTTCTGGGATTGTTGACCACAATGCCAGCCATTTGAAAAAAGGCCTAAATCACAGTATTGGTTTAGATGATTGTTTGGTTTATAAGGCAGATGTAGTGAAAGGAAATATAAGTTGAAGATGGGAATATTCAGTGTTATTACTTCTAAGCTAGTGTCATTGTAATTTAATATTTAACTCACAGTCCTCAAAGTTGCAGTAGCCCTTGCGGCTGTTGGGCTGATGAGGTGTCTCGTCTTGCAGTTTGGAAAGCATCTGCAGCGCCTTTATTTTTCTGTCCTCTATTCTTCTCTCCTTCTCATCAGTTGGGTGTTGGAGACCATCATGAGACCTCCCCTTGGCTCCTTCTTCCAATCCTGGATAATTAGACTCCTCCTCAGTGGAGACCTCGTCACCTGTGTTGGAACCTAGAACAAAGATACACAGTACAAGGAATTGGTCAAATATATGACTGAAATAGTATATCCCCACATCTTGTACTCTATTATAATTATACTTTTTCAACAATATCTCACATACATGGTACTTCAGGAGGAAATTTCCCATAATGAACACTACAAATCTGAACAAAACTAAATCTACATTCATAATCATCTATGTGGAAGTAGCCACTTAGTAAAAAGCACTGAAGCCCATTTGTGCTCCTTTAATCAACAGTGATTTCAACCACATTGTTGTCCTAAATGCCAGTCACATTTTCCTGCAGTCCTTTCAGAATCTAGCTAAAGAGTGGATGTCCTCCCTGAAATGTAAATAGCCATTGGTTTTGTCACTGACCAGCCAATTAAGAATCCTATTATCTCTGAATACAAAATCCACAGAATACACTTCTTGGTGTGGCAGCTCAGAGACAAAAAGAACCATCAATACAGACTTGAGGTCAAGTAAGGCTTGGGTTGGGGGTTTTTTGCAACATTTTTTTTTTTTTATTTCAGCCTCAAACTCTTTTCTTCATGCTACTTTTGCAAAAAAATGGGTTTTACTTGAGTTGCTGAATGAGTAATAATTCCAATGTGATACATGTGTAGATGGTTCCATTCATTAAGAGCATGAAGCTTGACCAGTGAAGGAGCTGACGGGCAGCAGACATCAAACATCCCAAATGTGATGACGTGTATTCATTTATCCTGTCAGTGATCGTGCAAAGGTCAGGAGTACAGATTGATGGAGCCCTGTCTGATTTGACAGGCTGTCTTCCACCACAGTGCACACAATAACATACACCCATCAGCCTTTAAGTCTCAGTGCCACTAAAACAGATGAAATGTATTCATCCTGGAGTGAAGAATCCATCATTTGTTGAGTTTTCTTATATGCAACACAAGCTAAATATCTGGGACATCAACAATGACATTAAAAATAAATGGAATGAGAAGAAGCAAGAAATTAGTTTTCAAAAAATCTAAGTTTTCTTCAGAAGCATCATTGCATTAAAATACAGCATAATATATCAATATTATAATAAATCATTGTTTGCTTTTACAATAATAGTGAGTCTACCATAAGAGCCTATGGTAATGTTTTTAAGTTGCTCAGGTTAAAGTTATAAAACATTCCATTTACAATAATAGGATAAAAGAATAGGAACAATATCTTCTTGCCAAAAATTTGGCTCGATAAAAATTACCTCACAGATAATTTTACAGTTATAATATGTAACATTTCTCCATTAAATATCCTAAATAAGGACTCATACATATTGTTGACTTGAATACTTGCGTAAATGACAGAGACAATTATATATTGTGAATTTAAATCAACAACAAACATTTTCTGATAACCTAATTTATTGTAAATTCATGATTACAAATAAAATTCAGATCTGTGCATCCTCACAAGTTCTCTAAAGTACAGTTTGTAAGTTGGGTGAACCATGGCCTGAAATTATTCACGACTTTGTTCCTTTCCTTTAAAAACCCTCCTATACTAACCTCGAACAAGCTTTAATCCGTGAATGCGGTGCAGTGATTACGGGGCAGTTCAAATTGGAAACAAGAGGCCATCTAAAATACACAGTGTAGGTTACCATACCAACCAAAGCATCTGAACACAGCAGATAGCTGGATTTGGCTGCAAGCGGCCAAGTCAAATCCCCATGCTGATCTGGAAAAGGCCACCAAAGACAATAAACCCACATACACTACCCACCCTTGGACAAACTCTCCCAAACACATGCTTTCATTTATGCTCCTCCTCCAGCGTGGTTACACATCCAGTGCACCAGGCAAAGGCAAGACGGCTGGACTTGTATCTTTTTCTTTGCATGTTTGAGAAAGGGATGAGCTTCAGTGAGACAATCAGTGTACCAAGGCTATTCACTGATGCCACCCAAAGCCTTCACTCCTCTATCTCCTAAAAGAATGGCCGTATAGAGCAGGGTTGGGCTAAAAAGGAAAATCCTCACCAAATTATTATTCATGGGGAGGGGATTTTCCATTCAGGACCCCTTTATCGAAGCCTTTCGGAAAACGTCACCCTCTCTATCAGCCATGACAAGTGCCAATCAAAGGGCTTGAGTCCAGGTTTTTTTTTGGGACAACTTGGGGAAACACTGGTGATTGGATGGATTTCAGAGACAATAGCCAGTGAATCCACAGTGTGATGGCTTAGAGACAATAGTGACATGGCTACACTGTCAGTGTGTGGTCTGGAGAGGGGTGGGGTGGGGGGTGGGTGGGGGGTGCATCCTTGCTTAGTACATGACTAATCTGTGCTTGCACCATCTATGTCTTTCTGCTTCTCCTAATCTGTCCTGTGGCTTCCTCAGTCCACTGGAACAATCCACCAGGGTCAGTTCAGATTAGTGGTCTTTGTAGTCTCTCAGATTGCTATATTCATTTGGAAGCTAACATCTTCAGTAACAGCTGAATGCTAAACACTCGGGTGGACGTCATGAAACAATTATGGGGGGGGGGGGATTATTCTACCTATGAATTCCTGATGAGCACAACTGGACAAAGGTCTTTTTATGAGCCTCACTGGGGAGCAAAGACATCTTATCACAGCTGATACATGGCATCACATTATGCTTTCTCCAAATGATTCAACCATTTTTGGTTGTGCAAATGACACATGGACAATTCATAGAAGATGCACACTTCGGTAGGTGAAAAAAATAGATTTTAGTGTACATGATTCAGAAGACAAAAGCATACTATTAGTTGTCTTGTCCAGTACTGTATTTATCAGAATGCCAGAGAGAAAAAATACTGAGAATGTAGGAAATGGTTGAAAATGTTGGTTTCTAACTTTGTTTTCACCAAATGTACATTTCATTACTTTCATCAAAATACTAATTTGGACATCGTTATGATGGCATGTCACAAGGCCAATGTGCCATGGCTAATATTTAATAAAGTGAAAGAAGTAAAAGCATGATTTATTGTTCCTGAATGATCAAAACTGAACATATATCACATTTGTTAAGAATTGCTTTTGTTATTTGACTGATACTTCATTTTAAACACTTCACATTCACTGATTTATTTCCATGAAACTATGCCTCATGCAAAGGCTGTCACAAGCCCATTTTCACTATTGCATTGTACGCATGGAGTTGTAATGGGGGTCATTCTCTCCATTACTTAGCACAGTACTGAAAGGTTAAACTGCTTACACCTCCAAGGAAACCAAATCTCACCTTTCCACACAAAGACATGCCACACACTGGGCATTTTTAAAGCCTATGTGACCTCAGGCATGACCTCTCCACGCCCTGTTGATGACCCCCACTTACACCTCCCCCAGAGGATGACCATGCCTTTGGCCTCTAAAAGGTCAAAGCACACAAGCCAGCACCAGAATCCTTTGGGTGATGTCTTCTTTAGTGTGAGTTTGTGTTATTCTGACTGTGTTGTAAAACAGAGACAGGCAGGTTTTAAATGTTTAAGTAGCAAAAAAAAGTTATTTCAGAGCTCAGGGGAATTGTATCCTCTGACAATAGATGTAGACAATAAATTTAACAAGTTAATAAATAAAAGAAAAAGCCGTGTACAACTACCTATACTACCCTACCATACCCATATTGGAACTAAATACCATGGTGTCCTTACATGCTACACGTCTTGAATGTCTTACAAGTCTTTAAAACCTTACAGCTAGAGTTTGCGATGTAACTTTCTATTAAAACTTTGTATTCCTTCAGTTGGAAAATTTAATAAAACTAACCCACATCTTAGTACCAACACAAACATTTCTCCCTACATATGATGCAATGCCATACTTATGATATGTTGAAGCAAGATATGTCACGTAATCAAAGGTAACATTTCCACATCCCACTTTTTTAGGTGCAATAGGTTAGACTTAATATATCATTAAAGGAAATATCTAATTGGCCTATCACATGGCCACAACTCATGGCTTTTAGGCATAAAGACATGGCCAACATCCACTGAAATTCACAACAAGCATCAGGATGGTGACAGACTGACTGGTTTGAATATTTTAGAAACTTTTCGTGAACAATCATCTAAAAAGACAAAATACTTGATAGAAAGGCAACAGTCACTCAAATAACTACTGGTTACAACTGAGGTATGCAGTGGAGCACCTCTGAATGTCAAACCTTGAAACAGATGGGCTACAGAGGCAGCACATATTCTCATTGGCCACATTACTAAGAACACCTGATACAACAAGGTGGATCTAATGAAGTAGGTAGTGGGACTATATTTTCTTGGCTTGTATAAGTATTATTTCATAATAATATTCAAATGACAAGAAACATGCATTAGCATTCTATGTCACAATCCATTTCATCTGGTTAGTGCCACTCCCAATAATCATCATAACAGTGATAATCCAGTAATAGCTAATTTATTGATACATTTCAACTCTGGTGTGACTTATGATGATATCTGTCTTATACAAACCAACAAACTTAAGTGGATATAGTAACATAATGTGATCTAACCTTTATATGTGCAGATACAAGTGATGTTAAGTTTGCAGTAGCTTTAGCCTCCAGGGTTCATCATCCAAAGTCACTTATAGTAATATATGTAATAGTCTATCTTGGTCTAAATGTGAGAATGAATGCTTGTTCGTTTGTATATGTCAGCCCTGTGATGAACTGGTGACAGATCCACAGTGAACATACCGTCACTTGTTGGTAGCACACCCCCACAACTTTATTAATCAGGATTGAAAAAAATAATTAATGAATATTAAGTATATTTTGCAACAACATAAGCAAGGGAAAATTACAGCACCTGTGACATGTGCTGTTCACTTGATACTTTTTAATGAGAAACAACGAATAATAAGAAATCAAGAAATTCAGTTTTACCACACTGGCCTAATGCATGATAACTGGATTTATCAGAGGCAAATCATGTTGGTTAGCTGCTGTGCTGTCCACAGACATATTCACTGGGGATATGATGGATGTATTTGTAACATCCTGTAGGAATGCAATATGCCATGGACCATTAGCACCACAATACAATGACTGATACTGGACAGATGAGTCACCGTCCAAGAAGACACAGAACATGATCACAGTGTGACAGATGTGGTCAAGTGAAGGCGAGAGGATTAAGATTGTGCTATTAGTTCAAGGGTGGTTCTCCATATTTTTGTGGTCACAATACTCCTGATCTATTTTGTGTCTTGTGCTGCCAGTTTTATAGTGTTAGTGGGCTGTACTGTAAACTACATCTGAACCATCACTCATGAATCTACACAAGCCCACCACACAGCTGGAGGTGATACACAGGTGAAGGTGATACTGGGAGCCAGCTGGCCCTAGCAAGGATTAGCGGGCTTAAGTGTACCGGAGGGAAGGGAATGCCAAACACAGGGTTGACAGTGAGGAGACAATGGCTCCTACATAAAGTGGAGCAGACAGGGAGGGAGTAGGCTTTTACCGGATCAGACACTAATGGTAAAGATGGACTCTTGTATTGATTGAGTATTGTTGTCATAGACTCTTAAGAAGTAGCACCAAGTTAAATTATAGCAGCACACACAGTTCATGAAAAAGGTTTGTGGTGAAGGCCTTACTTTTCTGGGTAGATTTAAAGAGTTACAGTACCGTGGCTAGAGTGACATGGAGAGTCAGAGGAGCTGAACATGTTGTATGATGGACTTGGGTCTATGATCCAGGAAGAAGGTGACCCTCCTTCAGACTCTTCCTGGAGGAAAATAGAAAACAGGAATTAAAAAAATATATTAACTGGCACCAAGCTAAAAAAAATTGTACAAGTACGAGAGTTCAAAAAGTTTGTCATGTTTAAGTTAGCCCATTATCAGTCAATGCTATTTAAATGTCAAGCATAAGATACCACCTATGTTAAAGTATCTCCATAATTCTGTAATGTAACTTTTGCGGATCAGCACAGGCCAAGTCTGGAGAACTAAAGAAAACAAAATGTGATGAGAACACAATATAAAGATGTCAGATAAAACCATTGCTCACGAGTATTTGGAGAGTGGCAGAAACTTTGGAATTATGCTTCTGTACAACACCACAGCTGGTTTAAAATAAAGCAATCATTTTCTCAGTGTAGCAATTCTCAGTGCACAGCTTGTATAACAGTAAATTTACTGTCCCCTCAAAGTAAGTGAACACACAGCCATTAATGTCTTAAGTGTTGGCAACAAAAGCACCTTCACCCCTAAGTGAAAAGGTCCAAAATAGACCCAATGTGTCACCATTTTGTGTGGCCACCATGCCTTAACCTTCTCAGACCCCCATGGAGTTCGACAGAACTTCACAAGTTCTACTGGAATCCTCCATGACGACATCATGGAGCTGGTGGATGTTGGAGACCTTGCATGCCTCCACCTTCCATTTGAGGATGGATGTCCCACAGATGCTCAGTAGAGTTTAGTGTCATCATGATAGAACACTTTTCAGTGGCCGAGGTTAGAAAGGGAGGCAATCATGCTCTGCTTCAGTGTCACAGTACATTGTTGCCAGCAGCACTCACACAACACCAGACCATGACACCCCAATACCATGCTTGACTGTAGGGAAAACTATTTCTACTTGGTTACCACCGTCTGAAACAAATAAGTTCATTTTGTCTGATCAGCACACAGGACATGGTTCCAGTAACCTTGTCATTAGTGTGCTTGTCTTTAGTAAACCATTTGGTTTTCTTATGCATCTTTGGTTCAGATGGTGTTTTCAAAAATGTGAGGGATGTACTCACTTTGGTGAGATAATCTAACCCTGACCTCATCCTACCCAGCGGAGGAGGCTATCAATGCCTTAAGGTCCTCATCATAGTCTGTGCTTAGCTGGGCAATCCATTTGTGGCACTTGGTTTCATTTTGTGGCACTGCGCCACAAATTACTCTTTGTATGGGAAACACTGCAGTTATACAACATATGATTCCATGCATACAAGACAACAACATACTATTATGACAGCATTTCTAAATAAATTTGTGAATAAAGTATATGTTTATGTGATATATTTGCAAATCATTACGTTCTGTTTTTTTTTTTAGAACATCATCCAACGTTTTTTGAATTTAGGTTGTATCTTGCCATTATGTAGTATAATTTGTATATTATCAGTTTATTGAACTACTTCCCCACTATTGTAGTGCAGTGAAACTTGAACTTCTCCCCTGAAGCGTATCACCAAAAGAAAATGATATTTTCATTGTGAAATTAGCATCAATAAAAAATGCTTTTAGAAACAGTAACTCCTCCCATATACTATTAGTTTATCTGTTAGTCTGTGGACTAGTGTGGATACTTGGTTCGGTGAGGTGCATTATGTAAATGGATGCATGACTCCTGCTCTTAGCACTATGGCTCATCATTGTGGTTAGGCATAATTGTGGGGAGCTTATGAGGCTCAGTCATGCTTTTCAGTCTCTCTCTCTCATTCATCATAAAGGGGAGATTAATCGTAGATCACGTGTAGCACCTGCGTCCATTCCACTGCAGCCCAGCATGCACAAGCCCTGTTTACCCCCCTGACCCTTTAGCTCTCAGCACTTGTCTGATCCTAGTGGCGGTGCATCCTCCAAAAGAATCCCACTGTGTTGGGCATTTAGCCGAGCATACGCCCGTTGTGACAGAGCAATGAGCTGGTGTAAAAGCTTGCTTACTCCCGTACAGTCGACCTCCCCCCTTCTGCAGCCCGTGACTGATTAACCACACACCTGCTGCACGCCGCGTGCCCTGTTATATTGTGTCTCAATTACAAACAACAATTTGGTTCGTCTTACTGGAAGGACAGTTATAAATGCATGTTGGTTGAAGTTTGTAAACAGGGGTCTTTTGTTTGTGAGGGACACTCTGTGTGCCAGGTTTAGAGTTATTGTCTGATAGGAATGGATTCTTAAAGGCCTTGTGTTTGCTCATGACAAGGCACAATACTGCTTTTGCAGGAAATCTTATAAATGAACAGTGGAGGGGAGTAGAGGGTGAAAAGCAGTTTAACAAGGGGCACCGCCACTTACCAGTTTGTTTTCTTGGACTTTCCCTGTGGAGTCACACCTTTCAGAGATGCTGCCAGCTGTGAGGGGTCGCAAAACACCTGACAAAACCACACAAGACACAGCTTCAATGGAAAGGAAGCAATTGCAGTGTGTATATGTGGTTGTGGTAAAGGGAGGCAGATGTGTGTCTGAGTGCATGTGTGTACATAAATGTTAGCGTCCGCTACGCATTTACATGAAGTTGCTTTGTATTTGAGGGTGTGTACACAGATATGAGTAATGTAGTGTATTAGTTCCAATTATGGCTGCTAATCTCTGAGTAAATAGTGGCAGAAATGGAGCAATAAACCCAAGAGAGCACCTGTCTACAGAAGCCTGCCAGGTGCAAACATTGTTCTGGACACACTGAAAGAGGAAAGACATGCTTCCAGCAGACTCAGACAGATTTACTCTAGCTATAAATGCTTCAAAAATACCTCATACTAGATGCATTAAAATTGCACTTATGCTGTCAATGCTAGGATTACGTAGGGGGGAAAAAGCATTACATCAAGTTTTAAAATTTGCAGTTTGCCTGATGTTAGTATCCAGTCATCGTGCCATAATTGGAGATATCTCTATTTGGGACACACATACAACAGAGGTCAGTGCAACTTGAATAATGTCCAATAGTGTTATCAATGTCAACAAAACCTGCCTGGGTTCATAAAAATACATAAACAGTAAATACAATCATTTCACCCTTTTCTTCTGCGTGGTCAATGAGTCAAAACAATAGCAGTCATAGATTACATTTTGATCTATGTTGGCTCATAGATGTTATTGTTTTCACTGTTGATGCATACGAAAATTGTTTGTGCATGACATCTTTGTGTTTCTGCACTGCACTTCATTCTAATTAAAAAGCCACTCACACCAAAATGTAATATTTCTCAATTTAAACATTGATGGAATCAAATAAGGCAAAGTACTTTATTTGTCATTATACATGGTACAATTAAATTTGTCCTCTGCATTTAACCCATCCTTCATGCCTTTGGGGCACCTGTAAGGAGCAGTGGGCAGCCATGTGCGGCGCCCGGAGACCCATCTCCAGCTGTTTAGCCAGGCTGATGGTCAGAATCACCTGGCTGGAGGATTTTACCCTCACAAACATATTTTTGGGTGATGGGGGAAACTGGAGCACCCGGAGGAAACCCATTCAGACACAGGAGAGAAACATGTAAACTCCAAGGCCTGCAAAGTCCAGGAATCGAACGCGGGCCTTCTTGCTGTGAGGCAAGAGCACTAAGCCACCGTTCTGCATTTAACTGAACAAAAATGTATAAGTCAGGCCTACCTGTATATACATATTTTAATGTAGAAGTGTTAAACCTACAATGTTTATTGTGCTGTTGTCATATGAGGTAAAGTAGACTACTGTCCTTGAATAATACATTCTCAACTGGCCAAATGCATGGTGCATCTAAAACTGAAGTCATTTTATGCTAATGTGTGTAGTTCTAATAAGATAAGAAATAATTACATTTTCAAAAGCCAGGTATTTCTTTGCACCTCTGAAATGCTCTTGGTTCTTTTATATCGGGATGGATTTGAAATATCTTACAACCAAGACAAAAAAAAACCCCAAACAAAACAAAAAGGCTCTGAGTACAAGGTTATAATTTGGGTGAACTGACCCTTTAAATGCCTACAGTGTTTATCTTTCTCTCGGAGGCTTTATCAGTCTATGAAGAATGCACAAAACACTAAATGAGTTTTCTGCACACACTCTGCTGAATCTCTTATCCATTGTTATGCAAACAGAGCCTGTTTCTAAGTGTCTAAAGCTATCGCAGTTGGACTTTCCCAGTTAATGATCCACTCTAGCAGTTTGATCTTTATTAATATGACACATCCTGATATCCCTATAAACCTTTCCTCTGCATTGCCATATTTTCAGGGAAAAGCAGTTAAGAGCCTGCAGCAGCATGTCTGTTAAAAGAAAGCCGCTCCACATCATAAAAGTATTACTTACTCTCAAGGCCAGTCACGGCATCTATAACGTAATGTTTTTCACTGTGTTTAACATGTGTGTTTTCTCCTCATAGACACACCTGTCTGACTGCTGGCTGTTATTAAAGTGACAGTTGTTGCTTATCAAACGATCACCTTCAAACTGTCAGAAAATTTGGACAGACTGATGGATGTAATGGAAACAAATATACCCACAATTGCAAATTAACAAACACATCACAGTCACCCAAAGCATATGTCTTGTGAATTAGATACATTTCTGCAAGTTTACACTTGCTATGGAACGGCTTCAGTGTTAGGTTACCTTTCCAATATAATGCTGAAATGGTTCAGGAGAAAAATTAAGTGCTGTGAACTGAGAATGAAACTTCCTCTTCTGTCTCTTTTACCTTTTGGCATCAGCAAGTTACTGGTATTAGGGTTTTCTAGATGCTTTTAGTGGATTAACATTGATGAAGTTGTGTGTAAGTTTCCTGCACTCACCTTCCCATGAATATTGTTTTGTCCCTTATTTTGAGCATTTTAATAAGACTACACTCTTTTTTCTGTAGAGAGGCATTTAATATACTCTGTATTTGCAATTGATATCAAAAGAAAAATTATTTTACTTGATTTTGTAGAAGATTTCAACTTTCATCAACGATATTGAGGTACAGTGGGGTTTTTTTATCACCAAATTTGTTCATGCAACTTCGTAAGTATCAACTTTAGGATGCTGTTGCTTTTCAATAAGTTACCTGCTGAATTCAAACTGTAGTCATTTTGCATTTTCAGATCAGGCCACATCTCCACTGATAAAATGTCCTCTTCAAAACTAGGGGGACTCAGGATGGTGTCAGTCTCCTGTCGATTTAACATGAGCAGCTGGACCCGGGACAGGGAGCCCAGATTTCCAGAGTCACAGCCCACAGTAAGTGCTGCGAGGCCAGGGGACAGATCTGTATGGACAAATGCTGAAAAACGTCAGAAGAACACCTGCAATGTAAAACACATCGGAAACGTCTGCCAAACAGGTTTGTTTCTTAAACAGATGAATTATCTGGAGAACTAACTGTGACCTTCATCTGAGGACAAAAGAAAGATTTTCATCCTAAAAAAAAGTGTGAATAAGGCAGTTTAAGAATTAATTGGAAAAACACTTACACTTCCTTATTATGATACACATTGCTGAACTTAAAACTAAATTACTTATTTCAGTTGCTCTTGTCTTTGGATTAACTAAGATCTAAAGCACAATATATTTAAAAAATAATCCTTCTGCCTTGTAAACTTTTTGCTTTTTGTATTCGCATCATATTGCATATACTTAAGATGAATATGTACCAAAAAATACAGTATATATATATATATATATACATGCGCCAAAGTAATTGTGATTGTAAGATAACTAAAGTAATTTTTTGCATTATCACACCTGTATTAAAACACCTCCCATGAGAGTTAATATATGCAAAATTTATATGAATTACATACAATTTTGTTTCTGGTTCAGTTTTGATTTATTAAAAATGAGATTAATAAATTTGCAGTGTAAATTAATGTGAGCTGCTCTGGCAAATGTGCATACACACTACTCAGCCTACACCCCACAACAAGTAACCCCCCCCCCCCAAACACACACACACACACACACGCACAGACAACTCCAAAGTTCTCATCGTCACACCCAATTAAAAGCGGATCAGTAACAGTGTGGCTCAGTGCCCATGCAAATCTTGAGACCACAGTGCTGGGTGTGAAGCTGCTATTCCTCTTTGAGGGGATTTCAAACAACATGCTCCACCACAGGTACTCTACTAGACACACTCAGGCCCAGAACAACCTTCAAACTTGCTTTCACTAGATGTGTTTTCAGTTTTTGTGGTTGTGCAATCTGTCCACATACACATTCTGCTGAAAGTGATTTCATTTGGGAAGTCACACATGGGTGGGTGTGCTGATGTTTGGTAAAGTAATCCTTCAGATGGGAAAAAGGAACTGTTGCCTTGGCTGATAAATTAAGGAGTCGTTGAGAGGAAATCCCTGGGATAACTGTGGTTGTAACATAATGTAGCAAGACACACTTTCAGTTAGACTGGGTATTAGTCCATCATTATCCAAAAGTAATCAGAAGATTGACAGACATTTAACAAACACAGATAAAGACAAAATGACTAATCTGTGATTAAGGTGTTGGACACCCTCACTGCCACCCGCTCAGGTTAAAATAAAAGAAGAGGACAGGTGTCTCTTTCAGATGCTTTATCTTTTGGTAAGTCAAAGAGAGATAATATATACATATATATATATATATATATATATATATATATATATATATATATATATATATATATATATATATATATATATATATATATATATATATATATATATATATATATATATATATATATATATATATATATACATACCCCACCCCCCAAAACAAACAAACACAAAGAAAAAAATAGAAATAAAGAGTTTCAGAGTCAAGTTAAGATTATACTTCTTTGGTTACAATCATATTATGAGTCACTTATGACATTTCTAATGTTATTGACTTTAAAACTCTTGCAATTTTAGAACTGATTAATACTATAAAATGCAATATCATCAATTCTTAAAACAAATATTCAAGAAAGACTTCTTTTGGTAGACTAATTTTAGTTCTGCACTAAAACTGATGATACTAAAATATTCCTTAGATACAAAGAGACAACTTGAAGCACTTTAAATGAGAATGCATTCTAACTATGTTTGCTTTATGCATTGTTTCTGCAGGCATAAAAAGGTTTTTGACTTATTTTGTTTGAGGATTAAATTTTCTCGTCAAAGCCCAACTCTTTGTGAATTGGCCTGATAAGACTTTTTTTTCTCTTCTTACTTATTCCAGCATCAACTCAGCCAAGCTCTATAAAGATGTAAATTGTGCTTTATGTCAATCTCTGATAAAAATCAGTCCAGCTTCCATTTGGCAGAACACTTGGTCTAAAGCCTGTGTTGATTTTATCGGTTGCTCGAGCAGAGGATGCCCTGATCCTTCCACATCCTCTGGGCAAAGGTCACTGATGTCAGACAGAGTTTCGGGTCAAGCAAGCAGGTTAAACACCTTGTCAGGGATTAGTGTGCAATGAGGGCGGAGGAAGAAGTCTTCATTGGCTCTCTGTACAGCTCACGGAACCACCTCCAGGACACACACAGTTACACATGCTATCTCGCCCAGGCATGCAGACACACATCACATTTTCTCTGCTTTTGTTGGCCAACATGGACTGACACAATGACCTGACACAGTCAGTGCTTAGATAAACCTGTTGCTGTCTGTATCCAGGCAGAGGTCACAGAGGAAGGAAAGCATTTCTAATTGAGGTATTACTGAAGGCACAGAATAAGAATAAAACAACCAAAGAGAATAACAAAAACATCCCAGAGAGCACACTTTTCACAACATAGATGTGGACCCCCCCACCCCATACGTTTTAAATCACAAAAATAGTGGCAAAATCAATGGCCGGTTCTAAATTTGAAAAATTTTAGGAGAAACATTGAATTTAAGTTTCATCATCTGTTCCTTCCATCCTTCTATTATACACCAGAAAATATAATTTACAAATTTAAGGTTGATGTATTACTCAGAAAAGTTCAGAAAAACATCAAGATATGACTACCTGAAAAATTGTTGATTAACTGTTGCAGCATTGACAAAATCAACTGCAAAAAGCAACAGAGAATTGACAGCAAATTTTTGAGAGAACATTATACCTTTTTGTGATGCTATATAAGCCAATGATTTATGGAGAGTATGTACCTGTGTCAGGTGAAGGGCAGTGTGATGAATCTGATGGCTGGTCAAGGGATGGACATGATGTTGACCGAGGGGCGATGGCCTCAAGTTCATCAAAAACATGAGACTGACTGCAACTGAGCTCTGAATAGCCTGATGCTGCTGTGCTGCATCGTTCTGCAACAACTTCTAGCAGAGACATGGAGGGACGAGGGAAAGAGCTTAAAAATACACCCAAAAATGTATGCTACAGACATTTTTCTCAATTTTGCTTATAGTTTTGTTTTTGCATTATCAAGTTTTTTTCTCCTGTTTCAAATACATCAAAGTCACCTCACCATAACCCATATACATTATACAGAATTTATACATTCTACTTCTATTATTAAAATTGAACAATAAATTTAACAGTATTTTGGTCACACACTTCTACAGCTCAAGTCAAATATATTTTAATCACTATAAAATCATCATTGTTTATTCATATTTCTGTTACTTTATATTATCCATGCATAGAGTTTGTACCATATTTTGTTAGTGGATATTTTTAATTGCTTGGAGGATATTCTCTGATTATCAGACAGCAAATCTGGCTCGAATGTTGCAGTGGGTTTGGTTAAAGTTGTCCTTTCCAGGTTTAACAACCATAATTCCAAAACAGCAACCCAGGACCTCCATGAGTGACAACCTCCAGGTGAGGTAAACAGTCTTCATCACAGTCTAGACTAAAATGGTCTCATCTCACCTACAACAGAGACAAGACAAGCAACTCTACCCTGAAGTTGTAACTACCACAGAATTCACTTAGAGGAATGTAAGGAACTGTCAGGATAATTACCAATTACTTATCTCCTCTCAAACCATCAAAACAACTGTTTTACTCTGCCTGGTTTAGAAAGTCCAGAGGATTAGCAAGTGAAACAGTTTCTACGGGTGGTGTGTTTTGTCATCGCCCTGAAAGAGGCTTGTCGAGGCTTTTCTCACATTAGAAATGCAGAACAGCTTGGCTCAGACAAAAGGATAATATATACAGAGGCTCTAAAAGGAAAAGGCCAACTCAGCTCCTTTGCCTCTGCCCACATGGACGAGTATAAATGTACACATGAAGCCACCCTCATGCAGTCAAGTATGAGAACAACACACACATCACTGCAGCATTGTGCACTTGAGCATCTCGCTGCTCTACTCAAAGACACAATGAAAAGACTTGACTTGACACTTCAAAGCATATTGCTGCTGTCAACGTGGCTGTCATTCTCAGTGGATGAGGGCCGTACCAAGTCAGAGTGAGTTTTTCAGGGAGGTTAAGGGTGGCAGTGGGAGGTCACTGGATTTGATATGACAGACTTAGAGAAAGACAAGGCGTCTTCTGTGTGTCTGTGGCCCTCTTTTCCCGGTCAAAGTGCCTAGAGCGAAGAGGCCAGTCAAGGCCAGGCCAGTGCCCTGCATCATTGTGAAGGACAGTTACACTCTGGACATGGTGCTGGAAACATAGCTAAGAGTTACTATATAGATTGTAGAGGACCTGAGAAAACTACCATGAAGGAAAGCAGAGATTCTTCATCAGTCTCTGCAATAGAGGTCTGTGCGCAAATAAATTATAATTTTCAGTTCCGCTACACCCGCAAGTCCTCCAGGATTAAGACACAAGTTGAAATGTGTCGTACGGAAGGCCACTTGCCCGGTGTCGCTCAGGGGTGTGAGTCCTTCTGATCGAGGCTCAGCTCAGCTCATGGATGGCGTAAGGTCGGTAACAGTCCTGTCATGCCGAGGTCTGGTCTTCTCAGAGTTGAATTGTTTGGGAATGCAGCAGCAGTGGTAAACTAAGGGTAAATACTGGCAGGAAGCTGATAGTCAACAGTAGCCTATCTTAAGGGAGTCTGTCACGGTCCATCTGGGGAATTCAACCTTAGCGAGCCGCAGGGTCGGCCGCTCAGTGCTGGGAGGATCCCCTTGCAGGACCTCCCTCCATCTCATGTAAATATGATAGTCAAAATGAATAATTTATAGCTTTTATTTGAAAGATGTTTTTATTTTGCGGGACTGCAGTTTATCACCGCTCCCACCCCCTCCCGCAATGTGCACTCCCCCTCCTGCCCACACCCGCAGTGAGCTTTTAAAATTTGTCCCGAGCTGCACTGCTTTGCATTGGGATCAGCGGGACTCCCGCGAGAGTGCAGGGCCCTCCTCTGCATTAAAATGGTAATAGTGGATTAGATTTCTATAGTGCTTTTTTCCAAGGCTCTCAAAGCGCTTTACATTACTGATCCATTATTCATTCACTCTCACAATCTCACTCTGGTGGTGGTAAACTACATTTTGTAGTCTCAGTTGCCCTGGGGCAGACTGACAGAAGCGTGGCTGCCATTTTGCACCTACGTCCCCTCTGACCACCACCAAACGTTCATACACCAGTGTGAGGGACACTAGAGGTAAGGAGGGTGAAGTGTCTTGCCCAAGGACACAATGGACTGACTAGGACAGAGTGGAATTCAAACCACCAACCCTTTGGTTAATGGATGACCTGCTCTACCAGCTGAGCCATGCCCACCCACCAATGGTACCAGATTCACCTTTTCAATAACCGCAACCATTAAAAAATTGAACAAATGCTAAAGATGACAAAATCTTATACCCTCTTATATTCTTTACTTATATCTTTATGTAGAAAAACAAATTCAGTCAGACCAGATAGAATCCAACACAAACATCACACACACACACAATCAACCATGAATGCTATACAACTTCTTTCACTACATTTCTGAAGTGATCTTGGCCAAGTACCAATGGGCATAGGGTACACAAAGCATTTCACTATCTTCTTACAAGGCCAGTGAGGGTATTTAAGATAGTATATAACTATTATTTTGAGTGTGGCAGCAAACTATTCTTTAGAGTGTTCAGTCCATTTCAACTTTCAAGACACATTTAGGGTGTTCTGCTGCCATTATGGAAATAGGATGATAGGAAAGTAAATACCCATGCAGGAATCTTTCATGTAAATACTTGGAAAAAGCAATATGATTGAACACATATCAATGGTAAAGGACTTTTGTGTTATGAAAAATCCCCATGTCGATTACTTGGAAAATGAGCAACTTTTCCATTTAAATCCAGAAGAAAAAAGTTGTTGCATGATACATTTCAGTTGCCTCATCTGACAATGCATGTGCAACAATGATTACCTTATACTTGGACAGTTGCACATACTCCAGTTTTATTCCAACTTCAAATTAGCTATTTACATTGCCCATTTATCACTCTGTTATTCCTGGTTGCAAATTTTATATTTCTATTCCTAATTCTATATTAGTATATATAATTAAAAGCAATGTTTTTTCAAAGATTTCTTTCAGTGGAACACATTCCACAGTCTTAGTTTGGCCTCTCTCATTGGTTCCTTCATACTAGTTGCTTATAACTATGAAACTTGGGCTAACCTCTGCCATAATGTTTAATAGTAATTGCGCTTCTTGTTTTTCCCAGAGATGTTTTTTTTTTTCTTAGACCTTCCATCTGAACCAGAGGACATTTGTATTTAACTCATCCAGCCATGAACAGGTGCTTTGTATCAAAATCTGAACTAAATTGAGTAATTTAATTTTCTAAATGTGTAGTATCCATTCCAAAAGAATCTTCATAGTACTGGTAAAATGTCTAAGTGGAATATAATGTTTAATAGTAACAGTGGAATAGTGTGCATCTGAGCAAACTCAATATCAGTATCTCTGGTCTGCTGGAGCTTTCAAGTTATTCTCCATCGCTTTGCTCTCATTTGAAGTCTCTTCTGTTGCACTAAATTGTGCTGTCTCTGACCTATTAAATATGTGAAGAACTTGAAGGTTATGATGATAATGTCACCGACCCTTTTAAGAAGTGCAATGAGGTAGCATTTCAGGTCAGTACTACTGATACTAGAAAAATGCAGAAAAGTTGAAAGTTGTTCTGGGAGCCAACAAGATGAGCCATTCTTTGTTCATATCATTGTAATAAAAAGTCTAATTTGTTTTTCTGTGTATATATCAGCATATACCAGCTTCTGTGCTGCTTTGATCCACTGTGATGTTGGCCAAAAAAATAATAGCCTAAAAAAAAAAAAAATAATCCAAGTTGCAATAAACTAGAATTATCATTTAAGCTTTACACGCTGCCACATTGAGGCCACATTGAGCTTGAATTGCCTCCATCTGCGGTGACACTCGCTCTGTGTCTACCGTGAAGAGAACAGCGTGCTCCGATACAGCATGGGCCCCCTGCAGTACAGCACCACACAGAGAACACTAGATGTCTCTGATAGAAAAGAGAAAATCCCTACACAATTTCCACATTGTTTGCTTTCTTTCATAAAGTTCCCGGAGGAGTCAGATGTCAGTGGCCTTGTCCTTTATCCCAATTCGGAACGGTAAATTAGCGGCTGCAGGAAAGCCGAGGAGGTATTCTATTGTGGTTGCCGTGCTCAGTGTTTTGCCGTCACTGAGCGGTGGTCAGTGTGGATTTATGACCATCGGCTACACGTCTCCCTCTCAGAGCCCACAGAAAAGAGCAGGCATGGGGCAGTCGAGCCTGAGAGGGACGGCACACGAGGTAGGGACCCTGCCTTCTATTGTTGGGGCCTCATGCCTTTGAACAGGGAATCAAACGGTACCAGCTTTTCATCAAAAGCCCTTCTTTCTAGCACTGATTTAGAGGAAAAAGAAAAGCTTTCAGTGTTATTTATTATAGGGTGGGAGGGGTCGAAAAAAACAGCCTGACAGCAAGCTTTCACAATGTGTTGATGGGGGCAGGCGCATCTGAACGCCTCACCAAGGCTTTGATTTCCCTGTGTCTGGTTCCATCTCTTTGTATATGTGGATGCCCAGCCATGTTTTGGACAATCATGCATTAAGAGTGTGGACAGGGAGGAGGCTGTGAACAGTCCATATGTGGGTAGCAGTGATCATTTCTCACCTCTGACAGAGGAGATAGGAGGCAAGATAGGCCAACGTTGAGCCTCCATCCGACTGATTGGAGGAGACGATGTCAGCTTTGGAGACACTGAACAGGGAACAGCAAGTTGTGGACTTGAGCAAGAAGACCAAGGAGTGGAGGGAAAAGTCAGTGTGGCAAGGTCCTGATCACAGTCTAAGACTAAACTGAGACCAGGGTCTGCAGATGGATCTTGGCAGGGATTCCCTATTTGTAATGCATTGTCACTCCTACTTAAAGGTTTATCTGAATGAAGGTGGATGGGTGGAGGTGGGTGAGGTAAAAGTGGTTTGGTTTGACCAAAGAACATCTTGTTAACAGGTGTAGTGGTGATGGTTGTGGAGAATTGGTGAGATTCTCCTGGAGGACATGGAGTTACAGGAATCTGCAATAAAGGAGAGGACTCGGCTGGGGAGAAACAAATGATGTCCAATGGAGATGATTCCATGATTTCATCTACAAGAAAAATAAGATGACATTAAAGGGCACTGTAATTTAACACCTCCTTCTGCAAATTATACATTTTAAATGAATAATGACAACATAAAATCAAAAGGTAATTTCTTGTTTTAAACTCCACGTTAGATTGTAATCTCTAATTAACTACATCATTTCAGGAGCTACTAAAGATGGTGTGTGGAATTTTCTTATAAACAACATAATCAACATTTATTGACCCTCACTCACAGTTTGTTTTTCCATCTTTGATGTGTCTCATTAAATATCAAATGCAGAACTAAATTTGTAAATTAAATATTAAGCAGTTTAGTTTTAACAATTAGTGATTTAGTGATTTAATTGCATACCAAAACCGTCACAGAACAAAAATGCACACCTCATAATTGCTTGGAGCTACTTTTTCTCAATAGCATTGATGGGTGTTGTCACTGCTAACAGCTGTGCGCCTGCACGTAGCAGCCTCATACACTACAGAACAACTGATGAAAGTAGTTTCCTAAGGCGCACAGCTGTTAGCAGTGACAACATGCATTGATCACTATTGAGACAGAGTAGCTCCAAGCAATTACGAGATGTGAGTTTTTATTCAGTGACGGTTTTGTTATGCAATTTAAATCATTCATTCAAACACATACTGTTTTGAGAAGAAACACATTTTACTTTGGTGGCCCCAGGAAATCTGCCGGGACTTTCACTTTGACCAAAACCGGACCAGAACTCGACTCACAGGACACTGTCGGGGGTAAGTCACTGTGGGTGAACTATCCCTTTAAACACATGACCAGTATATACATACCATTTCAAAATGAAACTAAACTTTGTTGCTTTTCAACTGTGTCTTCATGTTTGTTGTTTTATCCTAAACATTAAGAATAATCACACATTCATGATTTAGCCCTTACAATCCTTTCTTTTTATCACCAAATTGTTTTTGTACTTAAACTACAGCAAACTTCAACAACGATAGTGCCAAAGGCTACATACGGCAATGATGTTGTACATTTAACATTTCTCCTCCTGGTGCAGTAATCTAAAAAATCTGAACTAATCTGAAACTGATCTGCCTTCAAAAATTTGTTTGGAATTCAGTGGAAATTGACCTTTAAGGTGTAAGGACATGTGTGTGTTATTCATGTATTTCCATGTTTATATTTACAGTTGTAGGATTTATGTGTTTCACAACTCTTCAACATTATCATCAAAATATTTATTGGGGGAATGTATTGTTTCAATGTCTCCAGTCAATTTCACAACCCTGTAGAAGCAATGCCAAGAAGTAATGAAGATGTTCTGGAGGCACTTGTGGGAACAACATCTTGTCAAGTAACTTTATATTGTCTGTCTAAACTGTAACCAATATGTGACATACTGATACACTAACATTTTATCCCCTTGTAGACTATTCACCTCAGTATTCCACTGTTTTTGTAATATATAAAAATAAGAGACCTCTGCAATTCCCTCTGAATTCAGAATGTCTACATGGATGGCAGCCATCCCACCTGTTCAATTCCAACACAAGCACACCTTATTCTACTTAATAAACATCTGATCCATTATTGTGGCCATCACTATCTTATTACAACAGGCAAAAACAGGGCTATTAGTACTGTAAAAGTAATTAAGAGTAAAAAAAAACAACTATTGAAATCTACTGGACTTCTGCTCTGATAATGTTCCCAAACTGTGAGGACTGGTTTTTCTATTGGGACAATGCTCCTGGCCTCAGCTAGATCAATAAATGTGTAGAAGATAGACCTGCAGACTTGAAGCCACTTTGAAAACTTCTGGAGGAAGATGGATGTATGGTCACAAACCATAGAACATTACTGAGCATTTTGAATTTCTCTACCAGGAGCTGCATAAAGTCGTCCAACAGAGCCATGACACATGAAAGCTGTCACTGAAAATCAGGCTTATTCCACCAAATACTGATTTCTGAACCTCTCCCAAGTTACAATATTAGTGTTCCGTTGTTTAGAAATTAATATGAATTGGTTTTCTTTGCATTTTTTTTGTTATTTTTCACCATGTGTCGTGTCCTACACATGTATGCTCTAAATAATAATTTTTTTATTTGAAATTTGAGAGAAATGTTGTTGGTACTTTACAGAATAAAATTAAAATATCTATTTTACTCCAACACATACCTATCAATGGTAAAATTAGAGAAAGTGGTCTTTTTTTCCCAGAGCTGTACCTGGTTCCTTATGATCCCTGATGTTCATGGATGAACTTCAATCACCTGTTTCTGTAACAGTGTTATTGATTTCATGGCATTCTACTGATTTTTGAATATTTTTTTGTTTTGTTTGAATTGTTGAGTGCAGGAACTGATCACACACATCAATAAAATAATCTACATACCTGAGACAAGAAAATATGTTTACTATTTCTCCAATCATGCCTAATGCCATTGATTTGCATCATAGTTAGTGCATGTGCTATATTCAAAACAACAACCTCCATATAATTTAGTAAGTCATTGACAGCAACAAGAAAAAAAATCTTATATAATTATATTTAGGGAGTGTGCTTCCTACTGAGCATGTGAATATTATAAGAATGCGTGTGTCTATATATATGTGATAAACTCATGAAAGAAAAACTATAACATACCAACATTAGAGGTTTAAAATTCTGTCAACCATCTAAAAACATATGACAACATAAATACAACTCTAAAGTAAAGTGATGTAACATAGCTTTAGAGTAACTCAGTTTTTCACAATAGTTTACCGCTTTTGTCAGACCAGACACTGCTCCTGCCACTTGCAAGGTCAGTGCTCCGGCTGAACAGGCTGGAGGGAGGACGACTAAAGTCTGAGAGAGACCCATGAGACAGGGAAGCAGATGATCCTAAAACCTCTGGTCCCGCAGACCCAAGACGACACTCCAACTCTGGGTCTATGCAGTTTACCAACGATGCTAGATTGGGTTGACATGCTTCCTCCTGCTGATATTCCTTGTTTTCTACTGGAGCAAGATGAGGCAGGAGCCTGGTATGAATTAGTGGAACAGTGGTGTGTTTCTGTCTTCCAGATTCAGGCTGAGGGCTGCTTTGTTGGGGCGGTGTTGGCTTGATGATGGATGATGGTGCCATTGTAGGAAACGGAAGACAGGGGATGATGACAGCAGATCGCCTTCTTGTGATTGAGCCCTCATTCTGCATGCCACCTTTTCTTCTGTCTGCATTTAGATGGATAGAACCTTCCATAAAGAGAAAAACAAAAACAGATATATATTTAACTTGAAGTAACCTTCTATATCAGAGTAGTGTAGTATGTTTGAAGTTGTTGGCTTTTGAGGGGTCAACATGGTGTAGGAGGTCATCTTGACAGTCAGCAAATACTGCTTGTGACATTTTGGTTCCCAGTTTCCCCAGTCATGGAGCAAACACTTGTTTCCCTGCTGAGGGGGTCGACCTGCTGACAAAGGCAGCGAGAAATTGGGCCATTGCGGCAGCTGCCTGTTTCCCAACTCAGTAATCACAATAGTAATCTGGCCTGCGAGAAGCAAAAGCCGTATGAACAACTGGTCTTATGAATAGAAGTTGAGAGACTTTTGCAGTTGTCACAGGTATAAAAATGTAAAAGTTTGGCTTTGACACTTTGACATATAATAAAAGACTTAATTGTATGACTCTTTAAATGGTAGTGTGGAGCTATACCAATTGAGAGATAAGGTAATGTATTCAATTTTTATTCAAAAGGATATGATGCCATGGATTGATAACTGGAAAATGAAATGGGCTGATTCATTAAGCACAAGTACACTTTTGACAGAATTTAAATTGTATGTAATTTACATCACAAGTCAACAAAGTATAGCATTGGCATTGATATCTTCTGTTTTTAAAGTAGAAACATTAAATAACGTTTTAGGTAAAAACTTATCTTAAAGTCTCCTCTTGTTACTAACAGCCCAAGGAAAGACATACAGCAATGTGCAACATCATAAAACAGAGAAAATGCCAAATGTTTGCATTACAACTCAGAATTACAAAATATTTTTGCTGAAATTTCTCAGTTCTAACTACTATTGTTTTAGTACTATATGCAAACCAATTTCAAAACTCATGATTATCTCCTCTGGTCAAACTTTCTTCTTTCCAACATTTCCTTTCATCTCTCTAAGATTCTCTTCCACAAACATCAGCTCCATCCAACACCGCCCATTTCCCTTTCACCTTTTCATTCTTCTCTCTATGCCTTTGCACACCCCTTCTTTTCTCTTCTCCTTTTTTGTTGACCACTGTGAGGGAGTGTATGTGTGTGGGGGTGGAGGGTATCAAACAATCTGCTCTTGTTTCCTGGGGGTCTGCTGCCGAGAGGAGTCAGCACAGGGGGATAAAGGGAAGGCAATGGAGAGCACATTTCTGTACTGCTTCTCTTACAATGCCCTGCCATTCCCATCTGTTAGACACACACAGAAGTGTATATGAACTACTGTGTGTGAGTGTTGATGTGCATATGAATGACATGTGTCAGAGTCCAAAGCCATGGCATTGGGCACAGCACGTTTCTTCGGGGAGCAGGGTTAAGGACAATTGTGAGGAGGCAGACCACCATATGGTAGAATAATTAGTGTTAGACCTCAGTGCTGAGAAATGCCCCCTCCTCTGCAACACACACACAGGCTAACAGTGCCCTGCTGTGGAGCTGAGGTGAAAGTTGGAAGAAAAAAAATGCCCCCACATTAGAGGCCTGGCTCTGAAAGGAGCGGCAGGTCTCCTGGTCTGGGTCTTTCACGGTCACCATAGAACCACCAGGAGGGCAGCGCTGTGGGCACTTCCTCCTCAGACAGGATGGATGAGATCTGCACTTAACCAAACATAACCAGAGAGAAAGAGAGAGAGATTAAGGACTAATGGCAAGCAGGGTGGGCACTACCTACATTACTCTGCTAAAAGAAGGTGAGAGAAAAATTGTTAATGAGCAGAGCTGGAGTCCAAGGACTGAGAGCCCTCCTCCTGATATTGTGAATGAGGTCTGAGATGGTGTGAAAGCACCAGGTGTTTTGTTGACAAGCCTCACATCCAAGCACTTGAGACTTTGGGGTAGTAACCGTTTCTGTGTTCTGAGTCTTCCCCTGACATGGAGGTAGTGGTCTGGACTTGGACCTCAGGAAACCAGGAGGCTTGAGGTCTTCAGAACAAGTTTTCACATGAGACAGGAACCGTGGGCACAATAATGGACGCTGGTCCGCAGTGGTATGGGTCTGCAAGAGAAAAGAAACTGAATATGGAGCAAGATGAATTAGATAAACTACTTTCAGTCAATAAATTACCTGCATCATTGAGATTTAAAATGTAATTTTAAAATATTTAGATGTTTGTCACAACTCATGTTGTGATATTCCTTTTAATTTTGGACCCTAATTGGAGATGAAGCTAATGATTGGCAAACTTGAAAAAAAAATTCAAGATGCAAAATTTCAAATAAATTACTGGCATTTTAGTTAATATGTCTGATGTTTGCACACTCTAGTTATCAGCTAGTTTTAGTTGCCAATGTCATGAGTAGAACCTGCTTTCTAGCCTATTTCTTCCCCTAAAATTTTTACTTGTGATGCTCAGTTCTTCAAAACCCCTCTTTTATTCTTCTATTCTACACTTGGCTATGTTGTATGCTATTTATCACCAACTTAAAAAGTGAGTCAGCTAATGTTAAAATGAGCTGACAGAGAACATGTGTAAAAAACAACTATGTGTAAATCTTGCCTATTCCTTTAAAAGCAATATTAAATGTATTAAAGAAATTAGTATGGCTCATTTTACATTTTAATTATGATGTTGAAATTATTATCATTATACAGTATAGTGATAAATACATAGTTCAAAAATAATGAGAACATTACCTACAATTCTAATCAAATTGTCATGACACAATTACACAAAAGTTATGAGATCATAGGTCAGAATTATGCTCATACAGTCATAGTATTTATTGAACAGGATACATTTATAGTGGAAGTGCATCATCATATCATAAAATACATAAAATACAAACAACAGATCAAAAAACAAGTGAAATAGCACATTTCAGTAGTCAATAACAAGTGCAAAGAAAAGAGCATAGTTTCACAAAGTAGTAGTATAAATAAGAAAGTGTTTTGTCCATATTTAGTTCAAGGTCAGTGGACATGACAACAATAAATGAAACAGAGTGAGCCCATACAAAAATGTTTTTTAAATTAATTTAAATCTGATGATAATTGTAAGAAACTTTTCCATGATGCAATAATTCTGATATAATACACAGTAGATAATTAGGCCATTAGCCACAGTGTTATGATAAACACCCCCAATATTATGAAAAAGTTTTATGCGACCTAATCTGTTTTTCATGTGTTGGAGATCAGCCTCCATCTACCACTGCCCTGACTGTGAAGGAAGATTCAAACACATGATACATGGTATCACTGCTGCCCCCTTGTGTTCTAAAGAACAGATCACACACACACCTGTTCGTCAGCAGAAAAAAAGGAAAACATTCTCCACTACTAAGGTCTTCTGTCCCTATTCTTACATCCACAACCTGCCTCTTCTGTTAAAGAAAGAAATCAGAAAATGATCCCTACACTGGTAAAACCCTTTAGAGCACACTGTCAGGAAACAGTTCTCTTCTGCAGGGAGATAAAAGCAGGCACGACAGTCAATATTTAAAATGTGGTGGGATGACTGTCTGCAGCACGCCAACCAGTGAAAAGCAGCCTGACATACAGCCTTGTGTCACTGTGACTCATTCATCTGCTCTGTGGCCTTTAGAGAGCAAACAATTGTAATAAATTACCCTAAGAGTCGCACTCACACACAGACACAGGACTTTTATTTAACTTGGATTTAAGTAGAATCTGGGACACCAAAACCAAACCCAGCTCCTCAGCTTTTTAAAACATGATAGAAACAGATAACAGCAGAAATGGGATAGATAGATGTGTTTTTGAATGAACCAAAAGACCTTTAAACACAGAGGGAAAAAAAGGCAGAAAAAGGGGAGAAAGGTGGGTTCACTGTCTGTGACTCACACAGGGAGGATCAGCTTTTAAATCCCTGCACCATCGCCACTGATTCCCTTTCCTCAGATCTCTAGGCTTTAAAGATTTGCATTCTTGTGATGTAAAGAGGGAGAAGTGAGGGAGAAACAGCAGAACAAGAGCTGGTGGCAGGCCTTTCTCCTCTCTCTCCTCATTACCTGTCAGTCAGGGCAATCAAAAACTTGAGGAGTGCTTTGTGTGTCTAAACGCAGCCAATGTCATCAAACTCATGACCTTCTGCACAACAGGTCTGGGCATGTCTGTGAACATACGTCTGTGCCATTACAACCCATGCAAAGCCTTTTTAAAGCATCCATACACACAACTTGAACAAAAAAATATATTTTACCATAGATAGGAATTTGTTTTGTGTGATTTCAACCCTCACAGAAATTATCCTTACCTTAAGATATTCTGTTGCTTCTTTAATTGCCCACTGGCCACCACATCTGTCAAAACTAACCAATATGTCTCACAAATTTACACAAATAGCCTACAAATAAATTCCACAATGTAATTGTCATGGCATAGTTGGAATATGTCTGGACTCATAATGTTAATATATAGGATCATTGTTATTTGCTGAGACATTTATGTCGAGATGATAAAAACAAACTTATTTTATCTACTGTACAGTAGGTAAAATATTTGTAATTTCATAGATCCACACAAATTTGGCATTTTACATACATTGAGTTTCAGTTTAACCACCAAATAAAGTGCTATACAGTGGATCAATTCTTTGTAGTTAGGGTTATGTACAAGCTGTTGGATACTCGATTTGCATGCATTTCTTGCTGGGTTTGACTTGGTTTCAATCAAGCAGCAAGAGACAAATAATGGAAATGAATCAGGAGATGGATATTGGGCATCATTTTCTGCCCATCTGGCCACAATATATTATCTTCAGTGGTACATTAATGACAATGGAAATTCAGAATGCACTATTTGGGTTCAAAAGGGTTAATAATACTGTGTGGCAATTGCAGTGTTCACAGTGGGTCATGCTGTAATTTCTGTTAGACACCCAAGACTCGTGTGGGCTCCTTTGGGCCCCCACAGGCCTCCAGGAAACAGGCTGACCTCCTGGCGTCAGGCAACCCACACGCTGTCCTCAAACAGCCAGAGCTGGCTAATGTCATTAAAGGCCTGTTTGTGGTCAACAGCTCTCTGATTGAGATGTACAAGTAGCACTACTCGATGAATGTAGGAAGTCTATTAGTTAGTCAGCATCCCAGATGGCCCACAGAGGACAGGCTTGCGTGTGCTCCTTTACCCCCCTGCCCCAATCCCCCCACCACCACCTCTAAACACACTCTGATTCACACATATACACAAGTAATGATACAGGCACACATGCACACACACACACTTAATTACACTGCCTCCAAGTGAACCCTCTGACAGGCGGACCCTCTACCAGCAAAGACAGAAGTGTGTCTATGTCCCAGTGTCTGCAGGAACAGAGAATTCTTCACAGAGCTGGTGCACAAGAAAGCCAGGCTTAGGCCCTAACAAGGTTAAACCCCTGAAAAAGAGTGACTTTTTAAATCATGGAGATTTGTGTTTCTGCTGGGTGTAATTAGCTTTACTGCGGGGGAGGAGGGAGGGTGGAAGAAGGGTCGAGATACTAGTGAGGGGGCTGCTGTGAGGCGAAGCGGGGGACGATGACAGTGGGGTACATTGTGGCGTCCAGCGGATTCAGCAGAGTAAATCTGATTATCAGCTCGTGTCAGAAGCCAGGCTCAGATGCAGCTTAGCATTCAGAGCAACTTTCTACTTTCGATGGTTAGACAATGACCCTGATTTCCAGGCCCACGCAGCCCCAGAGGGCCTGTCAACTCTTCCCCCAGAAGCTCCAACATCCTTAAACAACAAAACGCCACACAGCAAAGCACAAGGTGACATGGAAGCATTACAGAAAGTTCTGAAATGTAATCAGAGACCCAGAAAACCTATATTCTCACATTCTTTTAACCCTTTAATGACTACCATTGTAACGGTGCACCTACATTTCTTTGTTGTTTATATAATAACAGTATCAGACGATGTCTTCTTTGCCTTTTTTTTTTTTACCTTTTTCAAGAAGAAACTAACTTTCAATATATTCAAATTAATTATCATTATTATATGTAATAGATTTTTAAAACAGTGCGTTATTATTAAAGAAGTAAAACAGATTTTAATGTTTTTTTAATCATGTTTACTATGAAAAGCAACTGTAAATGTTTTATGAAATTATAGAAACAGACGTTCATCTATTTTACATTTGCTCAAACATTTTTTGTTTGTCTATCATTCCGAGTCCATGTTCCAGTTTCTTATTTTAGTTATTTGTAGTCATTCAAATAATTAATGAACTGTATAAACTGTAAAAAGGCTAATAAAAACTGAAAAAAATCTGTAAAACTTGCCAAAACCACACTAACAGAACACACAAAAAACAATACCATCTCTATTATATGCAATTATTTATAAGAATTCAGCACAGAAACACAGCTAAAAGTCTTCCACCTCTCTTTCACTGGCTGCCCTCTGCTACTTTCTTCCACCCTTCCCCCTCAGGCAATGCAAGCTTTACCCTAACATGTTATAGAATAGGAAGTGCAGCTAAACAATGAAGTTTAGATTTTCAAAATATCACAAACAGTGGATGTACAAATGTATCACCTGTAACACAATTGTCTTAAAACTGTTAAAGACAGGGCCACATGTTGTAAAAATCTGACTAAGATCAAAATTTACATTTTAATTAACATTTTAATCAACTATGACATAGTTTTGTGTATATATATATATATATATATATATATACATATATTTTTTATTTTTTATTTTTTTCACAGGTGTTCTAATGGAGTAGCTCAGCAGACATTTTTGATAACTACCTTCTTAAAGGGATAGTTCACTATTTTTCACATGAACTTGTATGGGTTCACCATTCGAATGCATGATTAATTGCATAACAAAAGCATCACAGAACAAAAATTCACACCTTGTAATTGCTTGGAGCTACTTTCTCTCAATAGCGATCAATGCACATTATCACTGCTAACAGCTGTGCACCTGCATGTAGCAGCCTAAAACACTGCTGAACAACTGATGAAAGTAGTTTGCAAAGGTGCACAGGTGTTTACAGTGACAACAACACATCACTTCTGTTTGTTCAACTGTATGTCTGAATTGTTTTTCACTTAAAACATGGACCGCCCACCAAAGTCTATTTACAAAATAAACAGATCAAAACAAACAAATCATAAACTAACCAGCAGTCAACAGCCCAATACCAACCAACATATAAGGATTTTGTAGACATAGAAGAAGCATAGACTACAGACATTTGTGAAGTTTAGCCTAGTTTAAACTGAGATTAGTGAGCAGTTTGAAAAACTTAAAACAATGTATAGCCTGGAAGCTATGTGTGTAGCTGCAATGAAATATAATCTCGGTTTCTCTCCAAGATGTGGTTGAGCTGATATACTAAACACTAAAGCAAAACTGGAAAAAGAAAGAAAGAAAGAAAGAAAGAAAGAAAGAAAGAAAGAAAGAAAGAAAGAAAGAAAGAAAGAAAGAAAGAAAGAAAGAAAGAAAGAAAGAAAGAAAGAAAGAAAGAAAGAAAGAAAGAAAGAAAGAAAGAAAGAAAGAGGTTTGAAAAGTCTTCCAAAGTATAAATGGACCTCTACTACTCTGCATTCATGGCTAAATATACGAGCTGCATACATTAAGGTATGAATGGCCTCTCTCCAGCTCTGGTTTCATGTTTGGGCACCTGTGCATTCTGACCTGGATCATTCTATTGCACTTGTGTCCTGGGTGACAGTTCAGCAGTGCTGATGCCTATATAAAGGAGATCGCTGGGTCAACAGCCTCTTGTCGGTTGTGTGCCTGTGTAGACAGGGACACCATGTTGTAAAAGTTGTGTCACTACATGACAGGAGCAGTTTTACCATCACAATGCTGTTGTGATTTATAAGATATGCAGGAGCTAAGGAGAAATGAAGAATGGTAGATGGGTGATGCCAAGCCTGATGAACTTGCTGAAGGCAGTTGAAGATGTAAATGAGGCTGTAAGGACCAGCCAGCTTCTTTGTCTGCTGACTTTACTTGTTTGTTTAACCAGAGGCCAAGACAGGAAGCCAGCCCACACAACTCTGTGGTCACCATGGCAACCCCACTGTTAATTGTGGTACATCTACTCCCAGACTCTTTTGAGAAAAGGGGAGAGGTGGGGACTTGTGTGTGTTAAGAGGAGAGAAAGAAAAAGAAAAGTGTGTGTATCTGTGAGTGTTTGTATGCAAGATGATCTATTTTTTCTCATCTAAAATTTTAACGTAAATTTTTCATCAACCCATTAGACTACACATGTATTCTGAGTTGTGGCAACACTGAAGTGACTCCATTTTGTTCCATTTTAATATATTCACTAATTGCAGGGCATAAAATCAGACTTTTTTTTAATCATTACAAGTTATACATTTTAACATGGAAATGTTCTCTTTGCGTGTTTTGCTGTTGAGTAATTCTGCTTTTACTGCTATGTTCATTTCTATTACACAAACAAATAGCACATACTATCATGAGGTCCTAAAGCAGCTCTCAGCTTTCGTACAGGAGAGATTTACAACACTGTGTGTGTGTTTGTATATATATATATATATATATATATATATATATAAATATATAAATATAAAATTCAAATAGCATTGTCTACTCACAGTGTAGTTGCAGAGTCCTCGATCCCACAAAGTGGCTTTGCTGACAAAAGACATATAACTGGGTCTCTAGAACAGAAAACAGATAAAAATCCAAATATACTTTTAAATTAAGGAAAGAGAAAGGGATTTCAGTACTTTTCCATGACAGGTACTGCTCAAGCTCAGGTGTTCAGTGTTGAACGCTTACAAATAAAAAATAGAACAGTATGGTAAATATAAATTAAAAGCAGCAGAAGTGACATAAATTTGCACTTGACACTTACATTTCAATAATTTTCTTACATATTAGTTAACAAACTGGCAATCCGTTGTCTTATCTTTTCCATTCTCAGATGTACAATTACCTGTTCACATCACCTGTTTTAAATCACAATGCAGTGTCATTATTTTACCCCATTTTTTGCCCTGAAATGCCCATATTTAACACTTTAATGTGTTAAAGCCTGATTATTAGACATGCATACATATGAAATGAATCTCACCAGGAAAAAAACCCAAGCATGAACAATATGGTGCCACGCATAACAAACCCCACCCTCCTCAGAAATATTTGATATGGTTTACTCTATCCCTTATTGTGAAAAAAAGATGGACGGGGTCTATTGTGGACCACCTCACACCTTTTCTGAAAATTTCATGGAAATTGGTCAAGTAATTTTTACATTTAAGTTGCTGACAGACAAACAAGCAACACATGGACAAAAAACCAGAAACAAATACAATACCCCCTGCTTCCCCTTTGGGTAAATATGGATATTTAAGTAAAGCATATCATTATCACTGCATTTTTTCCCATAGCATTTTCCATTATGTGCTGGCTCTTTAATATTTGGGGTTGTAAAATAAATCAATTTCTTCCACCCCAGGTTCCATTCAACACACCCACTCCAGATTAATTTAGACCAATAATTCAGTTGAAGGTTTTCTAAAAACCCTATTGATCTCTACCTGGTGCATCTCCAAGCTACAAATGACTGAGACCAGCAAAATAGATGTAAGTTACCCCCCCATTGCATTAATAACCCCTCTATCTTGATTCCAAAGCTATTGTGAATCATTCCCAGTAGTTAGAGCTACTATAAGAGAAGCTGTAGCTGTAGCCTCTTTTGGACAGTATGGTGGTCTTATAGTTGGAGTGCATCAGTTTGACCTAGAGAGCAGGGGGCACTGTGTTTACTCATCAATCACTGAGGACACATCACCAGCCAGTGCCCAGCAGTCAGCACAGTGGCTCATCCATCTCTCTTTGCAGCTCCTGGCAGCTCCCAGAAGCACAGCGCCAACTCCAGAGCTGGTCCACTCCAGGGAGCAAAAGACCAGATCCTCCCAAAACTCACCCTTCATTCATAGTCTGTAACCTCAGACCAGAGTGGGTGACAGGGGGAAAAAAGGTGGACAATGGAGCTTGATGAGTGTAAACATGCGTGTAGTGCGGTGGTGTGGAACTCTACTTGGTTCTGCCAGACTCTCAAAACCATTCAGCCCAGCTACGAGAGGCTCGAGGGCAGCGTCAGGTCTGGCCTTCTCATCCCCTTTGTCTACTGGCTTCATTTAGGTAGTACTTGTTGTATTTAACTAATCACCTCATGTTTAATTATGCACACTGCCATAAATATCTCACAGGTTCACCGTTCTTAAAAGAAGCTGTAGCTGCAATTGAAAAATTTGAATCAAGGGGAAGCAACAACCAATTTCCCAGTGAATGGTGGATGCTTGGGGCCTAATGACCTTCTTGTTACTAATTATAAAGTGAATGTGAAATCAAGAGCATTTTCAGACTGTGGAGGATGAAGTGGCTTGGGGGTTGGGTACAATTTAGCATAATAAACTATAGATAATGAAAACTCTAAATTTGTGTCTTTGTTTTAGTGCAAAAATGCCCCATTAAATTATAATTATACTTAATTTTATAAACTATCCAAACAAAAAAAAAAGACGTGAATAACCTGAAAAAACTAACATTTCTTAAGAAAAATAAGTGCAATTTTAACACCATTATGCCTCAACTTATTATTTATGCATGTGGATTATGGATTGAATGTACAAAGACACTAAACACTTAGTAACATGCAGAGGAGAATATTTAATACTAAATTGAATTGAATTCCCAAAAAGGAAAAAGTCAGTATGATACGGAACAGAAAAGAATAAAGTACTTGTGTCGAGATAGCAATGCAATACATTTTATTTATATTTGATTAACTATATCATGTAACAATGACATTTGAATGAAGTGATGTGAATGCATCCTTGTAATAATGAAAAGCTGCATACGAAAAAAGACTAATCCTGTAGCTTGCCAGACTGTTTGACTTTTGCAGAGACATGCATACACGTTTTCACAAAACAATGCCAAACCATGCTCTGCACATACCTGACTAAGAAAATAGCATGAGTGCTGGATGCACACACTAAGGATTGAGGATCAAGGAACCGCTGTTGAGATGGCTGGTTTGAGAACTAAGATGTTAAGACAACGAGATGAGACGAAGACTCAAAGAAGTACACATTGGTTTTTGAGGACGGGAATTTAAAGTTGACAAACCTATAGAAAAGGGACAATACACATAGAAGAGGGAAGAACAGACATTGACAAATGAAATTGAAAGAAAAGATATACTGTACAATGATGCAAAGATGATATAAAAACAATGTGCATGGGTATAGTTGTTAGCACGTATTGGTGCCTTGAGTTTGTCTGTTCTCTGTGCTGAGCAACTTTACCCTGTCATCAAAAATGCATATACGTATGCAAGTTGATTTTCCTGTCAAGGTACTGATGGAGATCTGAAGAATTATTCCCTAAGACACTTTAGTGGCAGTGAATTGATCCGGATATGCTAAATGCAAACAATAATAGGTGATATGTGTGTTTGGATGGATAACATGTGATGGGGATAAAATGCTATGGGATAACAAAATGAAAATAACTGCTTAAGTCTGTTTGGTCCATAAATTGCCTATATGATAAACTATAGTGCTGCCATAGATTATGCTTATCTGTAATAATGCCTCAAACTGTTACTGTCTCACAATATGACCATTTTATTATTGTTACATATTATCAGGTTCCTTTAGATTTTGCTAATCTAGATATGATGTCTGGATAAAACACTGAGGATCATCACAGAGAAAATCAAATTGTAGTGAAACCAATAATATTCACAAAATTGTTACTTATTAAATGAGCTGAACCACTAATCTTATTGGACTGCATTCACACAGGTCTCCCTTTGAACATTCCCAAGGCCAACACATGAATCAACCTGGATATTTATATTGTCAGTCACAATATGCTTGGCTTTACTCTCTCAACACTGATTGGAATATGTTGCAGCCTGAATGTGAGCAACTGATGTGTATTTGCCAGAGCTGTCAAAATTTAATGAGATTAATCACATCATGGCTGTGGTTAATTTTGATTAATCACAATTAAATAATTTATTATTTTGCATGAGCAAACAAACTCGAGAAGAAAATGAATACATTTCACTAAATGTGTTCGTCCAAGCTTGGCAACGCATTAGCCTCAGTGCTAACAGAATCCCTGATTTGCATATGTTTTGTGTTAATGTGGCATTTTAATCTGGAAGTGTTTTGGTGAATAGACAAGTCCTTCGTGCAAAGTGTGTCTAATACTTTATGTTGGTCAACAGTTTTTTTAAATTTACTTTGGAGGGAGGTTGTCATTGTCATATTGCCATGCAGAGGCCAATGTGCTGTTTAACATCTTTAATTTTTATGGGTTGGCTCTGCTGCCTGTTGCTACCATTGACAATGGATTAATCCATGTAACTTATTAACTATGACAGCCCTAATATTGACATGACATGACCAACAAAACATGAAATGTGTTCTTCATACGGTCTACAATGAAACTCAAGTCAAAGACAGTTTTATTATCACAGCTTTCCTCTTTAAATTTACAGAGTCCAACTTCTGTTTTAGAGTTGTAAGATATGAAGTGAAAGATTCTACCAAACCATGTGGCTACTCTATTAGCTGAAACAAACATACATCACCACTGTTCTTTGATGTCACCATTTGACCTATCATTGAAAACACAACACATAATCCCATAGAGGGTTTGTCTAAAGTGATTGCTGCTCTTCATTTCCTTGTTCAATTCAGATGATGAGATTAGAGAGATTTCTGGCAGATGTGATTTCCACTCTGCATGTGTCATTGGCATGTATCCCATCTTTTCCATGCAAACTCCACCTTAACATACTTCCTGTCAAATTCACAAAGAGCACTATGGCGTGGGCTACAAGGACCCATGTGGACAGGAAGTGCAGTACTCCTAGTCAAATATGACCACTCTTATCAATAATGAGTAGGTGGAACAAGCTAGATCAAATTACCAATTAGGGTCTAATCACCAAAGTGGTGGCTGGTCTTCCCTTTATCCCCTGTCCCACTCTGCCTTTTCCTCTCTCTGTTGATTCCTGGCACCATCTGTCTGTCTTTCTCAGGGGAGCCTTTCTCTACCGAGCACTAGACTGGATGTTTTATTAATTCTGTTTTACCTGATTACACCCCGTCTGTGAGTCAGGGCACATTAATAGGCATTTAATCAACGTTTAATTTAGGGAGCAGGCATTGAACAGAGAGCCAGAGATCTGAGCTGCATCCTGGTGAGGTCAGCAGCAAGGAAACATTAATGCACATAATATAAACCAACCAACATTGAGACAAAAGACCTGCACAGTTTCTAAAACTCGAAACAAATCCTTAAAAGCACACCACAGGACCTCAACCAAGTAGCACAACAGACGAGGAGATCCAGTTCAGAAAACAATCAAGCAAACTGCCAAGCTATTAATGGCAAACAAAAGGCAAGGGTGACCACCTCAGCATGGCTTTGGCCAGGTTAGAGCCATGGACAAAACAGGAGAGTATCCAGATTGAGAGAGAGAAAGCCCAGGGTCAGCTATAATGAGCCATGAATGTGAGCATCCGACCAATCCTGTTTAATGGGGTTCATCCCTGGAAAGATTTCTGTCGTGCCTCGCACCAGTGTTTGTGTGTGTTCCTGTTGGGGTCCAGGTCAAGGGACTGCAAGGACTCTGTGACCCTGAAATGAGCTCTTGGAGTCAGTAGGGACCCCCACTGGTAGGACAGAGATTCTTTTATGCTTTAATCTGCAAGCAAGGGAGATCAATATGGCAACTATTGGTGCTGGGATTGTGTGTGCAGGAGTCCAACCATTTTAGACGTCTCACAGGGGGTTGGGGCACCCTGACAAAAGCAAAGATCCGCTGCCACCACCAGTCACAATGACCTGTGGAACAGTGGCACACCAGCAGCCAACCTACTTAACATTCATTAGTGTCAGAGAGGTGGACAGATGCTCCGGGTCTTACGGATCTTCTGTCTCATGTTCTCTACATGGGGCTCATTCACCAACATTTGACATGTCTTTCATTTGGAATATTATAGTTGTGGGTGGTGGTGGGGGCAGGCTGCTCAGCTGTAGATTTAGGAAGAGTAGGGGGAGTATGGCTGAACTCACCCCGTGCATGTGGTTGACAGGCCAGGCGCTCCTGCTGACGGGATACCTGGGCCAAGCCAGAAACCTCTGAGGATGGCTGATATCCTGATTTCTGGAACGTCCATTTTCCCGGCAAGGCTCTGGAGCTCTTCCTCTCGCAACAATTGACATGTCCAAGGAGTCTCTAGTCCCTCAGTTTACTCATCCTCTCTTTAAAAGTGTGAGACTTTAACTCCTGAAGTCTCAAGACTAAAAGACACAGCCAAAAACAAAATAAGGCACTGTCTGAGTTAAAGCTGAATAACTTGATGACTATCTGTGGAAACACAAAAACAGAATCTATTGACATGCCCCTCGGTGGGAGGCTTAAAGAATTCAGTCTATTTAAATGTAGCTTATTCCTGTTAATAATTACCATCCTGCAGAACCCATGTCGATCACTCATGCATAGTGCTTCCTTGACAAACAAAAAGCACAAAGCCATATTCCTTTTTTGTTTGCAACAAAATACACAATAATGAGCATTAACCCTATGTTCCTTTAACCCTAGAAACAAAAACAAGGCCTACATTAAACCAAAGCATTCAATTAAGCAGCGAACAGGACCATAGCCTCACAGAGTGACAGAGACCAGAGCAGAAATCAGGACCAGCTGGACAGAGAGAGGGCTTTTCAGCCCAACTCCAGACAAAACATGGATCAGGTTCTGGGCTGCTGTACAACAGCATAAATCTCCTGGCAGTAATTGTGTTACAGGGCATATACAGGCAAGCTTTGGGGAAACAATGGACCCTATCAATTCCACACATCACAACTCAGTAGTGAATGTGTGTGCATGTGCACTGAACAGTTCTCTATCTGTATCTCCAATCAAGCTTATTATCTTTAGTGTGTCTTTGGTTTGAAGTTCTTCACATTTTACAGAGCAGGAAAATCCTTGTAAATGGGCTCTTGGTGTAATATTAACAAGGGCTCTGCATAAGTGAGAAGTCAATGTTTTCCATGGTGATCAGACTAAACACTGACAAGCAACCACCAACACATGACCCACATCTCACTAGAAATATAATTTACCCAGAACTTATTCTAGTTTTCAAAACCCAAAAGATTTTTCACTCTGAAATATGTCTGAAGCCACCTGTTTTATTCAATTTTCCCAAAGCATCAAAAAAGAGGAAATCCTTTCATGAAAATAAAATGGTTTGCAGAACAATTCCATTAGATTTCTGCTTACTGTTACCAGTTAAAATAAGACCTCTCCTTTACACCTCTCTTCCTAAAGACACACTCTTTTTTAGGTCTTCCCTGGGCATCACTACAGGGGCTCTGCATTGCCCTTTGAATAATCCAGATGCCTCAATACTAGTTGCTAAGACACTGCCAGAAAATGCATTGTATGAGGGGAAGCAAAGTTTGGAATAGAAGTATGTTACTTAGCTGGTGTGCTGATTTTCTTTTCTTTTGTTTTTTGCTTTTGGTGCATCCTTTTGTCACAGGAAAAAACCCTAAATATTTGTTAAATACACCTGATAATCTAATGTGCAGTGCTGGGTGTTCTATTTTACCCATTCTTCATGCTTTAATGAAGAGTTTTCTTTTTTTTAAATGGTTTCTCATTTTTACATCATGTTAATGTGAAACCTGAATCTAACTTCTGGTTGATGAAACCTTTTCGCCACTGTGCTAGCATTAATACAAAATCATGACAATTCACATACAGTACCCGCCCATGTTAAAGACATAAAAAGTGCTCTTAAGTTAGAAATCCACTTAATTATACATGTTTTCTCAACATTACATGAAATAAAAGGTGTGCCATATGCCTACACACACACAAATAAAAACATACATCAGCAAACAAAAGCTGACAAAGCCTCTTACAAAACACATAAAAATACCATTACAAGGGCTTTCATGCTGTTCTAAGGAAAGCAGGCCTGCCCACTGCGTGCTGTCCTTTGTCAGCTGTGGGACCTAGAATCAAAGAGTAGTGATCTGCACCGGCTCTGCCTGGCGGACCAGTGGGGAGTCCTGCACTGACTCCACACCCTAGTTGCTATGCCATGGAGTCCCTCCAGTCCCCCTCTCCTGCTGCCTCCCGGTTAGCTCCGTTATTTCCTCATCTCATCAATCTGTCCGCTAAGCCCTTTGACACGCAGCACAATATGGTCACAGCATTTCTTGGTTTAGTCCTGTCTTTCAATATGGTTTCAGCATTTCAAGATTAGACCAGGGGACCAGACCCTGGCACTTCATATCTGTGAGGTGGGGGGATGGGTCGTTTACAAACTTGGCAAGATTTAGAGCTGAAGAGCAGCCAAAGATGTAAAGCAAGTACAATCTCTGTGCAATGTAAACCCTATGATGTCATCAAGTGTCTGAAAAGTGGTTTGAAATATCTACAAAACATTCAAAATTCTATTAGTCCTATATTTAAAAAAATAAAAATAAAAAAAAATTAATACATCTCTTCAAGCTATAAAGATGGAATTTTACAGTGACATTTAACCATTGTGATGAACTTTTTAAGGATGTTAAATTAGCACTAACATAGCACCTTCGTGCCTCGCAGCAAGAAAGACCCTGGTTGAAATCCCACACCAGACCTTTGTGTGTTTGTATGTTCTCCCTGTCTGTGTGGGTTTTCTCCAGGTACTCCAGCTTCCTACCACCATCCAAACACATGCACTGACAGGTTAATTGGTTAATCTAAATTGCTCATAGGTGTGAATGTGAGAGTGATTGTTTGTCTATGATATGTTCAGCCCTGAGATGAACTGGAGACTCATACAGGATGTACCTTGCCTTCACCCATTGTAGCTGGATCAGGCCCCCAGTGACCCCCTCCTAGTGAGGCTAAGACGGGTTCAGATGAGGAGACGAGATGAGGATGTTATGTCATTGTCAGAATTTTTTTTATAGGTAGCTCCCATTACGGTAGTGTTCATCATATCCATCCAGTATAGGATATAGCCCAAAATATTTTAATGTATTCATAAATGCATTGATATACAATTTAAAACCCAGAAGCATCAGCTTTAAACCTGGACCAAACAGTAAATATTTTTGAGCGATGAAAATATTTACAATGACATTTGTTCTCAAATCCTTCAATAGGAAAATCTACAAGAGAGGTGTAGAGATGGTCAAGGGCAGTGTTTCCCAAGTCCAGTCCTCGTTACCTAGTGTCCTGCATGTTTCAGATTCTTCCCTGTTCCATCACACCTGGAAGACATTACATCATTAACAGGCTTCTGCAGAGCCTGATCATTAATTGAACCAGGTGTGTGGAAGAGGAAAATATCCTAAACATACAGGACACTGGGTCACGAGGACTGGCCTTAGGAAACACTGGTCTAGGGCAGGGGTTTCCACGCTAGTCCTCAGGACCCACTGTCCTGCATGTTTTAGATGTAATCCTGCTCCAACACACCTGATTCAAATGATCAGCTTGCTGTCAAGCTCTGCTGAATCCTGATAATGATGTAATGTCTTCCAGGTGTGATGGAAGAACGAAGAATCTAAAACATGCAGAACACTGGGCCACGAGAACCAGATTTGAAAATCACTGGTCTAGGGCACGGGCAATGCTTTTACAATATTTTTCTGTATAATATAGCCAAAGATTATTCACATTGAACAACATAATTTATGTACTTTGGACTAAAGGAACATGAAATGAATGAAAAAATTACACATACACAAAAAACTGTGAATTAACAGTTTTATAATCAAATGATATTGTCTGGTTTCCCTCAGCATGAAATGGGCATATGAGTAACTTCATTCTCAATTCATCTTTTCCATTATGTGTGGACACTAGCCTGCCCAGTTTTTGCACTTTGTTCTAAATAAGGAGCGCATATGGGAAATTAATCATACTTTTTAAATTTTATATGAACAAATACACACTATAATTTTATAATTTATTGATTTCATGAATGTAACTATTTTAATTAGCCACTTTTTGTACTGTGACTAAATGCTCATGTTTTAAGATAGATAGTATTTATCCCAAACTGGGAACTTATATTAAATCCAACTTTAACTCAACTGTACTGTCAACTCATGAATGTATTTAAAGCACAGGTCTATTATTCTGTGTATTAACACAAATGGATGACAAATGCCCATGTATATAAGAAAGAAAGAAAGAAAGAAAGAAAGAAAGAAAGAAAGAAAGAAAGAAAGAAAGAAAGAAAGAAAGAAAGAAAGAAAGAAAGAAAGAAAGAAAGAAAGAAAGAAAGAAAGAAAGAAAGAAAGAAAGAAAGAAAGAAAGTATGTTTTGAGATCCCCACCTCTGGCATGGACTCACTCGAGAACAGACCATTCAATTTATTTTCAAGTAAGGATGAAAGGAAGACTCAAAACTATGCATGTAGCCTATTCAGTGGTGACGCTCTTTAAAAACGAAAAAAAAAAAAGACAGCAAAAAGAGTTAGAAAGGGTGGAGGGGTGCAGCGCTGCATAAATTTTACATACACAAGGCAGCAGACAAAGTGATTGTTGCTTCCCCCAAACTTTTTTTTTCTCTTCCAGAAAACACTTTCCGTGGTGAATAGGCACCTATTAGTGACTCCATTATGGGCACAGAGCTCTTGAATGGCTCCTCACTGTGCGTCTTTATCATAGTCAGGCCGTGAATACAGGCAACCCCCCCTCCTGCAGCCCAACCAAGCTCCTTACAGCCTGTATTGATAGGTGTTGTGCTGCTGGTGATGATGGGTGAGGTAGGGGAAGAGAGGAGAGAAGAGGAGAGGTGGGCTACCACTCACTCCCTGTTGTGTGCTCCAGGTGTGGTGGGTTAAGCGTAGCGCTCCAAAGACTCTATTGTATAACACACTTTTTTTTTTTACCATTTGTTCCAATAAAAAAAAAAATGGATGCAGTGTTTCACATGCATTAGCTGATCTCCATAATGCCATTCCCCCTCCCCCGCTGCACCCCAAAACAAGTCAGGCCTCCGGCGAATCGCTGCACACCACCTCAGAGCCCTGTATTGTTGCTGGATTATTCAGGAGTTAGGTGAAAGAAAAAGACGGAGAGTGGGGTGTCTCTACTTTATCTCCAGGGGAGACAGGGGCTAAAGAAGAAGCTTCTTTAGAGGAGTGAGTTAGTGCTGCAAAAGGCCTGCAAACACCTGCAGAAGGCAAGCCTAGCAAGGCTGAGGAAGGGAACATCTTTTGTCATTACTTTTCCTATGTCTACTACTGAGCCTCACATACTGTACACTTGGCTCCAGTAAATGATGATCTTCTATTTATCACCTATGTAATTAATAATCTCAACACTATCACATTGTACATGTATGGACAGAGCACTGTCAGGTCAGTTTTAAAAAGGTAGAATGGACAGATACATCTGATCACATGTCTTTGTGTCAGTGAAAACATGGTTTGTCAGGGCAGGAGGAGGGGGGTGGGGGTGTAAACTTTGAAGTTATGTGTGTGTACATGCAGTTGAGAGAGTAAGAGACGGAGAGTTAGAGACTTTATGATGAATATGGAAGCATTGTTCAGCCATGCTTACCTCCACAGGGAACCATCTGCTCCCTGTCAATGCATCACCTGCTCGTCTGAGCCGTCTCCAGGGCAACCAGAGTTGGGGGGGATTAGGAGAGGTTATGGCTTTGATGGGAGGGGCTGTTGTTGGGGACAGAGAAGAGGTTGCCCTGAGTGGGTGGGGGGACCAATGGAAGGGAGCTAACCGGCAAATGTCGTCCTCTGCTGGTGGAGAGAGTGTTACAGCACAAACAAATGACCACCTGAGGATTTTGGCTGAATCTCATTTCACCCCTTACTCCTTCCCCTCTGTTTTACATGTCCACGTGTAGGGGTAGGGGTGTCTCAATTCACGTTGAGGCAGAAGAGGGGTAGGGGGAAGGGGAAGGCCTCTATACCCCTTCCAACAGAGTTTTTCCTGAGGGGAACGGAGGGGTACAAGAAATTTCCCAGAATACAATGCAAATCCTTTTAAAAATGGCAGCATCTATGGAAGAAGTACACAAATGTAGTAATTAACAGTTTTGAAGTTGTCATAACTGTTGTATGAACTTTGACATTGTTGCAATGTGCAATGGCAAATTTCTCCATAAAACGCACATGAAAAAAATTGCTATTTACATAAATGTGGAGTAATCGGTTGATGCATGGCACTTCTCTGATGCAACGCAGATATTAATAAAAATATCCACATATCCCAGGAGAACGAGACGACTACAGCAGCAGACATGTTTGTTTACTTCTAGTTAGAGCTGTCGTTTTTGGTTACGTAACAACTGGCGGAGCGAACTGATGATGTAGGTGAGCGTTGAAGGAGTGTCCCATTTCATATGGGTTGATTTTCAAGCCCTACCCTTTATAGCTCCATTTGAAGTGGGAAGGGGTAGGGGTAGGGCTAAGAGGTGAAATGGGTTTCAGCTTTTCTCACTTGTTCATCAGATTTGTGATGAAGAACATACTTCCATAAAGTGGTTTAATAATTGAGATACCTATGTTGTTAAGACACATGTCACACTTTATGCCCAATAGGAAAGGATGTTTTAAGGGTTTAGTTTAGTTGCTCATTAAATGTAAAAATTTTAAATGTATGCAGTTTGGTTTTAGGACTATCTTCTCACCGTATTCTAACAAACCAGAGACGGAGCTGCACTGGACTAACCTAGATGTTACAAAATATCCTTCATCTCCACTGTTGTCACATTGGACAACACTTTACTCAATGCAGGGCATACTAAAAAACTAAACTGAAGATGGAATACATTTTTGTAAATAATTTGCTTATGATATATTTTAGTTTTTACTTTTCTTTCCTTACTTTTTTTGATTTAATGGACATTCAATTTGCCTCTGGAGATTAATTATGTTAATCTGTAACTGTATTTATATCTGGACATGTACAGTTGAGGACAAAATTATTAGTCTCCCAATGATATTTGAAGTTTCTTCAAGATTTTCCCAAGTACTTTTTAACAGCAAGGAATTTTCAACATAGCATTTCTGAACATACTATTTCTCTTTAGAAGGTACAAAGTATTTATATTTACACACCAAAACAGAATTATTTAAGAAAAGAAAAAAAGGGAAAATCACCAGGGACATTATTATTAGCACCCTTTAAGAAATTACGATTTATTAAGTCATTGCACAAACCACTTTTTGGGCAATGATTTGCTTTAACGTCACAGGTGATGTGCTTAAATATGATCAGGCAGTTTCACTCAATATTTAAGTTAAAACTAGGGATGGGAGATGATTTTTGAATATTCGTGACACACGTGAATATGGAATATTCATTTTGAATGCTGCATTATTTGTATTGCATTTCACTTAGAAAGAATGTCAAATTGACTTGCATTGTACGGTGGCCGACGGGGATCAATGCACCACATCTACAAAACGCTGCAAACACAAGAAAGATGAACAACCACCAGAGCATGTAAGAGACCATCCCCAGAGCTTCGCACAGGAATGAACTGTGAGGTTGAAGAAAAAAAAGAAAAACTCCACTTCTGAAGAAGACACCCTCAAGCCAGAATTACGCATGCTCAGGACAACCTGGAGAAAGATTAAGGATACAGGGCTCTAGACTAGCTTTTTACTTTGGTTGCACTGGTGCACCTACTTAGGGTTAGGGTCAACACGGCAGTTTAATGTACATTTTTGTTGTTGTTTCAAATCGTTATTGATTTGTAAATGATTAACCAATAATCTTGTCAACATCAAGCTCTTTATTTGGAGTACAGTTCTACAAGAAAATGCTTGTGCCTCAAGTGCTTCACTGAGCTGAAACTGAAAACATCTCAAAATATATTAAAATAGAAAAGCATACTCCACCAAGGCAGTTCAGCCCCCATTCTGAAAGACACACATACCCCCCTCCACTGATCACCACCAAACACACACACTGCCACACAGCAACCACCAACACCCAAACCCGCTTTTCACAGTCTCTATTCACTCCAACCCTTAGATAACAGGCATTCCAATTCCAGTATAACAGTCAACCATTTTATTTCAACATTTCATCATGAAAAAGCAAAAAAAAGAAAGAAAGTATCCAAGTAGAATGTCTTGCCCTGGATTCAAACCCCTGGTAACATAAAGAAATCAATTTATGGTCCGCCTCCTCTGCAACCCTGGTCCTAGAGAGCCGCTATCCTGCATGTTTTAGATGTTTCCCTCTTCCAACACACCTGATTCAAATTATCAGCCTATCATCAAGCTGTGCGGAAGACTGACAATGTCTGTCAGATGTGTTGGAAGAGGGAAACATCTAAAACATGCAGGATAGCGGCTCTCTAGGACCAGGGTTGAAGACCCCTGCACTAGACTGTATGATATCACTAATTTCTGAGGTCACTCTGGTACAAGCTGCTATAATTGTTTTACAGGTGTCATTCCACTGAAAACCACTTTTACAGGCTCCGTTTGGAATCTGATGTGTCACCCCGAGTTACCAACATACGCTGTGTTTGAAAGTGGTGTCTCACCTCCACTGGCTGGAATTTACCATTCATAGGAAACAAGACAGAGAAACAAGTGACTCAGAAAAAAGCCTGTCCCCTACATGTCACAGGTACATTGGCATCACCCACGTGGGGTTAAGCCTGTCCTCCATTGCAGCGAATTTGAAGTAGCATTAGCATTAGCATCTACAAGAGAAGATGGCTGTTAAGCATGACGTCATTTTGCGAGCGGAGCAACTTCTGGGTCCATGGGTCCATCAGCCTCCATTCACTTTCCATTCAAAATAACAATGTTGGAACCTGTGAATCTCTTCACAATAACCTCCTTTTTCAGAAAGGACCCTCTCAGGGATAAAAGCTTACACGTCTGACCGAATTATTAAGTTATTAATGTATCAATGTTTTCCCAGAGGGCTTAATCAAAGGTAAAATCCAAGCGTCCATGAAAAAGAAAATATACCAGGTTGAAGTGAGTCAGCTGATGGTGTTCTACAATTTCATTTAACAGACGCTTTTATCCAAAGCGACTTACAATTTTCAGAGTAGGCCTACATACAGTACCACTGGAGGTGGGTTAAGTGTGTTGCCCAAGGACACAACAGACAGACTAGGAACTACAACCTGAGCTACTGCTGGCCGGTTTAGTGTTAGGTAGGTAATGTTAGGCATTAATATTTTATGCCACTTTATTTGCTGTTCCATAAGCCTTGACTAAAGACTGCCATTGCTATATTTTATTGGTACATAATTGTTTTCCAATTGTCACGTCAATTCCCAATAAAATTGACATGACATTCTTGGATCTAAGGGCAGCTTTCTATGTGTTTAGCCCCAGAATGGCTGTAATCTTTACATACTGTAAAGCCGTTTTATAAATGATTTTCAGGTTTATAGCATTATTTGCCATGTTACCTGGCATTTTAATGAAAAGGCCATCCCCTGGGCTGTTTGCTAGTTACTGATTTATGGTAGGCTATAAACAGCAATGTCTAGATTGGTGTGAGGGTCAAGTTGTGTTCACTGCAGGTGCATGTAGAAAGTCAGAAAGTGAGCTACAGCACCTGCGAATGTCTGATCGGCAAGGACAAATACCACCACATGGCAGCATTGGGGATATGCGTAGAGAAAAATATGTCCCACACAGACGTAGAATGTGTGTGAAAGAGGGCAAAGACATCAACATCAGATGACATTCTGGCCAAGACACTGTCTGTGATGAGACCATCCACATCCCAAAGTAAGTAATTCAGGTTAAATTACATAACTTGTAGGGTACATATAGTAATGTCCTTTCTTGCTTGTGACTTAATCACAATTAAGAAGAATTAATAATTTGACTTTGCATTTATACTAAAATAAGTGTACCGTTCTGAACTGTACCCTACCGAACAGCATAGTGGATATGGGGCTCACACTGAGGTAGAGAACAATGTGACAGGGGGGAAACACCAGAGGTGTGAATATATACAGCTCACCTGATGTGGTCTAGATGTACTCACCAGGTGAAGCTGATGAATAATCAGAGTGGGACCGTTAGGGTTAGGTCAGAAACTAGGTCAGAGTTCAGTGGAAAGAGAGAGCAAACAGGTCACAGACAGGTGACAGTTGTTGCCTTGCTATTTACCAATGCCAAGGAGGTATTAAAAACAAGTCTGTTTGCTTGTCTGTTTGTCTGATGGTCAGCAGGATTACGTAAAAAGTTCTAAATGGATTTTGATTAAACTTTCAGGAATGATAGATAATGGCTCAAGAAAGAACCCTTTACATTTTGAGCAATGAAGGTCAAAGGTCAATGTCACACTAAAGGTCAACAGCTAACATACATCAGTAGTTGTCTCACCATCGGACAGATGGGTCAACACCTATAGCTCCATCACATTATGTATGGATAAAAAAAAATCAAGCCTTGGTGGAGATCTGCTGTCTCTGACTGTCTTGTTTCACTAATGGTTTTACTTCTCACCATGTAAACTCTTACCCTGCCTATTTGGATACCAGATGGAAATTAGCCATTGTGCAATAATCTTGCAAATTTACATATATGTATTTCCATTAATGTGCAATGTCCTGAAAAATAAAGATTTATATATATATATATATATATATATATATATATATATATATATATATATATATATATATATATATATATATATATTTATTTTTTTTTTTTACATTTTTACCCCACCCCCTGAAGTGGAGAAGGGTATTGTTACCCTGTCCCCTGACACTTCGTTGGTCTATTTGTCTTTTTTGTAAGCAGGTTTATACAAAAACTATTGGACCAATTTCCATGAAATTTTCAAGAAAAGTGCAAGGTAGTCAAGAATAGATCCCATTACATTTTGATGAATCTAGGGCAAAGGTCACAGTCAGCAAAAATGTGTTTTTGCAATAAGAGACAGAGAAAATCAGGTAAAATGTGTGCATTTTGGGGGTGGTGCTGGTGGTGGGTGGGTTAATTGGTTAATCTAAATTACCCATAGGTGTGAATGTGAGAGTGATTGTTTGTCTATATATGTTCAGCCCTGAGATGAACTGCTGTCTCATATAGGGTGTACCCTGCCTTCGCCCATTGTAGCTGGATTAGGCCCCCAGTGACCCCTGTGACCCTAGTGAGGATAAAGCAGGTTCAGATGATGAGACCAGACAAGTAACTTATCAGTACATGTCTTAGGATGGTGGGAGGAAACCAGGGTACTCGGAGAAAACCCACGCATACACGGAGAGAACATGCAAACTCCACACAAGCTTCTATTGTCCCCCAGTTAAGAAATTATTTCTCTGTTAAACATACAGATGCCCTTAACTTCTGTATCATGTACTACATTTGATTTCAGTAATTCAATAACTAAAATAAACGTATAAATGTATTCCAGGTGATGTGGTTGAATCACTGAGCTATTAATTCCTTCATAAAACATTTCAATAGTATCTATGAATTCACTTCCAAAACCAAACAATTTAAGACAGTCTACAAGAAACAAGGAGTTCATCAAGGATGTATCTTGTCACCGTACTTCTTTAATATATATGCAGAATACATCATGCGAATTGCCCTGGTTGGCTTCAAGGGACAGGTATCTACCGGTGGTCGACAGATAAAAAATCTGACATATGCATATGATACAACTTTAATCGCAAGAACAGCGGCGGAACTCCAAGATCTGATTGTTAGAGTCAAAAAGGCTAGTGAGGAATATGGTCTTCACCTCAATGTCAAGAAGACCAAAGTAATGATTTGTGGAGGCAGTAATGACCAGCGCATACAAGCTGATGGAGAGGCCATAGAAGTAATTAACACCTTCAACTTCCTTGGCTCTCTGATAGTTGACACTGGAGGAAGCTCAGAGGAAATAAAACGTTGTCAACCACAATTGATCTTACCAACATTTGGAAAGATAGAGGAATCTCAAGAAACACAAAGATTCAAATTATGAAGGCTCTGGTATTTCCGATTGCTACGTATGGATCTGAGACATGGGCTCTTGGAGCAGCAGACAGAAAGAAGATCAATGCTTTTGAAATGTGGTGTTGGAAGAGAATGTTGAGGCTATCTTGGAAGGATCGTAAATCAAATGAATATGTCAACAACCAGATTGGAAACCGAGTCACTCTATGCCAGAAGATTGATAAGATCAAGCTTCAGTACTTTGGTCACATTGCCAGGAGAGAAGAAGACAATTTGGAGAAGATTATTGCGCAAGGCCATGCAGAAGGGAAGAGAAAGCGTGGCAGACAAAAGATAAGATAGTGATGGGATCAGAGAGATCACAGGAATGAATGTATGCACTGCTTCTCGCTCTGCTCAGGACAGAGATGGTTGGAATGTCATCATAAACAGGGTCACAAAGGGTCAGTCATGACTCACAGGACCACGACGACGACACGAAACATATGTACAACAAACTAATGCACTTTACAAAAAAAGGACAAAGCAAACTATCTACTCAGGAGGTTGAGGTCCTTTGGGGTATGGGGGGCTCTCCTCAGAACCTTCTATGACTCTTTTGTGGCATGTGCCATATTCTATCGTGTGATCTGCCTGGGGAGCAATAGAAAATACAAGAGCAGTGCAATCATTTCTAATTTAATTTTGCTAATTTACATTAATGTGTATACTGTATTTTTTTAAATTAATAACTGTATAATTGTGTATATATAATTATTTATAGAATTTGTTACCCTGCGTGCTGAACTATAATCTTGCCACTATAAAAGTGGGATTTCCCCTAGTGGGACTAATAAAGGAATATCTTATCTCTTATATGGTGTCAAATGCTTTGTAAAAGTCGAAAAAGAGAATTAGTTATTCAGAGTCTCCTGAGTCTGCATCGTGTAATAAATCCGAAATAAATCAGATCTAATTACTTATGTGTCTGTCTTTAATGAAAACTGACTCTGTTTCAGCAACAATATGCAAAACTGTTTTTAATCTAATTAAGATAAGATAAAATAAAATAAGATAAGATATGCATGCAAGAATGCATTATTCAGATTCTACAAACACATTTTTCACCTGAGATTTAATCATGTTCAAAGAACTTGATTAAAATCTTACTTCAATATTCAAAATGAGACTGTAACAGAAACTTGAGGAACATTATTATTGTCTAATCTAGCATCACTTCATACCCGAAGAAAAAGTGCAGACCTGATAAACAATATAGTGAGGAAATTACATGTCAGTAGTGAGTGTGATTGGCTGCTGAAGAGTGACAGTGGCTCTGTGTGTGTTTGTTGTAGGCAATCATACAGGCAATTTGATATTGTGTTCCTCACAGCATGAATGTCAGTCAATCACAGGGTTCTCATTAAGCATTTGTGTTCCTCCACCTACAGTAAACTAAACACTGTCGGCTGGGTAAACACAGGCCTGAGGACAGATTCAAAGGTGACATGTAGGACTTGAAATACATCTGATGATTGAGATGGACAACGGCTTTGGAAATGTTTGGGTCTCCACTGCACAATAACATTCAGCAAGACAAATATTTAATTCACACACTCCATATGACTTGTTTTAATTATATTACTCAAACTGTTTAAGTTATATTACAATAATCCAGATATGGAAAGCTTATGTTTCACTAACTAGAATAAAATAAACCACCTTATCTTTGTGCTAGTTGTACTTTTTTTTAACACTGACAAATCACCACTACTGTAAAAAAAAAATATAGGATGCTAGTGGGGTAAAGAAGAAAAATAGGGATTATATATATATATATATATATATATATATATATATATATATATATATATATATACATATATATATATAATTTTATGGGGCACATATGGTGCAGAGACATGGACAACATCCAAGACAGCAAAGGACCACATGTGTGCCTTTGAAATGTGCTCAACATTAAGTGGACAGATAGAATTGCCAACAAAGAAGTGCTAAAGTTACTAACTATCAAAGAAAGTTTGTTCCGAACCACCAAAAAAGAACCCTTGATTATTTTGGCATCATAGATCATAAAGAAGGTCTACAGAGAAAAATACTTGATGGAAAAGTTGAAGGAAAGAGAAGCCGAGGAAGACCTCGAACTATGTGGATGAATACCATCAGCCACTGGATGAGCCTCAACTCTAAGCAATTCACCTTATTCCACCTTGTGATGGAACTTCCAGTCAGCTAGTTTAAGGCATTTAAAGATGGATGTTGCCTGGGTAGAAACTAGTGATGTCGTTCGTAGTAGCGCCGGTGAAGTAATCCCTCACCCAAAACTAATTGCAGAGTGGGCTGATGATATGAAGAGATGGCCCCCTGTTACATAATATGGTAATATTTTTAACTATATGGTTTAAGAGCACCGAAGCATATCAGTACATTCTGAGTTTAAATGTGGCATGTTTCATGGTTCTTAGATGGAAGATATGCTGCTGTGAGCTACTGTCCAACACTGGTTATTAGTATTTATACGTATTAAATCCTAAACTTCATCGTTGTAAAATCTTTTAAACAGTGTGTTAAGCAATCAGTAACGCAGCAAATGTAGCTAGCATTGACTTAGCAGACTTGCGCTAGGGCAGAGTAGCAGCTAAACTTTTTACCTGTTCGCCTCACAAGCTGTCGTCGCTTCGGAGCCTCATAGCCAAGCCATGTCTCGGGATATGGGTGCTGGATCATCCACGAAATGAAAGGAGCAGGCGTAGGGCTTTTTCTGTGTTTTTTTTTTTTTTTAGTTGAGCGCCCTCAGCCAAAGTCAGCGGTCCTCTTCACCGGGAGGAGGCGGATGCAGGTTAAAGGCTGGCCCACAACATTCACCCCTTCTTCTCCCGTGAGTAGAACACTCTTGTTGAAACGACAATGTTTTTTTTCCAAATGATGCTGGTCATTTTTCCAAGGATATTGGATAGTTTTTTTGAACCGCTCTGATTTCAGCATCGGTGTATTTCGCCTGAGATCTCTCTGTACGCTCGCCATTGACTTCCGCTACTCCACCGGAAGTTCTAACACAAAGTAAGCAATATGGCGCCGCCCTAGTAACTGCGGAGAATAAGGTGAATAGGGAGCCTAAGTGACGGTCGATTTCCGGGCAATGGGGCCTAAGTGCCATTAAAAAAATGAACGCGAGTCAATGGAGGGATAAAAGTAATTTTCTGGTCCCGTTTTAAATGTGCTATGGTTTTCACATTGAGAAAGCACTCGCTTTGGACAGGCATCCAAAGTTACGTTAGGTTTTATGTGAGAGTAAGTAATGGACTACAATGTTCGTCTCACAAATATGACGTCACCACCAAGCTTCACCATCAAACTCTTTGAAAATGGCTGTGACTTTGGCGAGCTTCACCTCTTTCTTTCAGAACGAAGGCAAGAGCATCAAACGTGGAGAAAAATACTTTACATCGGGGCATGTGGAAAGTGGCAGCTACTCCGGGGGAGAGATAGTTGGTCGAGTGAGAGCCAGCATGCAGGACAAGCTTTCGTCAGCCGGGAAGCGGTAGAGGGAACATGTGGAAATTGTGTTGTGATTACACCGGGGCACAAAGCACACAGGCATTTTCAAATGAAAAATAGAAAAGGCGGTATATGGTTTTGAAAAGTTTGCAGGGAAAAATTCTGCTGTGACGTCATCTATGCGACGTCTGATATGTAGTGCAAACAGAGTCCAAATAATTACATATTTTTACTCGCTAATAAATCACAAAACACGTATCAAAGAAACTCCAAACACACATCATTGGTTATGGTTTTAATTGAAGTACAGCAAATGTGTGATTCAGGGCATAAAGTAAAGTGGACCAGAAAATAATTATTTTCTCCTCATCCACTCTGATATTACATTTTTCCGAACTTAGGCCCAGTGGACCGACCGGAAAGGGCGGAGACTTAGACTCCCTATAAGGAGGACGAATAACAGAAAAGGCTGGCAGGCCATAGCATTCAACCCTCCAAACAAGAGGACAGAACCTTAATTAGGTTTTATACCCACAAAATCTTTCTTTTTCATTTGTATGAAACCTGAATCACACAATGGCCATAAGAGCCAGAACCCAAGTCGGATCTCCCCCCCAGATACTTACAGTATGTATGAAACTGAAAACAATAGGTGTTCACCATGTGATCTGACATGATATGAGTTCTACAAGCCTGCCATGAGGAACCATTAGCCACACTTGAACACTCACCTGGGGCCATCCTCCACACACTCAGGGTGACGCACCATAAGTCTGAGTGACAGGTGAAAGTGACCACGGCTGCTGAGAGGAAACACCTTTTGTGTTTGGTCAGAGATCTGTGGAGAGCAGCGACCCAGGTCCCCCTGCCTACAAGATCATCAGCCTGGGGGAAAGAATGGAGGGAGGGAGATACTGAGCCACCCACTCCTCACATCATTACTACTCGCCCCTAACCCCCTTCCTTTACATAAACTAATAAAACAAACTCCAGAAAACAACACACTAATCTAATCTCCATCTTAAGGACATACTGTTTAGGAAACTAAGATGACTTAAAATGCCACTAAAACACTGTGCAGCTGCAGGTAACACTACACCGCTTTGTTACCTGTTGCTCATTCAGCAAAACTGATAAAAGGCAGACACACACTATTTCATTAATTTAATATTCTAAATGAATGAAATGCTTGAATGTATGATGTCAACAGATATTATTTGCATTCAGTGCTTTTTATGACCTTTTTAAAGAGTGAGAAAGGACAAAACATCTTTTTCTTTCTCTAGAATTACAGTTAAAAAGTAAGTAGTGGTTCTGTTCAGTTCCAGGTTTTGTGTATGAATATGGTTGTTAATCCCCAAGTAAGTGTCACAGAAATTCATTATAGTACATTATAGTATCTTCTAATTTTTATAGATTTTCATATGTAACATGTAACCTGAAATTGACCAAAAGTTATGTAAAAGGCTTGTAGCAATTGAATCCCAACAAATCCAAACCGAAGATTATTAATGACTTTTAAGCTATACAATTTTTGAAAATGTTACACATTTAAGACATTTTTAGGACCTGTAGACTGCTCAAACTGTTATTATCATTGTGAACCAAGTCATCTGCTGATTATTATTCATTTAGATTTTCAGCAATTACATTGTGGGTGTTACTGACAGATTTCAACAGATCTGTATCAACCGATGGCTGCAACATGAGGAAGGCTGTGACTTTTTTTATTTTAAATATGTGCATCATGTCCCAAGTCTTCCTGCGCATGATATCACAGTTTTCTGTCCTTATACTATCTCTCGGCCTAAGACAGGCTTTTTCCTTAGAAGAGATGTTGATCCTGGGAGAGTTCCTGTCAGGGCCACGTGTACCCAGGGTATGGCCAGGAAAAGGGGTGGCTTTTCTGGTTGTAAAATTCAATTATGAAGCGGTTGAACGTGTCTGTTGTGAGCGGCAGGCGCACGGCTGCCTGTTCCCAGCATGCGACAAGGGGGTTAAGAACAACAGAAAGGCCTCCATTATTCTGAGTGAGAACAGCCCATGTGGCTAGCTGCATGGCCCCCACTCTCATTCACTCCCCTTATAACAGCACTGCCGAAAGCCTCAAAGTTTTATTCTCCTTTCTGCTCCCTCTCCTTTTCTTCCTTTCCCTCTGTCCCCCCTCTCCTGTTCTCCAACTCAGAAAAGAGTCTCCACAATGCTGCTAGACGGCTTGAGTGGATTCTCCAGCACCCCTGTGGACAGTGCACATGTGGACAACATTCATAGAATGTCTGTCAACTAGTCCATTAATCAACGGCATCTCATCAAAGCACAATTAGGAACTTCACAACTCTATAACGGATTATCATTTCTAAGAACCCCTGCTACTCTACAATGCATTATTCTGAGTTGAAGCAAGATGCATGAGTATAAAGCACATTTTAAACATAACTAAAGTAACTTTTGACATCAATTCTCAAACGTTGCATGCTCACAACAAAACAAAATCACATTAGAAAGTGAGGCCAGCTGCCAAATGTAAAACAACTTGCTTCTTGTTACATGAACACATCAGGCAGAAAAATTGTCACACATCTGGCTAATCATTCCTGTGAGAATAGATCTTCAGTGTGTGAATAGCACTGAGGCCCTATGGAGCAGGCCATTGTAGACACACTGCATCACTTCTCATGATAAATGAGCAGTTGTCTCTATCACCATTAATAATAGTAAATGACGCAGTAGGGAGCTCTCTATCTACTGCACAATGAAAAGAGGACACTGGAACCTCGGGAGTTTTATGTGTCATTATGTGTGCATCTCAAGCGCGTTCATCTGCAAATTGCAAACCATTGGAGATGAGCAGACGACACATACAGTAGCCCATTATGAGTCCTCTCTGACAGAAAAAAAATGGGTGTTTATATTACTTTAGTCAAGCTGGTGAAGAAATAAAGATTACATTTAAGACACTGAAAGTCACATTCAACCACTGAGCCCTCAGTTCCTGAATGATTATTTTAACTGAGGCATTGACTGGAAATGTTTTCTGTATTTAGAGAGGAACTTAAGTTCAGATATGTCATTGTACTTGCCAGTGCAGTAAAAAAATAAAATAAAATAAAATAAACCTACAGTGCCCCCATGTGGCACCCATAGATCCAACAAGTGTCAGGAAAAATTGTGAGACAAGACATACTGTTATACAGGGAGGGTAAGATGCCTTGTATTTATCCATCACTCTAAAGACTCTCTGTTCTTTTTATTTCAGTTTTATGGCTTCAGTGTTTTATTTGCTTGCCTATTCATTTCTCATGCTGCGCAGATGCATTTAATAAGAATTAAGGGCTTATTCAAGTTACTCTAATTGCATGATTTTGTTTTCTTCAGTAATCCTTTCAAAATACATTTACTGTTGCATTAATAAGTGACACTTGAACCTACATGTTATGTATAAAAAATTCTAAAAACACACAGTTTTAGAACTGTAACTGTTTAACAACCCTGACGTATGCTGTTCTTGATACATTATTGAGGTTTTTTGTGCAGTTAATTGACGTGAGCCATAGAGGGTAAGTAGACACATCCTCTGTTACATCACCCACTGTGACAGTGATTTATTTTATTTTTTTGTGATAAATGAAACTAGAACTTACTGAAAATACAAATCACAACCACATACATTATTAATAATAAATATCATCATCATCATCATGTTATCACATATGTTTGATAACAGGGATGTCAAAGTGATAATATGTATGAAAATACTAACAGTGACTACCTGAAATAACTAGCCAATAATCTAAATTATTCAGTAGGACCTTATGTAGGACCTTAATTACTGGTTTTTGTAATTACTTAGCAATAAGTTCCATGATAGAATGATCTGATGGCTTTCAGTGACCTGTTGGGGAGAAAAATATGTTTCACTTAAAAAACAAGAGCTGTCAGTGTCTTACTTGGTAACTGAGAAATTGCTATGCTACAGCCTAAAAAAACAAACAAGGTGTAAAATTAACACGAAAAAGTTGTAACTGTAAGTGAAATATAAAATGTGTTCATGATTAAATCAAATATATCTGAAGTTTTTAGTATGTCAACAAAACTAGTTATATATGTATAAACTATGGCAACGTCTGTCAATGTTTGTGATGATGCATAAGCATCCACTGCGTTGCAACTAAAATAACAAAACCCATGCATACACAAGAACAACAGTAGAATATCTATCCACTGTACTGACCACTATCCATGAAGGGTTAAGAACTTGACTTGGACTTTTCTTTTTTGTCATAAACATTTTATTGCATTATTCCAAATCTTCCAAAACATACAAAGAAATGAAAAAAATAACAGGGGGAAATTATGAACATCAATGGATGTGAGCAAATTAAACAATGAAAAAACAACAACAATGAGCAATAAAACAACAAAAGTTACATCAGTCTTCCACTGTCCATTATGATCTCTGGGGAGATCACACTGAATCTGCTCCAACTGTCCATCAGGAGTTCTGCCAGCAGTCAGGACACGCCTTCTTCCAAGATTATGATCAGCATCTGAAAAACAGTTAAATGACCATTCATTAATCATATCTTGTGGTGGTCTACAGAGTACAATGTTTTGTTTTTATGTTCTCCAAAGAAATAAAATATTGACTACAATATCCCAAAAATGTCCTTTCATTTCCCAGTCTCAGTTAGATTGATTTTACATCTGTGAGCATAACGTCAAAGCAAAACGTCAAAGCCAAAATCCAGGAGTCTCATCTCCCCTCTCTTTATTTGCACTCCTACATCATTGACCTTTGACCTCCTCAATGACCGTCAGCAGCTCAAAAAAGTTATTGAAAAGAAAAGTTCAAATCCATTTATTAATCTTTTATATGTTACATCTATGAGAACACACACACACACACACACGACCAATGGCATTTTCATTTACTCACTCGTCACTAAAGCTCAGGGTCCTCTGCTTTAAATTCTTATTCTGATTCATTTAGGTGAGTGGAATCTGTCATGGTACAACTCAATATAACACTGATTAAACAATGGCAAGCTTATACATACAAGTACATTATCATTCAAAATTACTGTTAAGGTAAAATTATATGATCTCAGACAGACACTTTTCATCAGACCCTGGAAATGCACTGCATTTGTCAGTTTTAGTTATGAATGGGAACCTCAGAGGACAACAGGAGAATGCACTCCAGACTGGATTCTTTGGTTAAAAATAAGAGTACATATGAAAGAGGAGATGTGAAACAACACTGATGTAAATGGCCTTGCTAGTAGCTGAACTTTCTATACAAACAGCTAAACATTTAATCCAGAAACTCCACAGACTCCACAGTGGGATGATCAATGGAGTTTAAATGCCTTTTCTAACAAGTATTCAGAGAGTGCCTAATCTTGCTCGTTCTTGAATTAGTCAACATGGCAGTCAGAGACAGTAGACCTCCGCCAAGGCTTGATATGGCGTCATATGACGTCAAAACATGACATGATCGAGCCATAGGTGTTGACCCATCTGATGTCCGAACGTGAGACAATGTGAATACAAAAAACGTGAGACTTGTCTGAATCCTGAGATATTACCACTGATGTGTTTTAGCTGTTGACCTTTAGTGTGACCTTGACCTTTGACCTTCATTGCTCAAAATATAATGGGTTCTTCCTTGACCCATTATCTATCATTCCTGAAAGTTTAATCAAAATCTGTTTAGAACTTTTTTGCATAATCCTGCTGACAGACAAACAAACAAACAGACAAACAAACAGACAAACAAACAAACAAACTGACCTGAATTTAATACCTCCTTGGCAGAGGTAATAATGTGATTTTAACCTTTCTGCTAAATGCGACCCTGATGCGTCTGTGGTGAATGCTCTGTATGTAGAAGTTATAAAAGAGGATTATAGACTCTGGGGGGAAAACTAAAAACATTGAGGCCCAATATATGTTTTTTTTTTTATTATTACAAGAATGTCTTAATTATGATTGTTTTGTCATGAGGAAAAAAGTTTGACTTCTGAGACTGAAGTCAAAATTCTGAAAAAAGACAGATTTCTAATTTTAAAATCAGAATCACAGTCATAATTAAGAAAAAAAACTGTGGGAATTAAAAGTCTATGGGAAAAACAAGGTCTACTCTATTAGAGTGACTGAAAGTGTAACTGAGCAAACAGTCGAATTTTTATGAATATTTCAAATCAAACAAAAAGTCAGAATGCATTACTGCTGACATGTCGGGGGTTAAAGGGTTGAATTTGGGGGAAAAAAATCCTATTTGTTGCTCAGACTAATTTTCAGTTGACCTATATGACAACACAAAGCACAGAGAAAACAGATGTGATTTGTGACTTTACTGTGTTTTCTCTCTGAACACAAAACTAACAGATCTGTGACGTAAAGTATTTGCAGATAATGTTATCATGACCTGCCGTCAAAATAACAGCCTGAGTGTTCAAATAAGGAAAACTATTGACATGACACAGGTGTGTGCGTCGTTTTGTTTTATTTTGTTTTGTAATTTTTCAAATCCAAAGTGTGTTCTGGCACAACTATTTTCTCTTGATTGCTTGAAATATATGTTACGAATTAAACGTTTGTTTTTTTTGTTTGCATAAAGTTCCAACAACAAAAAGGGTCCCTGTCTCTGCACTGTAAAAAAAAGTCCTGTTTTTATGATAAACAAAAAAGTATTCAGAGAATGCCTAATCTCATCCCTATTTTGTACCAATCTCAAATTTTTAGGACAACCTGTTCTTGAATAAGTGCCAATGTTGTGATTTTGACCTTTCTGCTAAAAGTGACCTTGACCTTTGACCTTTTGCAATATTGATAATTTAGTTATATGTACAGTATATATGCGTCAGTGCGTGTAATATTATAATATATCCAATATTGATTACGTTATAGTGTGAATGTCTATGCTTGACACACACAAAGAGTATTACAGAAGTTAATTTTGCGACATGTCACCTTTGACCTGCAGAGATCGCAAAAACTATTGGTCATAGGTGATAACACCAATTATGAAAATTGTAGAAATTGCATCGTTTGGTACCAATCTGAAAGTTCTGTGAGTTATAAGCGATAATGTAATTTTGACCTTTTAGTTCATTGTGACCTTGACCTTTGACCTTTACTCAAATGGATCATTGCATCTGATGCAGAATAGCTATATGTATATGCCCATGTAATTTTATGGTGATATCTCAAGTATTCATTGAGTTATAGCATGATATGTCTCTGCGGACACACACACTGATTACAATAATCTCTCTTAACCAATGTTGGGGACATTAACAAACAAACAAACAGGCTGCTGTGGCTGCCAGAATAATCCTGTAAAAACTCATCAAACTGTATTTATAGAGTAACATGTAGATTTAACATTGAATGTAAACAGATTGCATTTTACATAGACCTGTAGGTGCCCATGTTTATTTAAAGACACCAGGCTTAAACTGGGACACATCAAAGGTTCACTGTCTTCAAAGTTTTGCAAGAACCCTTGGACATGTGAACAGTTGGAGCAGGGATTCAAACTGTCAACCCTTTGGTCATTAGACGACCCACTTTACCAACTCAACCACAGCCAACTTTTATTTTACATATTGAAAATCTGAACCTGTTAAATGTTTACTTCTTTATTCCCTTTAATTGTGTAAATAACAAACAGGCTGTTAATTTAACATTGTGGCAACAGCATCAACTTGTTTTATTTTCTTAAAACAATAGAAACACAGAATTTCTACACACAAATCTGTTTTTAACATACTCTTCCTGTAAAAAAAACAAAAACAAAAAAAAAGACAGCTACATTTGATTTAATCTGTAGCACAACAATATTCTCTAGTAAGCAACTTTCCATTGTACTTTCACAGTATTTTTTATGTTACAATTGCATAACTTTTTGCTGTCTATAATAGTTTTTACAGTGTAAAACTCATCTTAGTTCTTCATGAAGGCAGGTATTTTATTTGATATGTGTGGACCTATAAAACTTGTCTCCAGGACACATAAACCTACTGCAGGTTAGTCGAACTACACAGAGGTGTAGAAGAAGAAGAAGAAGAAGAAAAGAAGGAGAAAAAAAACCCCGCATACTGGGGGCAATTTTGACTTCGTGGACAACAAGAACCAGATGTGCCATTGTAATTCTGTTTCACAACAACTACCCCGTGACATACAAAAGGGGGTGTGCTATCACGTGGCGTGAAAACAGAGCCGATTTATAAACAGGAGGTGGTCTGACAAAGTGGACTAAAGCTCACAGATCAGCATCAGCACAAACACTCACCTGAAGACCTGAGGATGGACGCAGCATACAAGAAAGTCAATGGAAACTACGGCCCAGAGGCGGAGGAGGCACCGGGTACACGGGTAAATCTGACACTGCTTTCCAAAGGCCACTTGATTTTTTTTAATGCATCACGTTCCTTTGCATGTCTATACCCTCCTGAGACCCAGGAAAATGATTTTTTCAATGTTTTTTTTTTTTTTTTTTGTACATTAAACAAGTGTCTTGGTTAGAAACTACACAATGCAACTACTTTTTTTCCCTCCCAGTTAAGTTTTTGCAACTATTTTTCATTATTTATTTATTTATTTATTTTTAACGAAATGTCCTTTGCAATGGACAGTATATTTTTTTGTGTAAACCTGTCAAACATTTGTCCCTACAGAGGACAAAAATGCATATCTAGGAGGATACGATGACAATGTTGGTCCCTGTTTTAAAAATCTTCAATATCTTATCAGATCAATGTAACTACAGCTGGAATGTTCTAGACAGGTTCACCAGAACACAAAACAAGAATGGCAAAGGTCACTCAATGAATAGAGCCCACAAAACAGCTGATGGAGACAATGAATACTGTCATACATCTGAAAAATACAAAGAGGTCCTGGAATAAGTGCAGTGTTCTATATGTGCATGCCTGTATTTATTTAGGTATAACAGAAATGAGTGGCTGTTTTTAGGTAGGGTTATTAAAAAAATACACCGATTATATGACTTACTGTACAAATGCATAAGCATCAACGCATCAGTGGAGACAATAAAAAAGTTGTAAAATGTATATTTTACTATTAATTTCCATATTGGTCGACGTTGAAGCTGCACACCTATAAATCATATGTTTAAGATGCATAATGTCATTTTTTTTTTTACAGAATTTCCACAAGAACCCAAAGCTACTATAATAATATTGAATTAAAATGAAGTATAAAACTGTAAAAACCAGTCATAGCTCACCACTCTTGCTGTTTTCACCATGTTCTTCTTTGCAGAAGAGAAGTGGCTCCATGTACTTAGAGGAGGAGACCAATAAGAAGTCAGAAGTGATCTCCTGCATCTTTTCCCTCAAAGAGGAGGTTGGAGCATTAGCCAAGGCCCTACGCCTCTTTGAGGTAAAACTCATTTCTCTATAAACACTGAATTTACATTTAGACATCAGAACCATGAAATGCTTTTTCCAACTTCATGTTGATTGGGAGAAGTTTATACATGTCTGTGGCTACTATGGGTTTTTTATTATTATTATTATCATCATGTTAATGACTCTCACAACATACACGGGGACAGAAAACACATAAACCTATTGGTGGAAGTCCATAAAAAATGCAGTAAAAGACATTAGAAGTTGCCATGGTGATAGGGTCCCAGATGCATTTCTTTAGGAAGGTAAGAGGAAAATTAGAAAGCAGCACAACTCACATTGTAAAAGCAGTAAAACTGACCAGATGATGTAGGAATGTTAATGTATTGTGCAGGGTTTTTTTTGCTACCACAAGTCACTAATCACTCTAAGATGTGTAAATGTAAGAAAATAACACATTCCAGTAAAAAATGATGATCATAAAATGCATTTTAAATTTGCAAGATATTAATGTGTTGTACTACACGGTATATTAAAGCATTTCACATGATTAAGCAGACGAGAGCATGCTTACTTTATTGTGTTTTTGTGTTTTCAAAGTATATTTATTTATTCATATAGCACTTTACAACAGCATAAAAAAGACCAAAGTGCTTTACATCTAAAACACAGGTTAAAACAACTCAACTCAATCAAATATAGTTCAAACATGTAAAAGACAATAAAACAATAACACACAGATAAAAAAGATTAAAAAAGACCACCAGTGTAGCATAAAAGTGGTACAGAGCTATTGGTTAAAAGCCAGTGTAAAAAGGTGTTTTTTGTTTCTGTACTCTTGGCCCTTGTTAGGGAGAGGGACTGAGCTTATCTTCAATGTTTGTGCATCACGTGTGCAAACATAAAAATACTCTTTGGTCTGACAAACTAAGATCAGAGTTCTTATTAAACAGTAAATTCAGGGACATCAGATGGAAACTGGTCCTCATATCTGACTGTAGCTCATTTGTAGGTCTTTGTATTCCTATTGATGAATAAGCACTGTCTTTATCAAATTAAGCAATAAAAGAAATAAAAATTAAATAATTCCTAAAACTGATAAATATTATAAAGTTCATAAAAAGTTTGGTTTTTCATATATGAAAAACATTGCAATGCTAAAAGGGCATTTACATTTTCTATCATCATGACCTTAATGGAGACGTTTTTTGTAACATTTTATTGATCGATGCCTACCATGTGTACGTGTTTGACTCAAAGTGAACTGGACTGACACTGTCTCCATTGTTTAATCTTCAACGCTGAAGTGTCAAGGTTCATACTTGATGTCCCTGCAAGTAAAACTTTCCTCTGAAAAGAAAGAAAAAACACAAACAAGCTTCATATACAAGATGTTTTATATTAAAGAAACATATTTTGATGGAAGGTGGTCTTATCCCAGAGTTTGTTCATTTCTGTGGGTGGATATGTGGGTGGATTTTCTCTGATCAATACCAATATGTGCCAAAAGCTGTTCCACAAATGTTGCAGTAAACATCAGAATGAGCTTTAAACCTATGAGCTCCCATGTTTCTGATCCACCCCCTACTCCACCCCCTTCTTCTGTCCTCTTTCCAGCTTTTTTTTTTATAAAACAAGGCAAATGATCCCCAAATCATCAACACATCCATCTGCAAAACAGCAACACCAAATATCTTGAAAACATTCATGTTGATCGTTGAAAATAAATCAGCGCTTCTTCATTTTCCCGCACTTTCATGAATACCTGAATATTTGAAAATTACTGTTTGCTGGAACCATGTGCTAATGTTTAACTGAGCAGGTTTGATATCAGTCACGTTCACACCAAAAAAATGTTGACTCTCCATATTTGAATATGAACAAAATCTTTCTGAATCCAACATACCATTTATCCCCCTGAGTATCACGCTCATGTGACAGGGACGCGTGGCTTTCATGTGACGACTCACAGCCATTTGTTGATCTTGACCCCATTCCGGGTGACAGAAGGGTTAGTATCACCTACCTTACCGTGGAGTGACGGCTCGGAGGGGTACACAAATCTGACTCCTGCTTCCTAACTCTTTAGGATTTAGCATTGGCTTAGTTAATCTGGACCATAGCACTATAACACTTGAAAGAATTTGTATGTGGTCACCAATGTAGCAATATCAATCTATTTAATATACATCAAGTTATTTCTTAATTATTTAAGATTTATAGAAATGATCTACATATTTTTAATATACTTAAATGTCAGCATTTATTTATGTTGAAATTATATATATATAATACATAATGTTGCACATTCTACATTTCAATATGCAGAAATAGAACAGTGTTTTCTTTATTTCACAGAGGTGATGAAAGATGGCATTTCCCCTTTGGAATAAATAAACTCAATTTGCATCTATATTTTCACAAAAGTAAAATATTAAATTACTGTCCTGTTAGTTTCTCTGAAATTAGACTTCTGAGAATTACAGAATTAAGTACTTTAAATGTATCTTATATTCATATTATATTCAGTCTAGTACTTGCTCCCATATACAAATATGTTTTGCACTTTCACTTATTGTACATATAGCAATAATTATATGGAGGAAAAAAAATTACTTTGAAGTCATTTAGAGTCATGTAGTTAACGGTACATCACAAGGAAGGAAGTTGTGCATTCATTCATTTAAATACCAACCAGTTTCTCTGGTCATTTATATGTTCACTCCAAAGGGATGGGGGACTGCATGACCTTTCAAAAGCAGTGATGTACACAATCTGATCCAGATGGGAGGAAAGAGGAGGCCCTTTTGTTCACGCCCTCTTTTTACTTAGCCTATAGTAAAGAGAAAACGACATACTCCCATTCCCTCCCCATTACAACACATATTTTAGACCATAATTACCACTTAAAGACAGTCAGGCTCCCTGGTATGAGCCACAGACCCTCAGTAATTTGAACATTTGAAGAAAAATTCAAAATTCAGAACTGCATCCAAAATATTCTGAAAAAATCCCCGGGGTCTTGTGTTCTGAATGAAAAATGCTTAGATGCTGGCAGGGTGATTTACTTGACAACTTCACACTAAACCAGTGCAATATGTCCTAGGGGCCTTTAGAGTGGAAATTCAGTCTATCTGGGTCAGTGTCAGTTTGCAAAGAGAGCGCTCACTGCAGCTTTGATCTGTGGTCATCATGGACTCCACACAGACTGGTTAATAGTCTTCACTTAAGTAACTACATAATGCCCTCTAGTGTTGAGGTGCAGGCAGTGCAAAAGCAAAAACACTACTCACCTACGTATATATTTATTTAACATGTACACACGTAGGTACCGTACATCATTTGTGGTGATTATAAATAAATATGTTTATCTTCCAAAAAAAAATCGACAGTCACAGGTACAGCTTATTTTATTGATATAGTATATAAAATGCAATAAATAAAACAGGTCATGAACAGCCCACTAAAAATGACCTTTAATGCTTTATTAACGTCTTGTGTTTCATTTGCTGCTGCAGGACAAGGGCCTCAACCTGACACACATTGAATCACGTCCGTCACGGATGAACAAAAACCAATATGAGTTTTTCATCAGCGTTGACTCCAGCTGTTCTCAGGCTCTGGATGAAGTCATCGATGGTCTGAGGACACAAATCAGTGGCCACGTGCATGAGCTGTCACGTAACAAAAAGAAGGATACAGGTAAATGTAGTGAGAGAATGCACACCAAGTAACACAACATTTTCTGATGTATTTCACTGATTGTTTATCCATTTGAAACCATTTGGGAAAGAGAGTATTTATATTGTTTTACCTGTTTATTTCTTTGGGATTAAACTTTGATGTCTAGTCAGTCGTCAATAGTGTAATTATCAGTCAAAAAATAATAGAAAAATCCAGTAAAGTGTCACATTATTTAAATACAATATGAAATATAACAGTTTATGTGCAAGCAATAATATTTAATTACCAGTATTATCAATTAATTATTAATACTGCCTTAAATATTATACGTATAAATACATTGCATGAAAACATAATGCACATATAGTATGATATTAATATAGTATATAAATTAGGTTTAGAGCCACAACAGTAACTGAATAAAATGTTTATATAATCATCTCACCATCATATATGATAATCACAATGAAATATGTTTAACATTTTATAGACTAACCAACCAATCAATTGATCAATCAACAATGTAATGTGCAGATTATTAGTACAAAATAATAGTTAAATGCTGACCTATATGCTTCTACTTCACAGTATCATTGCAGAGCTTTAAGCTTACTGATTTATTCATGTGAAGAAAATATGTCAAATGCTGTAATGGTTATGGGTGGGCTGTGGCTCAGCTGGTAGAGCAGGTTGTCCATTGACTGAAGGGTCGCTGGTTCACTTCCCAGCTCTGGGAGCAAGCCCTTGAGCAAGACACTTAACCCCTCCCTCCATCTGCTCCCCGGGCTGCCTGATATGGCAGCCCACTGCTCCTAGTCTCTAGTGATAGGTTAAAAGCACAGGACACATGTCAGTGTTTAGTGCATGTTAACATGTGTGAAAGTTACTGACAATAAAGATTCTTCTTCTTCTAAAAGAGAAAAGAATGGTGGTACTGATCACAGTATTGGGGGCTGCTTTCTGAACCCCTCTGGCAGACTGGGTAATGGACAGCCAGCGTCGCCAATAAGACTGATGGCCTGTTGCCCGCATCTAGACCTTCTATTAGTTGTTTCCAGAATGACATTAGTTTAGCTACTGAGGACCAACAGGCCCAACAGGAACAGAGAAGCTCTGTGTGTCAGCTATACATTAAAACAGGCCAGTAGGACATGCCAAGGTCATAGCAGGCAGAGACAGACATGGCCACCACGGATCCTGCTTTGACCTCAATGTGATCCACTGGTCAGGGTCAAGTGAATGAGAGGATATTTATGGCCTGTTTTGGAGACTGCCTGTTTATAGAGGAGCCTGGCAGAGACCTTTTGTGTAGTTTGGGCCTCGGGCTGGACCACACTGCACAAATGTAGATTAATGAGTGCTTTTGAGCCTCATAAATCCGTATGAAGACACAAATGACCCTCAATTACTGTTCTGCTAAGTGTCAAAATGGCACAGTACTGAAAAAGATTCCAAAGGCATCATCATAATCAATATCATGTTCTCACCTACTGTTAGACTATCTAATTATTATATTGTTAGTTAATGATAGTCACAGTTAAAATATTCTTAATTCTTAAAGGAAGCACTGCCAGCCATATACACAGTAAATTTTGCAGTGTTAAATCAACACTTAGAGAGTTTATTTAACTTCTTCTAGAGTGTATTTGGTCCCATTTTCTCCAAATTAACACTGCAAAATTTACTGTGTAGAGCCATACTCCCTATTGGAGTGTCAGTACAGACATGTTCTACCGAGCAGATATTTTTCTCTTTTAAAAAAAAAATAAAAAATTCAAAGTATATACACAGCGAAAATTGACTTTCAGTGCAAGTCCATATTATTTGTTCTTTTCATATGTTTTAACTCATTTCCGTTGCCCACTGTCATGTGTTCTACTGTCTAGAGGACATGGTGTTATTGTAGCAGGATGAAATAAAGAATGAAAGGGAAGGACTGGGAATGCATGATTCATTAAGGGATTATTATATGTTGCGTGCTCCCATTCACATAAAAATATACAAGATTTAGTATAAATGGACAAAGAGATGACATGACAGGAGGGTCAACACATTCACACTTATCTACAAATATTGTCCACCTATGTGTTCTCAGAATTTCTAAATAATCTGTGTTTTTGACAGTATCTTATGTAACTGATTTGACCTCAACAAATACAGGTTGAGTAAAAGCATAATTATCAATGCTTAATAACTGTTATTATTCCCCAGTGCCATGGTTTCCTAATGACATCCAGGACCTGGACCGCTTTGCCAACCAGATCCTTAGTTATGGGAGTGAGCTGGATGCTGATCACCCCGTAAGGACTGACTCATCTATCACTGCCTGTTTACCACATCCTGCCTGTGTGTGTGTGTGTGTGTGTGTGTGTGAGAGAGTGAGTGTGAGCATGTGAGTGTGAGTGAGTGAGTGAGTGAGTGAGTGAGTGAGTGAGTGAGTGAGTGAGTGAGTGAGTGAGTGAGTGAGTGAGTGAGTGAGTACATACCCAATCACGCCTACATGTGTTATGAAAGACAGGGCTCAACAGATAACAGGACGCACTCTGCCATCTATTCTAATGGAAACTATCTGGACACACAAATTGATGTCATTGCTTTAATTGAGCCCCTATAATTATAGATAATTGCTCTCTTTTGCCTCCGCCATTAAAGCAGAATGTATTTATCATAAGCTGAAAAACATTCTACAAAGGCTTCATTTGAATATGTATTTGCAGGCTCTTATTAGAGAGGGAGTGCATAATGCTGTCAAAGGCCACAGGGTTTAGCCTTAGCAGAGGATTTCCATTCTTTGATTTAGGTACAAGCGGCCAGACGCTGACCGTGAGATATGACATGTTCTTTATGTTGTGTGTGTTTGTTTTTTGTGTACCTAGGGCTTCACAGATCCAGTGTACAGAGCCCGCAGGAAGGAGTTTGCAGACATTGCTTACAATTACAGACAGTAACTACTCTTAATTCTTTCAATAATGAAGTAAAGTTATTGAAAAAGTATTTATTCATGTGTTATTTAACTGCTTTTAACACTTATGATTGCCATGAGGGGACAAATTAAATGGAAGCATTTAAAAGGCCTGGATCTTGCTGCATTGAATGAAAATATAATTCACTGGCAAAAGAAAGAGTGATAAGCCTTTTGCCTTTTTACCTACTTGCAAGGGTGGTTTATGACTAGATATGAACCAAAAATGAAAAGCAGAATACAAAGGATTGAGCAATTATACACCATTTCTCATTGGAATATATTTATAAAATATTTTCATAGTCATTTTCATTAAATGACGATGAAAATGATTTAGTCTTGATAGATGAAAGGTAACTGGAACTCAGTATGTAATTATTACACCAGGTCAAAGGTGAGTACTGATGTGTATAATTTATACACATCAGTAATACCATTTATACAGTATAAATAGGAATAAAAATGTGTCTGAAAACAGGACATGAGCAACAGTAAAAAAGTCATGAGAAGATATGAGATCTTTGTTGACTTGAGTTACAGATCTTATAATTTCCTATTATGTAACTTAAACTTCTAGAAGGGGGCTATTCAATTTCTATTTATGAGGAAAATAGAGGCAAACTCTAAATATCATACCTCCAATTCACTAATATTGGTACCTATATAATAATATAGTCCAATAAGTGTCTTTACAAGCTGATGAGCTGATTATGGAAATATTATAAACACAAAATGAATTATACACTCACCTATTATTATTATTATTATTATTATTTAACTTAATGTACGTATTACATAAAATTTTTCTCATAGATGTACAAGGCCATTTTGTCTGAAGTTTGTCAGATTGAGTTACTGGATAGAGTGGATATGCTTTGATGACTAGATATAACATACTGTATGATGCTACAATAGGAGAATTAGAGGGTTTCATTTTTTTTACCAGTGACTACAAAAATCACATAATTGAGTAATGCATCTTTTCATGAGTTTCAGTGTAGATATTTACTATTTTTTGTCCTAGTGGCCAAATTATCCCCAAGGTGGAGTACACAGAAGAGGAGAAGACCACATGGGGCACAGTGTTCAGGGAGCTGAAAACTCTATACCCGACTCACGCCTGTCGTGAGCACAACCGGGTCTTCCCCCTCCTGGAGAAATACTGTGGCTACAGGCAAGACAACATCCCACAGCTGGAGGACGTGTCCCGCTTCCTGCAGTGTAAGCCTTTCCCCCAGCACAGATGGATGATATATGTATCTATAATGTCTGCTCAATATTAAGGCCCAATTCTGTGTTGTTTTTTTTTTTGCTGTGTAACCTTACCTGCATTATTATTTTTTACATTGATGCTCTTAAGTTAGAAACACTATCACTACAGTAATATATTTACCAGCGTGATACACTACGTTCTGCATTCTCGTTATTTTTAAATGCCATTTATGTGAACGTGTAGAAAAGGGCTTGATCATATTCTCCTTTTCCTTCCTCCTTCTGTCCTTTGTCTAATTAATCTTATTCAACACAACCAAATATGCACCCTCTTTTATCTTTGGCCCCTCCCTGCAGCATGCACAGGCTTCCGGCTTCGTCCGGTGGCTGGTCTGCTCTCATCCAGGGATTTCCTGGGTGGGCTCGCCTTCCGCGTCTTCCATTCCACACAGTACATTCGTCATGGCTCTAAGCCAACGTACACCCCTGAACCGTGAGTGTTGTCTGTCCTGTCACTTCATGAGACAAGACAGGGGGGGAAAAAAGTATTAATGTGTTATTTTTATTTGTACTTCAGGGATGTCTGCCATGAACTTCTTGGCCATGTGCCTCTGTTTGCTGACCCTGGCTTTGCCCAGTTTTCACAGGTACTAAGGTTTACATGGTATATTAGAAGCACATTTGTTACTTATATACATTACTTATGTATTTAATTATCCTCTGAAACAGTAAATGCACTTAAAGTCTGCCCCCAAAAAATGACATTTAACCATCATTTCCCAAATATGTATCTTACCTTTCGGTTTGATAGTCTGTGTTTTGTTGTCTTTGTAAACAACAGGAAATTGGTCTAGCATCCCTTGGCGCCCCTGATGAGTATGTTGAAAAACTTGCAACTGTAAGTATTGTATATTACTGAATAATATTAGATTACATAATCAGATCAGCAATATATATATATATATATTGTATTCTATTCTATTCAAATGGGCCACCAAATAGTCTTGAACTATACTACTGTTAGTTTGGCCTTTGAATGGTGTTAATAATTTTCTCACTTGTATAGTGAACCAAGATTGAAGGATAATTTGTAACACGATGGAAAAAGCTAAATTTGTAAAATCACTTTTCAGTGACATTTTATCTACCACAAAAATATACATTTCTGTGGGAAAACTCTTTGGTCAATGTTAGGTTTGTTGGTTTAGTAAATTAATACAGACTATCATGAATAGGAGATATTATCACATCTATTAAATACTGTATTTGTAGCAAATTTAAAGTGAATATAAATATACTTCATATTTAAAAAAATTGTTGATTATGCAAATCAGATTGTGTGAGGTCACTTACAAAAAAATGTGTATGTAAATAGTTTGTATGGATGCTTTGTGTTAATGGTAAATAGACAGAAATAGTGCATTAAACTGTAGGATGCAGAATGAATTTAAATATTAGTTTATAAAAAGAGGGTGGAAGTCTATAAGTTTTACTTCTTCCCACTCCTTATTCAACGCCAAAAACTTTGTTGACCATGTTTGGTTGATGTCTTGATGTTTTGATGATTTTGTAACTCGAAATAAAATTGAACTGAACTAAAGAGAACTGTAGTAAAGTTATAAAAGCTGTACATCTATTTCTCTTCAAATCTGGATGTACAACAAGTTAGGAGAGCATTAAAAGCAAAAATTTCATGGAAAAAAAAAGCTTCTATAAACTATTGTGGTAGTATTTACTGTAAACTTCCTTTGCCATAACATGTGTTTAAACATTTTATCCCACACACAATATGAGATTTACTGCAGTATTTTTGTATTCCTAAAGTGGGTTCAGAAGATGAAGATCAGATCATTTTTATTCCACACATGTCAGCTGTTTGCACTGCCTCTTGTCATGGGGTCAGAGTTCACACTAAATAGTGATTTTAACCTTTAGAACCCATTTTGTTCATTTTTTGTGTGTATTTTAAGACTATGCACATATTCCCTATATTTTCTTGTATTTGAAGAAAAAGGAATGAGATAAATATGTTCCCTCTTTTCAACCCAGCAAAAACTATAAAGCTGAAAGTGGCCTGAGCCTTTTGTACAGTCCTGTAACTATTGGACATTAATGTTCTGTCAGTCATTAAATTAGGTTTACATCTAACCTTGTATTTAAATAGAACACAGCTCTCACTGTTTAACATCTCAAAATATAAACCTGAACATTACACTACAAAAAGCATCAAATACTTGCCTGCTTTGCTTTGTAACTCCTATTTAAAGGACTTCATGTCTGTCATCAGGTGTACTGGTTCACTGTGGAGTTTGGCCTGTGTAAGCAGGGCTCAGATATCAAAGCTTATGGAGCTGGCCTACTTTCATCATTTGGAGAGCTGCAGGTAAGAGCAGGAGGAGACAAGACAAAGATTTAAACATGCTCTAAAAAATACAATCTGTGCTTCCTTTTTTTTTTTTTTTTCCTCTTTTATCCGTGTACTACTTCCAGACCCCCCTGTCTGATCTTATAGCACATTCACCTTGTTACTCAACCACAGTATTGCAGGCAGTGGGTTAGTGGTTCACTGAGGTTCAGGTTTAATGTGTCACTGGGGGAGTCGTACTGGACGCTGCAGGTTGTCTGCCTGGTGGGGTGTGGATAAAGTGGTTCCCTGAGTGCGTGGGAGCAGAGGGAGCGTGAACAGTGCAGGATCGAAGTCATACATTGCATTAGCATCTTTCAGCAGAGGATGTGCACTCTGCCAAGTCATGAAAAACAACTCAGGCCAAGTCTTGAATCATACTGCACTTCCTGTTTTCTCATTGACAATTTTAATTCTGTATGGAAAAGCATAATTAAATGCATCCTTTACATTTTTTGTCTAGTATTGCCTGTCAGACAAACCCAAACTCCTGCCTTTTGAACCGGAAAAGACCAGTCTCCAGAAATACCCAATCACAGAGTACCAACCTGTCTACTTTATTGCTGAAAGCTTTGATGATGCCAAAGAGAAAGTGAGGTAAAGGATGTCCAGTATGCAATTCTCTTCACATATTCTGTTTTGTTTTTGTTTTGCAACATGTTAACATTAAATCTCTTTTGATAGGAAATTTGCAGGAACTATTCCCAGGCCATTCACAGTTCGCTACAATCCATACACTCAGAGTATTGAAGTGTTGGATAACACCCAGCAACTCAGGAACCTGGCTGATTCCATCAACAGTATGTGTCATAACCTTGTCATAACCACTTTATCTTTCACATAGTGTTCTGCTCCATCCATCAGATTTGTTTTAGACATTTATAATGGATTGCCATGTCACTTGTATGCAAGCTTTTTTTTTTTTATTATTATTATGTTGTAATGCTGTTTTTGTTTGCTTACAGGTGAGATGGGGAAACTGTGTGACGCTCTGAAGAAACTAGAGTAACTGTACCTTTTAGATAGATATATATGTAGCCCTCATATCTATACATATATAGCCTTTATTGTCACCATACAACAATGCACAATGATATTTGAGCATCTCCTTTCAATCAGTACAACATACCATTATTTGAGCTGAAACACACACACAAAAAATCTTAATATAACACTCATTTAATTTTGCTGCTAGCCTCTTGCTGTTATGGTTTGTACTCTTGCAAATTAGACTTTTTTGTATTAAATTATATATCACCGTATTCCATGACCATTAAACAATCTGTGTATTTTAGTTAGATGAATAAAGTGTACCCTGTTACATATGCAACATAATAGCCAGATGAATGTATTAGTGCTCTAATAGTATGAATGTTATTAAAAACTGTGGTTCTCTAAAACAAGAGAGCTTTGTGAAATCATCAGATGTGAGCATCTAACTTTTTTTTGCAGTGATCTTCTATGCATATCATATGGAAATGTGCCATATTGAATAATGCATGGCTAAATTGAATGTTTTGTATGGTTTTAATAAAAACAACAACAACAACAAGACTAAATAAAAAGGTGTCCTGACTGACTTTTCCATTTTTGTCTTCCAATTTTAACCATGTGTTACAGATTTCTCTGTCTATACATACATACATACACACACACACACACACACACACACACACACATATATATATATATATATATATATATATATATATATATATATATATATATATATATAGTAATAAAATAGTAGCACATCTTTTTCGTCCTTTTCATCATGTTACATACCAATTTTTGTATTAAATATAATGTAAAATAATATAAAAATGAGGTTTCTAATTTTTATCTCAGTAAATATTGATTTTTAGAATAAACCCAACGTGCTTTCAAACTTGTCTTACAACATTAGCCTTCATCTGGTTTGAATTTTTATCCCTCATGTTCTATTTTTAGGGACCACTTTCACAGAAGCACTCATATGTGTTAAGACAACAGGATCATGACATAATCTGCAATGGTCAAAGGCTTGGACACTTAAATAAATCAACCACTTGTTTGTTAAAACAACGAACCTGTTTTTGTTTTTTTCTTCTTTTAATCTTACTGTATTATTACAATTCACCGATTCACCTCATTTCAATTCTCTTTAACACAACTATTTTGGCATAAGGACAATGCACTGTAGTGACGCAGGGTAGGACTAAAAAAGAAAAATAATAAATAAATAAAAACAAACAAACACGTAATATGCTTGCGCAACACATTTCCATAAGGCCCTCAGATGCTGGGGTATTTAAATGTGACCGACACACCAGTGATGGAGCACTATCTGTGTGGGGGGGGACACCGGAGCACACGGATGAAGACGGAGAACACGGTGCAGCCTGCGCCCTTTAGCGGCAGGAGGCAGAGTCTGATCGAGGATGCTCGGAGGAAGCGCAGCAGCGGCTCCGCGGGCTCCCCTGGGCCCTCCAGGAACGGAGACACCTTTGTGTTTGAGGAGAAAGACGGCAGGGTCACCTTGAACATCCTTTTCGCGCTGAGCAGCGAGAAAAACGCAGGATTCTTCAAAACTGGGAAAATATTTGAGGTAAACGTCAAAAATGTATGGATTCAGGATTTTTTCCTCTTTTTTTTTTTTTTTTTAACCAAATAGTGCTGCATGTAGTGATCAGTGATCATTCAGGTAATGTAAAATAATATTCATATATTGGAGTAGTTCTTATAATGCTGAGAATTTTAGGTTGGGGTCATATATGTTGCTGGTTGAGGTCGCAAGAAAAAAACAAAAGTATCAAATAATTTCAAGTGAAAATAAGGACATAAATTAACAACAACAACAACAATAATAATAATAATAATAATAATAATAATAATAATAATACTAGATAAATACTTAATCGATCTCGAAGGATCAATAAAGTATTTTAGAATAAAGTCATTAATAATTACTCCGTACCATAAAATCACATTTAGAAGGATTTAACTCATGAATGTTACTGATGAAAAAAAAACAAGCGAGTTTGTCCATTTTTATTAATAACATAATTTTTTTAAGTAGTTGATGTTCTTGCATCATGCAGGGTATTTTAGAGCATTTTCAAAATAACATTTTTCATGTAAATTTCTCCCTTAAGAAAATGCTTGCTTTTCACATTTCTTTTTTTTCCTTAATTTTTAGACATTTGAAGCTAAACTTCTCCACATTGAGAGTCGACCAGGGAGGAAATCAAAGAACAGCACAATGGACCTGGAGTTTTTCATGAAATGTGACGTTCACAGAGCTGACCTGGATGTTTTTATTAATGCACTCAAGAGAGTAGCAGATGATGTTCGTTCAGTTCCAGAGGAAAAAGGTGAATATAGGATTTTATTATTAAAACAAGTGTTACGTTTATACACTGCTTATGGGATATTGATATTTCACCTTTATTCATCCAGTTAAAAAAATTAATGAAAAAAATGCATGAAATCCATGAAAAAATTACTTGTGTGGTAATATTAATCATATGCAGCAAGCACTGTTTTATTTCTTTTTTTCTCTCTCTTGTTGACCTTACAGTTCCCTGGTTCCCTAAGCAGATAAAAGACCTCGACAGGTGTAACCTGCTAATAACCAAATTTGATCCTGACATGGACCAGGACCATCCAGTGAGTTTTTACATTTTTAATTTAAAATATCTTAGTTTTAGCTTATGTTGGTAAAAAATATTTAACATTCAGAAGATAAACTGTGACATGTGTATGATCATTTGTGTTGCATTATTTACAGGGATACAGAGATCCAGAATACAGAAAAAGAAGAGCATTCATTTCTGAACTTGCTTTCAGATACAAACAGTAAGTAAATAAATTATAAAGAAAATAAAGTCCATCTGTGTTCAAGATGCGCAATGTTTTTTGTGCACATTCTGAACACATGTTGTTTCTCTCAGGGGAGACCCTCTGCCTGTTGTGGAATATACAGAAGAGGAAGTGTCCACATGGTAAGTGTTCCATTATTGATACTACTGTATGTACACAGGTGGTATCATTCTACAAGAAAGTATGATGACATGACATGTTGAATGTGTTTTCTTTTTTTTTTTTTCATTTTAAAGGAGGGAGGTTTACCAGAAGCTGCGGAGTATATACCCTAGCTTGGCCTGTCAGCAGTTTCTCGACAGTCTGCAGCAGCTGGAGAGAGAGTGTGGTTATGGAGAGGACAGTATCCCTCAGCTCAGAGAAGTGTCTGCCTTCCTGAAAGGTGACTGACATAGAATAACAGACAGACCGACAGATAGATTTTAATTGAAAAGTCTATTAAATTAAATTGCTATTTTAAAATTATTTATTGATAATTTAAGAAAATATTCTAAGGAAATGGGAGGGAAAAATTATTTTTAAAAAATCCTACAATTTTTTTTTTTTTTTTTTTACTTTGACCTACTTTTGAAAAAGATAACCACATCTATTTAAGGTCACTGGCAAATTACAACCCCAACCAAGAGTTCAGTTCAATTCAACCAAGAGTTTTATTGCTACAGACATTTGAAATGTCACCCATTATAAGTAAATGGGTAAAATACAAACCCCAAAATGGGGCAAAAAACAAACCCCAACCCCCTCTTAATGGACATCTCACTCTCAAAATGTAAGGCTATGGACTTCACCTTTTAAGGTGGCTCAATGTCAAAGGTCACAATGCTATTTTGGAGTCGACATGTAGTTTCAGATATGTCAACAATAGTAACTGAGTACTTATCATCACTCTTTTTGGAGTTCCTACCATTTAAAACCATGTGATGCAGCCAGGAATGAGTAAAAAATGTTTGCTGCTGAAGAGTAGAGCTGTCATAAGTGACAACAGTGGAAAGGAAACCTTTTTGCAAGGCCAGCTGAGGCAAAAACAAACAAACCAACAAACAATCAAGACAACTTTTCCTGTCACCTTGAATATGAGAGCGATAACCAGAACAATTAATAATACTGCATGCACTGATTGGAGAGTGTAAATAACTGTAGACTGTATGGTCTCTGATACCATAACTACAACATAAACAATAACTGGTCATGTAATCATAAACATCAAATCAGTTATAGGCTCCTTCTTAGTCACCCAGCATTCCCTTTTCTTCACAGCATGTGTGTTTTAACACAAATAGAGTAACTAAACTAGTAATGACAATTCAGCAACATTGAATATGAAAGAATAATAGAGGATGAGATATGCAGAAATTACCAAGGCAGATGTGTGATGATGTAAACACAAACCTAATGCTTTGTTGTGTTCGTTGCTCTCAGAGAAAACAGGCTTCCAGCTGCGTCCAGTGGCTGGTTTGCTATCAGCCAGAGACTTCCTTGCCAGTTTGGCCTTCAGAGTGTTTCAGTGTACTCAGTACATACGTCACTTCTCTGCGCCCATGCACTCCCCTGAGCCGTAAGTTATCCTGCCATCTATAACCTGCATGTTCGTTGTTTTTTTAATTTTTTATATGAAGTCTTTGTCTCACCTTCCTGTTACTTCGTTTCTACAGAGACTGCTGTCATGAACTGCTCGGGCATATTCCAATGCTAGCAGATAAAGAATTTGCTCAGTTTTCTCAGGTACTTTTTAAAGTGCAACATTTTTTTTTTCTGTTTAATTGAGCATATTTAAAAATAAAAATGTAAAATGCAGTTATTTCACCTTTAGTAATATGTACTTTTAACATTTTCAGGAAATTGGACTGGCCTCACTTGGAGCCTCAGATGAGGATATTGAGAAATTGTCAACGGTTAGTGCAAAAACAACACAATTTAATATGGCATTTCAAGAGGTTTAGAGAGTCTGAGAGTCCTTACAAAACACATTTCCCAGGAATAAAACATTATGGAAATAGCTACCAAGGTATTGAAGTGACAGATGAGTTCACTTGTATTTAATAGGTTGTCAGTGCCATCTAGTGGCTCAAATGAATTAATGCATGTTAAATTTTTCCCATGTCCTTCATAACACTACTCAGGCCTTACCTGCTTTCTTTATCTGTGCTTTCACTTATAGTTATACTGGTTCACTGTGGAGTTTGGACTGTGCAAGCAGGATGGGACAGTTAAAGCTTACGGCGCTGGACTGCTGTCTTCATACGGAGAGCTTGTTGTGAGTCAGTTTGCAGATGATACAGAAATATTATAGAAAAAAACATACAGACATATTTTTCAGGATGTTTTCTGCAGGATAAATAAATATTCTCTGATCTGTCCATACAGTATGCTCTGTCTAATGAGCCAGAGTACAAGCCTTTTAACCCGGAGGAGACAGCACTTCAACCATACCAGGACCAAACCTACCAACCTGTTTACTTTGTGTCTGAAAGCTTTGAGGATGCAAAGATTAAGATGAGGTAACTACTTATTTATGCTAATAAGAGAAGATAAACTAATGTTTAAAGTTTAGAAAAAGAGGGAATACCTGTAAGTAGAAGGGAGATAAAAAAAAAAAAAACCCAACCCAACAACAAAAAAAAGGAAATTACGGATAACTATTCCTCTTCATAGAAAACCAGGCACAACAAACCCCCCCCCCCCTCGCACATTTGAACTGATTTTCCCTCTCTTATTGTTGTGAAAACACAACAATAAGTGTGACTAAGTGGTGACTGTAACCTAAACCTTTGACCTACATTCACCAATATTTAATAGGATCTATTCTGGAGCACCTTGCACCTTTTCTGAAAATGTAATGAAAATTGGTCCAATAGTTTTTGCATAAAGCTGCTAACAGACAAACAGACAGACAAATAAAAAAAATAACTAACTAAACCAAAAGAAGCACCCCTCTCCCCTTCAGGGGTGGTGTAAAAATAATGACAAATTACTTTAAATATCTAATGTATATCAAATGTTAAGATTATTAATAGCATACTATGAAGAATTCTTCACTTGCATGGATTACATAAAATATTACTTTCCAATTCCGCCACAGAACTGCAAAAGGCAAATGCACTCACAACTCACATAGACCTATGAGTGTACTTTCCCACACTTTTGTTTGTCAAATAGATCTATGCAGTAAATCAAACCATGGAGTCCAAAGAGGAGGAAAGTATAACTAGAGTTTCTTTTCTTTATTTGTGTGTTTTTCTGTCTAAGTATGCAGTGTAGTGCTGTTATTGGCTAGAGGTATAAACTCCCTGTCTGAAGGTTGAAGCCAAAAAACCTCCTCCACACAGATAAACAAGAGTAAAATAGAAAATAAACAGACAGAGGGAAGGGTCTCCACAGGTTAATAAACCATCACAAACTGCCGATAGGTGAGAAATGCTAATTGAGAATTACAATTTTAATTGAGTCTATATAGTATTTTTAAAGACCGTGTTACATATTCTGCCTTTGAAGTACCAGTTGGGTTTTTGAAAATGGATAATATCAATATGTATTTTACTTCACCCATAGGAGGTACTCTGCAACCATCAAACGACCTTTTGCGGTTCATTATAATCCATTTACCTGCAGCATGGAAGTGTTGGATCAACCATGTAAGATCCAAAATGCCCTAAGCCAGATGAGAGAGGACCTGAGGACCCTTCACAGTGCATTGGAGAAGCTCAGCTCATCCTAAGGCCATAAACCAATTTTCTGCTGACAAAAAAAACTTATATTTTGTAAATGTTAATAAACATAATATCGATAACTTTGTATGTGTACATAATGTATAGAGGATGGAGTCACAGTGTATCTTATCATATGATATACTGAGCATGATATAACAATCCATCCATACAGCAGTTTTGTGATACTTTATGTAGATTTTTGCAAGTGATGAAGAAAAACAACCCTAAAAAGGAAGAGTTTAAGCATATAATACTGACTGCAGCTTCCATAATAATAAATAATCATACATTTTATGTAAAGGTATTTCAAAACACTGTTGGAAACCATACAGCGAATGAGCACAGATCAGTAAAACAACATGAGGATAACCTACACACAAGATATGCAAACCAAAGAAATGGAGAATATATATATATATATATATATATATATATATATATATATATATATATATATATATATATATATATATATAAGAAATCCTCATGGGGCATCATTCCAAGTAGTACTGTTTAAAATTGGTGGGACTTACTTGGCACCACTATGGTACTGGATATATTTAATATATAATGTTATGTCAGTATGATATAATAACATTTATTTTATTTTCATGAATTTTCATATGTTAATCTCCAGTGTTTTGCATATTAAGGAGAAAAAAAAAATCTTGAACCATGTTTGCCAGCCCAAGGAAAAAGCAAAAGAGAGCCTGAGCCACTACAATACATGGCTTACAGGCCACTTTCTAGCTTTAATTCCAAACCAACTATTTCCATTTGGAAAATTCTTGGAACCCATTTATCTTCATGTGTTATTAAGCAGAGGGAAGGAGATAATTATGAATGATTTAAGTATCATGTTCCCTCTGCTGGTCAAGGCCAGAGCCAGCACTGAGGCCCAGTACATCAGTAGGGCCAGGTCACTGAGACCTCACAGTCGACCACAGCACGGTCCGCAGGGCTGCACTGCTGACAGATGCTCTTCTCGCTTTATTTCTCTTTCTCCGTGCGACTGGAGAATTTCTCCTTCAAGGTTTTGAGTGTAGCCCAGCGTTTGATCTCCACACAGGCGACAATGCATATCAGAGCCTTGCACGTCAAAGCTTTCCCTTGAAAAGACAAATCATCCCCATCTGCAGGACTCATAAAGCATCAGCACCATCATCACAGTGGCTGGCAAAACCTCTGATCGGCCACCTTGTGTCGGGAAGCTTTCCCTTCCCATAATTCCACTGTACAGTAAATCAAGCCCTGCTCAGGCCTCCAAGGGAAACCCAATGTTTGCAGAGTAGAAAAAATTGTGTGTGAAGCAACAGAGAGGGATAAAGCAAGTGGGGGAAAGAGTGATCTACTGCTTGACAAGTGAGCAGGGACGCACACAAACACACACTCTCTCCAACCAAAAGTCAAACACTTTATAATTTCTTGTATCTTATTCTTCATCCAACACGCTGAAATCCACAAATCCCAATGAAACCATGGCCAGGCCCCGAATGAACAGAGCGCTCAACAAAAGCATGTTACCATGGCAACGAGGCCACTAGTAAAGGATCCAGCTAAATTCTTGTGCCTGGCGCTCTCTCTGCAAATCCCAAATGCTGTGTCGTCCTGACTCCAACTATAAGTGTTTGCTCTATTGATGTCATGGCCATCCCATTCGTATGTTGGCTCAGTCACATGCTTTGGGCTCAAAACAGGGTCAGGAGGTTCACTTCGCCCTCAGGCCAGAGACTCATGAAGAGGAGCCACAGTAAGAAGTGAGTCAATCTGATGAATTCTAACACATGTGTGATACAGACAACAAACTTATCAAGGAACACCCTTAATAACGTTGACAGTACTTGCCATGTTATTATAATAAGATGTGTTTTAGCATTTTTGGGAACTTTAGAACATTCATACTTAAATATACACTTGTGCATGGTGCCTAAGCCTCCTTTGTACTTCTCTAATTTTTGTGTTTGTTAATGTAATATAATGTGAAGAATGAATCAGTTTAATTATTTTATTTCTGTGAGTTTTTATGATAAACATGGTTTGCAGCAGATCACAAAATATGGCGGTATCAGGATTGTTGCTTGAAATTAGCATGTGTCAATAAATTATTCTTCATTTAAAATGCAGCATGGATTTTTAAAATGTAAGTAAAATACTATGACGGTTCTGCCCTTCTAATGTAAAAGGATTTAACTCAACAGTTTGAAACTGAGAAAAAATATTTTTTAAAATGACCTGAATGTCCCAACAATATATTGGTGTAATATTGCAGTTTTCATACCTGTATTAATCTATCTACAAAAATGTCAACCCAAATTCAAGACATAAAGATAACTTTAGTCTTTTTTTCTCAGTTTTCAAACTGTGGTGAGTTAAGGCCTTTTGCCTTGATAGGGCGGTGCTGTCTTACTGTTCATCTCAAAAACAGAATACTATTTTTTGCAAGTTCTTAATGTTGTCAGTGATTATTGCACTTGCTCCACATTTTTGGAGCTTGTTCTTTAATTAATCCAATATACTCAGATCCAGGGGGTGGGGGGTCGGTGAATATAGGAGAGTGGTTTGGTCCAGGGTCAGAGCCCCAGTGGGGGTTCAAGGGGGTGGAGTAAACCAAAAGTAACATTATAAATGCTTAAAATCACATAACACTTTTTTTAATCATCACACCCTAATAAAATGAAGACAATTTACCTTCACTGATGTGACCACCTTTCGGACCAAAGCAAAGAGTTTAATAAAGTTGGTCTCATTGAATTCTATTGTGTGTGATTTTATAACTATTGATTATTTCCAACATTTTCCATTTTCAAATGGGGGCAGTTCATATAGGTAAATCCACCATTGCACTTACATTAAGCTTTGTCACTTATTGAATTATCAGTTTTTAAGATAAAAATGATGAAGTAATTATTTCAGTTTTGCTTATGTTGTCCTAGGATGCACCCCAATATTATTACATGACATACTAGTTGGCTTGAGAGATGAAATGGAAAAATTAAAGGTCAAGATAGGGTAGGAAATCAAAACGGGTGACTCACTATGAAGCACAAAACATTTGGTAAGGCAAGATTTTAATAATAGCCCTATTATGAAGGGTGCATTTTTAAAAGTAACACTGACAAATACATCCACGTGTCTCACAACCATGATGGCAGATCAAATTCCCCTCCTAAGAAGTTACAGAGCACAACTGACTTGCACTCATCAAGCTCAGCATAATTGCTTCATTCTGGGAAGCACTGAACAACAAACCAGCCATGAGATTAAACCAAACACCAACCTCAAAGACCTGTAATCTCTCTCTTTGTTTCCCCTCATATCATGCTTCTCATTATTCTTATTGGCCCTCCTTGTGTTGAGCCTAGGCTTAAGGTTGGCAGGGCTGTAGAAGAATTATCTGAGGAGGAGATTAGGAGAAAGTGTGTGAGGATTTTAAAGTGGTCTGATCTCTCTTTTATCCATTTCAGTGTGTTATTGTTACACACTACCACAAGAGATCAAACTATTTGCACAATGGCATCATTCAAGTTATATCAAAGGTAACACAAAGGTCAGAACAATGATATCTGAGGACAAGCTTCCAGGAAAGAAGAACAGGTGGGTTTGTAATATCTCCAAGATGGATCATATGTTGCTGAAATCCACTCAGGATTAACTTTTGATGCTATTCTGCTCATTGGCCATCAGATGGTGTGCTTGAGTCACCGACATTCATAAACCCACTGGAGAGTCAAGACTCACGTTTCAGAGGAAAGTATCTCTGATTCCAGCATAAGTAGGATTTTAGACCCTTTGGAAAATGTTCATTGTATACACAGATGAACATTGCAGCTTTTTTGCTCTGACCCTAGTGTCCTAGTTACATGCAGCTGCTCCAGAATCACTTGCACCTTAAAGAACATTAAACTTTGAGAGTGGAGACTACATTGAACTTGTTCAAACAAAAGGGTGGGCCAGGAGAGCAGTAGCATGTTATGATTTGTGGATGGTGGTTACTGCATCCTGTCCAAGAAGTACATGGGGATGACAAACTGGTTTGAAAGAGTAGAGGTCTCTACAAGTCTCTTCTCAGTCAGTTCTGTCTTATAAGTAGATACTTTGCTTCACAAGTTAGATTTCAAGCTGTTATTTACATGAATAAAGAACAATAAATATCTGTCGGATGCCAAATGAAGACTACACTGCTGCACCTTTGAAAATGAATCATATCTGTAGGAACAGGCTATCAGCTGTCACCTAAAATGATTCATGATCAAGTTAATTAAATTAGTGCCTGCTGCAGCTTAAGAGGGAGTGTAACTACTTTGAAATGGAGTTGGTGGTTTCTCACATATGGCATTCCAGTGACAGTACAATGGGTCCTTGTTTTATTGGTCCTTTAGGGTATTACAGGTTCCTGTCAAATTACCTTCCATGTTTGGTCTGTGGAGGATTGATGATTATTCTCCAAGGTTAAAGATGAGCATCTCTTACTCTCCGTACATCTTCACTAACAGCTCATTTTGCAATGTCCTAAAATGACCCCAGAGTTCAGTGCTTCCCAAAGCTTTTCCTATGGCTCCACTTGTTACAACTCTATCACCCCTTTAGGGATTGCCTTAAGTATGGCCAGGCTTCCTGAGTTTCCTGTGGAGTTTTCTGTTTTCTTACAAACACATTTCTCATCATTGTTTTTGACAGATTGTATGAAGAATACCAAAAAAATGAGGAGAGATTCAGACAGAGAACACCTGTAGTATAATAATCATATTGACCGGTGGAGTTGGCACTAATGGCCTGATGCATTTCTTAGAACTACTGCTCTCTTGGCAAGACATGACAAACAACTTAAGACGAAAAAAGAAAAAACATGCTCTTCACAAAGATCAGCCTGCCATTTATCAGTGGTTGATCTGAGGAGGTAGTCAGAAATAAAAAAGAACAAAGATTAAGCATGCAGCCAATTTCCATGAAATCCCATACATCATTTGCAGATACTCAGAAAAAATACTTTATTGAATATTTACTAGAATAGAAACAAAACATCGAGCCATGCACTGAGGAAAGTGCTGCTTACACGGCTACATTTCAGTCATCCAAAAGCAAAGCTTCCTGTCACCACCAATAACACAGAGCGGGAGTGTCCGATGCCAGCTGAGACCTGATCCCACTGGTACAGATCCAATCATCATAGGCTGTAATGACAAAAAAAATATTTGAGACTTTGAGATAAAGAAATGTTTTGGTTTTTTTTAATCATGGATACAGACCAACCTGTGGGTGGGCAAGATGGTGGATGAGCAACTGACTGCTAATCTTTCCAGGACATCCAGTTGTGGCAAAAAGATTTTCATTAGCTCGAGACCACCTGAGGCACAAAACATCGATTAAAATGTCAGTACAAGAGTAAAAACATGCAGAACACCAAGATATGAGCTGGGGCTTGTCATTTTAAGATTTGGTGAAAATTAGGATTATGATGGATATATGTTAATTTCCTGTCCATTTAATGTTTTGAGTACACATTAAATATTACTTAAATACTACACTAAAAATAATGGCAATGTGAAATAATTGATCGATCAATCTTCTTACTTGAATAGCCGTGCCTTATCTATGTGAGCAGGTCTTTTTTCTTGTGGGTAACTGGAAAAAATGAGCACAAAGTTTAGATCCCTCCCATAACAAGCAGCATCATTACTCAATCATCTACTCTGGTCAGTTCACCTGGAGCGGGTTATGTCCCAGATAAGCCAGTCATTGCCTGCCACAGCTCCCACTTTGATTGTGTTGGTGAGGCACCAGTCTGCTGACATTAATGGTGACTGTCCACAGTCCAGTGACAAAATGGCCTGTTGTGTGACCAGGTCGTAAAAGCGAATCGTCCCCTTCTTCTCTGCCACCATTAACTAGAACAGATAGATCATTAGAAACCAAATGCAACTTTAATAAGTTGCTACAATGAGTGCTGGAAGAACAATTCAGACCTTTTCTTACTTCACAGAACTAAAAATACAATATAAGTGTAACGTGCAAACTTGCAGTTTCATGATTCAGTGTAGAGTGAGGGTACAGTGCCAGAAAGCACCGATTGCCACCAAAACCATAACACAATTATCGCAAAGCGTAACTTATCCCACTCCCTGAAAAAAAAAGCGTATTGTTGTTCACGGTTCATCTATCCACACACACACACACACAAACAAAAAACATTAAAAACAACACTGCTGTCTTGTTTCTATGTGCTACAGTTTATAGTTTACATAATAACCTGGGTAGGATTTTTTTTTTCAAGAACCAAAAATCTAACCACTAAACCATAAATCACCTCCATTTGGAATGTTTTTTTTTGTCTGTGTGTGGGTTGGGTTGTCAGCTGCACAAAAGATCAAGTCTGATTTACCTACAGAAGATTGCAACTATCACATCAGTAACTTTTGGGTTCAGGTATGTGACTTCCCCCAATTTTTGATACTTTGGAATATCAGTACCACATATAAACCCTTTAAGTCAAAGTGTACAGGAATAATCAACAAATCATACTTAAAATAAAAAAGCAAAAGTAGTCCATGTGCTGTAAAAGTGCCCCTGTCACTCTTTTGCTATTACATAAGATTCTGGATTCATTCTCCTAGAATATTAATGTGTATGGGCTATTTTGCTTCTGTAGATGATTTAGTACAGTTTAACTATGTGATGTTCTGATGGATGATTTCATCTACAACAATGTTTCATAGTCCATATGATCATGCCATGTATGATATTGCAAACATTGTGATTAGTTATTTTGTAAATCCAAGCAAATTTTAAAGATTTAATTTAGCTTCAAAATCTGACAAAATTCTCAGCCATAAAGGTACACAAGCATTCTCTTTCAGTTTGTCACAAACATTTAAATTTTAACCCATTTAGAGATACAGTGCTGTGCAGATATAAAGACTTAAGCATCTTATAGCTTTGTTGTTTGACCAAACTGACCACATATATTTCAGGTTTTGTAGTAATACATGTACATTTGAAATATTTAACAAATATGTGAACAGTATTAAAAATAAACATGGATTGAAAAAAAAAAAGAATATCGCAGAAGTGATATGGGATCATCTGGACAAAGAAAAAGGATAAAAGAGCATGAAAGCATCCAGTACATTCTGAAGGTGTGTAATATTATTCAAGAAAAACACCCAGATGGTCAATTCAAAAGAGTGGAAGATTTACTGAATTCAAATGGAGGTCACATTAAATACTGACTTTACCTGCAGAAGTTGTTTAGGCAGAAGGGGTTGGAAAATCATATGCAAAGAAACTAAAACTGCCAGACACAAATCAGCAATTTAAGGTAACACTTAAGTAGTGCACTTAAAAAGGAGTTACATTACACTACTGGCGATAATATGTGCATTGTGTTAATTACTAGAAATGTAATCCTGTTTAAAGTCATTCAGGGAATTGAGCTTATCGCTCACAAACTTAACAAGCCACACCTTCACAATATTGTGTAATATTCTTTTTGAAGAGATCATATAGCTTTAGTCACACTACAAAATGATGTTGGATAAGAGAGATGAAGAATCCAGGAGCAAAAGACTATATACCGTAATATGATGAGAAATGACAACATTCCTATAAAAAGTCAGATCATAATAAGATGAAGTGGTCCATCTAGACATCTCTTCGCATCAGAGAAAGTTACATAGATATGCATGACAATCTGTTTTCTATTTCACCAGGCATCACATCTGTCTTTCTGTATTTTTTGTACTTCTAACTTAGTTTACCTAAATGGAATTGGAACAAACCCATCTCACCTTAAACACTTCCTCTGGATGCCAGCACACACTGATGCCTGGAGAGCGAAGTCTGAGGGTAGTGGTTTCACATCCATCCAGGTCCCACACCCTGCAAATAAAAATTAATGTAAATATCAATAAAATAAATGCTTTTTACAAGGCACTTTTCATGATGCATCTGTGTGAAGTGTTGTGAGAATTTTGCGACCCACTCCAAAAAAAAAGCTCAACTGTCTAATTATTGTAGAGTCAAAACAAAGGCTTTTAATCAGTTCTCATTAGTGCTGTTGCAAAGTAATTCCTCTTGATGTGTGAACCGCCCTTAGTCAGAAATCCAAAACAAAACCCATAACCTCATAATTAATGACAAAGGGGGTTTTTGGGCACTGTTGTAAGAATAGCACTGTAATTTGAACCAAGCTCAGGTAGTTATATAACATCTCAAAGAGTACAACTAATCAAGGTTTCTTTGTTTTCTGGATGTAGATATACGATTCATCACCTTGAAAGCTAAAATTTACTACATATGCTCTTATTTATTTAGATATAGATCCAGATATGCATTATTATTATTGTTACTCAAATATTTTGTATTAGTGCTCGCTAACATGTCCTCTTAATTGTCTGACTCAATACAAGACACAAAGGAAGGGCGTTCATGCCACACAATGGTGCCAATGACTGACAATATGTTTTCATCCAAGTTCATGCTTGCTCCTAATTTATCAAACTGTTTCTCGTTGAGCATAATTGATGTAAAGGGTCATTGTGGTTTTCCAGAGAAAACTGGTTCTTCTCTCAGATCTGGACTGTGAGGACAGAGAGACTTATGCTGGGCTCCTCATACAGGAAAAAAGCCAGTTTCACATTACAGTGAGCCATGATAGCAAGGGCAGAGGGGGAACATCACCCTCGCCTGGGTCTGCGTTACGCTCCACTCACATTACAGAAAATGTTTCGCTGTGGGCGGCCCGCTACCATTCATTTTTTGTGGAGTAGAGTGAGGGCAGCAAAGGCGCAACACTTGAAAAAGAACAGAAAAGTTGTACAGCAACTTAATTTATACAACTGAAATAGCTCCAAGCAAACATCAATGCATGTGAGAGGTTTATGATATGTCAAAAAGGAATCATCTCTTTGTTAAAACATTGATCAAAGCTACAGCTTAATAATAACAAAAGCAGCTGAGAAAGGCCATGCCAACATGCACAAGGATGTAATGAATCACTTGGATGGAGAGACCTGGCTGGATCTATAGTTAACCGCATCTGAACAATCCCTGACCTAAAAGAAAAGGTGAGGATGGGGGTACAGGGATGGGAGGTTGCAAGTGTTTCTTGGAATTTAAAACAAATGCATTTGAAGCATGGCAAGATGCTGACTGATGAGGTCAAGCAAAATACATTATCTAATAAAGCCCAAATATTATCTCCAAAGACCCTCAAATTGTCAAGTGTATTGTTAGAGAGATTGATGTCCTCACTGGTGTGGTGTAGAGGAGGATATGCCCCACTTCAGATGAAGAACATTCTGTAAACATTCAACTTTTCCTGCCTCTTCTTCCCTGCAGGAGGATTGAGCTCCATCAAAATCTGGGCTGCTTTCCTCTGCCCATGTGCAGACTCAGCCAGAGCCTCCACCATGGTGTATGAGTGAGACTGAAGAAAAAAAGAAAAACCCCAGACCACACCAGGAAAACAACGGCTAAACCCTATTCTTTCAGACCACTAGCCAAGCAGAGCTCAATTGCACGCTACACCACCAACGGCCAAACTGTGGTCAACCACTCTGCCCTTCAAATGGAGAGCACCGGCTCCCCAAAAAAACACAACCTTTGCCGAACGAGGTGAAAGACATGAGACACGAAAACACGCGTGACCGCCTCTGATAAAACACAGTCTAATTGTGTAACACTTCATCAAGCAACAACACTCAGTGTCCATGTACAACAGAGTTGAAAAGGGCATTTGAAGTTTTCTACTGTTATCTGTGAGAAAAAAAACAAGGGAGACCAAGTGTTTCCCAAAAATGATGGAAACAGAAAATGCTGTTAACATGAACAGGGTAAATAATTAAAGGTGACTCTACAGCAGAGGTGTCAAACTCATTTTACTTTAGGGGCCACATTCAACCTAATTTGATCTCAAGGGGGCTGGACTAGTAAAGTAATAGACATATTAAAATAACTGTTTTAGAGTGAAAAACAAGTAAAATTACGTTATGAAAATGTCAATAACCTAATGTATCATGTACAAGCTGAATTCTCTCCAGAAAGATAATTACATTTTCAACAGTATCATGCCTCAGGTTATTAATAACACAATTTGGAGTTTGCAGTGGATTTATAAATGCATAAGACATTTAGTAATAGAAAGAATATTTAGGTATTTTATGTAATGTGAATATTTTCTTAATTTTACTTTCAATACTTTAATCAAGAAAAAAAATTTAGAGCTGTTATTATGCTATTACTTTACTTGAGATCAGATCAGGTGCCTGAACTCAAATGAGTTCCACAACCTTTAATGTCTAACGTTGTTAGTGTCATTTTTTGCATAAATTCAAGTTGTGGACCGGATTGGACCATTTGGGGAACCAATTTTGACAAATCAAATATTGAAATGATATCTGACGTGCTCGTAGGGTTAGTTTGCCTTCCTCATACATCCCTGTGCATATAAATGTACAAACTGTTCCAACTTGAGTTGCGTGATAAAACAAAGGTTTTTCTGAATAAACATCAGGCTGCTCTCATTCAATTCCCTTACACAACATGAAAGCTAAAACAAACGGATTATCACTGAGAACAAAACAGAATGTTTTATGCCATATACATAATGCAATATCAGCAGCAGTAGCAGGTGTCCATGATCCTGAGTTCATCGCTGAACTCAGTCACCCCCAAATCCCCTGAAGACCCTGCAGTGAGACCTTACGATCTCTAGGTGGCATATTTCCCTACAGACTGACTCCACTCAAGTCATGCTGCTACCTTGAGCTGTTTAGACCACATGAACCAAAGGTAAACTTAATTGAGGAAGTCTGAGTCCCATTTGTTACTGTCAGGTTGCATGTTGGTAACCAGTTCAGCTCTCACAACTGCAGGGGACAATGATGACAGAGCTAAGCAAACTTATAGTGTAAGCAATGCAGCCAAAAGTAACAGTGATGGAGACGTCATGAGATTATATAAATGCAGGCGAACACTCTTCTTTCCCTCCCTGTCCAGCTTCCTTCTCTCACATTGAGATTCCGTTTGTGTGGGCTGACTCAAGGTCCTCTTCTGTTAACTTGATCTATCCCTTGTTATGCCTCTGTCTTCCTCCCGCGTCCCATATTTTCTCAACATGACAGAATTTAAATCTTTCAGCAGATGGAGCGCACTGCTGTTTTCTCTGGCCAGTCAGCAAATGGAGGGTAAGAGTGGATGGGAGTGTGAAGACTTGTTCTCCTGAGTGTGTGCTCTGAGGCGGTCAGTTGTGACAGCTCATGACAAGTGAAGCACAACAATCATCAAGACTAACTAACCAACTAACAATTTAAGACAAAAAATGTAGACTGACTCATCTGACAGATGAGTCTTAGAGCTGCCTTCTAGAATTGGGAAGAAATGATAAATAAATGACATCTTATGGACTGTCAAAATCCACAACAGAAAGTTGTAGATCACAAAAAAATTAAAACAGCATATTGATGGAATCTGTACACCAACGGTTTACTAAAATGACTGATTAAAATAAAGTCATTTCACCAAAAAATGTTGCACCCCTAGAACCAATTGTAACTTTACATCTTTACATAAAAATGACAAAAAATTTAATGTTCCACTTCAGAAAAAAATTATCCACAGCTTTATACTGAAAACAAGTACATTAATAGAAGAATACTGACTTTCTTCTAATTATACCATTATAACGCATATATGTTCCCTGTTACTACCACTTTTGTGCTGAGGTTTCTGTTTTTGTTTTGTTTTTTATGAGCTCAACAAGGAAAATTCCTTCAGGCTACTTTTAAATAGCAAAGAAATGGTGAATATTGATTCTTAAAAGTAGGCCCCTCTAATGCAAGACAGGTTTGCAAGTTGCAAAACAGAACCAGCTTCCTAATGCAGAGGGGTGGGGTACTGTCCCTGCATTGACCCTGGCTACTGACACACTTTTTCCCTCCTCAAACATTAATTGAAAGGGAAAATTTGGGGACCTTGTTATAGGTCCCCCTTAGAGAGGAAAATCTTTCTGCAGCTAATTGGATTTCCATATTTAACCAATTAGCTAGAAAAGCTACAAAGCAGCTCTGTGCTTACGCACAGTCACACCGGAGCATGTTGTGCTTAGCATCATGTTTCACTGTGGAAACACAGTCAGGACTTTCTGCACCATTAACAGAGAACAGAACTCAAAATCTGAAGCTCAGAACACACACACAAATGGAAATAAAAAGGTTTGGACCTGCAAGTGTGGTCATCACTGACGGAAGCAATTTGTCTCCCTTCTGTGGGTTCGAAAACCAAATGGTTAACATAGCTGGTGTGGCCCTCCATCACCTACACGGCATAAAAAACTGTATGTTAGTAAACACAACAACACTTGATGAACATTGTGTTATTTTAGAATTTTCTACCAAGTTAGCTAATTATCGTGGCTGCAGCTCTGCTCCTATGTGAATGCTTCTATTTCTTGCATCCTTAAGTACCAAATGTTGGTGTTAAGTAGAAAAAGTCTGATGCCAACTGACATGGGCAATTCTGGTCAATGTACTCCAGATGTTGCACTACCTTGACTTCATGCCTATCCTGAAGATCAGAACTCAGCAGACGTAGCTTTCTGTCAGCTGCAGCAGTGCAAAATCTGTGAAAAGACATGAAGAGTAAAATAAAACGAGGATATAAAAACAAAGAATGAATATTAAAAAAATGAGTCAATGACAGACAACATCTCTTTCTACATGCATGCATGCAACTGCTTAGACTGACACCTTTGGATGAGAGTGTCAGAGTGTGTGGTAAAAACTTGGACAGTGATCAGTAGAAACTCTGCCAGGGAGATTCTAATTGCAAGCTAAGATAAACACAGAGAAAAACAAGATTCCTCACGCCATTTATGCATGTCTCTGTTCAAAACCAGTACAGAGCCAGGCAGAGGACTTTCCCTCTAATCAGCCCTAGTATATACCAGTGCCTGCAATTATTCACACAATTACACTAACTCACTTATGACAAGAAAAACACACACATATCACCAGAATAAACAGACAGTGGTTCACACATTTTCAGTTGTAGGCACAGATGGATTTGGCATGATGTCACTACAAACACCCTTAACGTGCTTCAGGGTATTACTACAGCAGCAGATTAGATTATATTAGGATAGGACTAACCCCACAAATTAGCACTGTACTTTGGAGTAAAGCATGGAACACAGTTTTTACACTCTCTTTACTTTTAGGTTAATGTCAAAGCCACAGTACCATAAATGCTGTAATTAGAAGCAACACAACTGAATATCATCTGTGATCTGTTATCAACTTCCTGCTGTGTTTTCAGATAGAGAACAACTCTATTCAGAGACTTACAACATGGAATGAATTCCAGCTCTTCTAATTTGAACTCTAAATGCTCCCACAATGCACCTTTTACCTACTACTACCACCCAACTTTTGCCTATTTATATCTATATATGGTTAGATTTTTTTCTTGTTCACCAAAACCAATGTAGGTGTGTGCCAGGTGGTGGATGTGATATCATCTTCAATGATCCTAGCATGGTGACATCACCAGATGCACAGCAGGGCAAGCAGGGGTCATCCAGCTTGCCAGCAGGGGTCAGACTCAGCTTTTTTTTTTTTGTCAATGGAGAAAGGCCAATGCTTGTTACCAGGTCAATGTGGGTTTTTAAAACATGGATCGAGCCCCTAATTTTAGTGGAAAAGCATCTACAAATCCACCCCTGCCTCTTAGCTCTACCTGAGCACCATTCGAATCCATGCAGGACAAAGCTATAATTTAAGGGTATTGGTTACTTTCTATGGATAAAGTGACCAGAATGTTGTTAAGCTATTCTTAATTATATAACTTGACATGTAAAGTAGATAGTCTTCATGATGAACCTGCAGAGACCTTCACAGATTTTTATTTTTATTTTAATCTTATTTTATATCACCATGAATTTATGAACACTGAACCATGAACACTTTCATTACACTTATTTATAGCACCTAAGTATTTTTTCAGTGCACGCACACACCAAATGTTGTAATGTTGATCATCTACAATTTTGTGAAATGGCGCTGTTTTCAGTCAAATAACATCACATGAAAAGGAGTGGCTAAATTACTACTATTATATAATTATTACAGCTTATGTTGGAGTCACAATCAAGCCATATTTGAGTTTGTTGCCTTAAAGATATAACTATAACTTTGTTTTTGTATCCTAGAGTAGGTTAACGTATGTATTAATATGCATGTCATACAACTCCCTCTCCATCTATTTCTTGTCAGATAGCTTGTCATATAGATCAGTCTTCACATATGAGCTGTGTGTTCTCAGTAGTTTTAATAATCCTCATTTCTGCTCCCCTTGCAAGATGCTATTGTGAGGTGGGGGCAAGGCAGCCTGAGGCCCCTCTCCTTCCCTCAGAACACTTTATAGGCCCCTTCTTGAGGCAAGCCCGTGAGAACGTTATACTTTTCCTGGAAGGCATGGCTACGTGCAAACCGAAGGGAGGGATGGAACCTGAGTGGGTAGTCATCAGCGCAATAACATGTGCGCACGTCACAGAGCTGGCTCAAGGGCCCTGTGGAGTAAACCACAAAAGGCCAGGAATTAACGCTGCCTTTCCTTTTCAATTACAGAAAGCCTAAACACCTCCGGAGGGACCACAGACCTTCCCATCCACCTCTCCAATTAGGAGGAAACTCTTGCTTTCTAACAATCTACAGTTAGGCTACTTCCCTCCTATCCAAGGCCACCTGAAATAACTTGGCTCATATCCTAGCAGCTGCAGTGTGACACTGAGCGGCTCTGATGGCTAGTTTCACACAGCGTGGCTGCTGCACAACTGCCTGCTGGTTAAAAGAAGAATGTCTTTGAATAATCTTGTTGTGCTAAAAGATGTGGATGTCAAATTTCTGCTGTGGGAGTAAAGTTTGAAATATCTTAAACTTTCTGTACTGGTTTAATGAACTCTTATATAACTTTTAACCGTCAAAAGTCCCTACATGCACATCATCCTTATAGATAAATTCATATATGATGATGATGAATAACAACTTCAATATATCCCATAAACTTAAGGCAAATATCAGTTATTGAACCAAACTCCACTATGGAGACACATGCACCTATATATTGCATCTTTTATGATGTATATGCCGCCCACCAAGGGGGTGGCACAGTGGTGCAGTAGTTAGCGCTCTTGCCTCACAGCATGAACAACCCTGGTTCGAATCCCACACCAGACCTTTCTGTGTGGAGTTTGCATGTTTTCCCCGTGTCTGTGTGGGTTTTCTCCAGGTACTCCAGTTTCCTCCCACCATCCAAAGACATACACTGATAGGTTAATTGGTTAATCTAAATTACCCATAGGTGTGAAAGTGATTGTTTGTCTTTACATGTCTAGCCCTGCAATGAACTGGGGACTCATACAGGGTGTACCCTGCCTTCACCCATTGTAGCTGGATTAGGCCCCCAGTGACCCCCATGACTCCACCAATGAACAGCGCAATTACTTTTTCCTGGGGTTTATCCGCTTGTTTGTCTAGCTGTCTGTTAGCAAAAGTTATGGACAGATTTGGCTGAAATGTTTAAAAAAAATCTTGATACTGGCACAAGGAACAAATTGTTAAATTTTGGTGGTGATCTGTGGAGGTATGGGGGGTGCACACTTATGTGGTTCGTTGCAAGATAACTCAAAGTCATAGACACATTTGGCTGAAAATTTCAGGAAATGTTGATACTGGCACAAAGAACAAGTAATAAAAGTTTGGTGGTGATCAGTGGGGGGGGCACGTGTGTCACTTGTGAAAGTGAAACCTTTCATGCCGAGGTTTTGGTCTTTTTAGAGGGGGTTGTGATCTGCATTGGTGGAGTCTGCACTTTTCCAGTTTTAACATTGTGGAATTGTGCAACATTGTGCAATTTTCTGATATTCATTCAGAGCTTGTTCCAGTACAGAATTAGTTCAGCCTGCATTGATGTGAAAATTTAATTTCTGCAATAAATGGCTGCCGTTTCAGTGAAGACTCATTGTAACATAACATTATATACAGAGATGTGCAATGGGACACAATTACACAATATCTGCATCTTACGTAAAGATAGTAGGGAAGATATCAACCAAAGTATCTGAATTAGGGGGAAAAAAATATTTTCAGTGGTGCTTGATGTTGTTTTTATTTCTCTATCCCTGTTCTGCAAAGAGTTTTTTATAAACTACTATGTGCATATAAATGCATACACACATACCATTTCTTACATAATAGTAGTACTATAGAAAAACACCAGCAAGATGCCTCAAAAAGATAAATCGGTGCCATGACTATGAGTTTACACCTTGATGAAGAATCTAGTCACAGTGGTTAGCACTGTAAGATCACATGTGTAGAGTTTACATGTTCTTCCTGTGTACATATGAGGTCTCTCTGCAACAGTCACAAGGACATGTACCTTAATTGGTTAATCTTAAACAGTTGTTTGTTGTGAGAGTGAATAGGTATATGTCTATATATGTCAGACCTGTGATGAATTGGTTAAATGTAATATTGTACCTGGAGTATTTTCCTTAAGTAACTTAGCTTGGAAATCAAGAAAGAGTGCACGTCTTGCATGAAATTGCTCTTGCATCTGTACAGTGTTGTGTAGGACAGCATCTTTCATGACAAAGTCAAATTATGATTTGCATTTTTTAAAAGCATATCATCCTCTTCTAGCCTAGCTGAGCTATCCCCATTCATTACATGTATGGGTCGAGTGGTGCTTCATAGTCAGGAGAGGCGGGCTAAAAGTTTGTCTTTCCTCTGAATGCAATAGGACAGTACTCCAACCAATCAGCATAATCTTTAGGATGATGTAGTTAGAACGCCAGAAAGTTCACGGAGCAGTCCAGAGGAAGTTATGAATGACTAAACAAAATTGGTGATTATGGATCTTAACGACTGTTGTCATTTCTGTAAAAAGAATTTAAAGATTGCTGACGTTTTCTCACATTCTTCACTCATCTTTGATAAAAGGAAATCACCAACCAGTTGGCAGCCATCTATCATCATTGTTGTTGTTCTTCTATGGTTGTTTCTCTCCGAATCGTTACAGCTCTGTCGTCACTTTGTTACACCCACCCTCTGAATCTATACTTCACTGTGATTTGTCAGACAGTCTAGCCAAAAGTTACATTGAGCATAACTAGACCATCCCGGGTAGCAAATCAGATTTGCTGCTGCTAGGGGGAGTCTAGCGCGGCTAGGCTAATACCCGTCTTCTGTGATTAACAATGTCAGTGTCAGTGAATCCAGATTATCACCAGAAATCAGTGGTTCACTTTGTTTTACAAAGGTCATAAGTTAAAATATGGCCTTCTTGTTTGCAGTGATTGCTCGTGGTCTCTATGTCCACCATCACTGCCTTACCAGACACTCAATAATACTTTATGTGTGACAGATAGTTGATAGTAGAGTGAAGATAACAAGCAAGGAGCATACAAAGGCCAGCCACTTGTGATTTAATAATTAGTGCAGTTCCACTTTCTTACATAGTTTGAGCAAAACAAAGCCAAGAATAATTACCAGTACCTGATAGTGGGTACAGGGTCCAAGCGAGACTCAGGGCTCCAAGCAAGAGCATCAACACGCAATTCATGATGAAAAGCACGAAGAACAGTGAATTCAGCTCCCTCAACCTCCATATCTTCTTCCTGCAAGAACATGGATGATTTCAGAAAACGAAAGAATAAACTGGATAAAGAAGCTATTCACAGTTGGATTTCTAACCTGGAAGAGGCAGGTGCCCACAACCACATATTGGTTTCCACCATAAGCTAAGAGAGAAACTGGGGTGCCAGAGGTGAATGGGCTGAATTCCACCACATGAACATAGTCCTCACATGCCACTGTGTAGGTGGGACTGCGGCTTGAGTCCTCCTGCATGATCTGTGTCTTGGTCAAGCTGGTTTCAGATTTGGACTTTCAATGTACTACAACAAATTAAAAGATAACAAAAATAGTTAGTGTCATGTATGACTACTATTCCACCCTCATAATTACAACTGAAAGAAATCAGATATTTTAACTGAACATCTGTCAGGCTTGAAAAATGTGTCCACCCTCCAGATACTGTTATCAGTGTTATCAGCCCAATGCATGCATATTATGTCAATTAAAAATAAAAAAATAAAAAACACAGACTGATTGAATCCTTAAAGACTTTCTTATTTTTATTTCATATTATAGATGATGTGACAGATCTTTAAAGCTACATCTCTGTAATGATCTTCCCCTGTACTAATGTTCCATGGACTTTATTTAAAAAAAAACTTAAGACATTCCTGTTCAAGCAGGCATTTTAGATCCAAACTGCCTCAAGACCGATAGAGCTAAGTGCATTCAATATATTTATTGTAATGTATTGTATGTTAATTGCATTGTGTACTGTGAAGCCCTTTGTAACTCCCTGTCAGTGAAAAGCGCTCTACATAAAATTGACTTACTATACTACTTATGTACCCATATACTTATTGTACTACTGCACATTGCTGAGTGTTTCCAAGTATCTACATTATGGCATCCACTTAACCAGGCAGCAGGAGTGAACATTAATTACCATAATCTCAAAAAGTATCCCATAAAATAAAGATGAGAGATAAGTGGCACAAAAACCCAAAGCTAATGTCAACGGCCGTATATTTATGCAGCCTTTGATAAGCAAAATTAGAACGTAACCAAATCTTATTCTAATATGTACTTGTTTATTATAAGCTTACATACAAATACAAGCATAGTCAATAAAACACAATTATGGACTTTTTTTCCTCAAATGAATGAAACTGCTTTCAAAACGGCATTGGTCAGATTGACTGATAGTGTTGACATTCATGTACCATCAGATGCTAATGTAACAGTGAAACAACAGCCTATCTTGCACAAGGTGCCACAGGGAAACACAATTATGTGAAATTAATTTTCAAACTCAGTATCATATGGGTACAGTTATATCACTAAGTAAAGTTATTTCGGTACAGGATGCTAACAATACAGTGAAAGTTACGCGATGCGAGTAAGCTTAATAAATACAGTCACTTAAAGACTTCATACAATGACATGTCACCTGGTTAAATTATTACATGTGTCGGCTCATTTTAAGGGTGAAAAGACGCGTAGCTAGCAACTAGCCAGTTAAAACTCAAGGCTTAAGCTTGCTCCTTTTTCCTAATTTCATTGACCAAACCGGTATTTAAGTATACAATGTATTTGTTAGGGAATAAGATGTCAGTTCGAGAGAGTATAACCATGCAATATACATTACCATATAAACAATAACTGTTTCCTTGAATCAAACGATGCGCGCGTGAAATATGTTTTGGACCTTCTTCCGGGTACGACACGGACTGTACCACGAGCGTGTCTTGACGAGGGGAACTTTCGAACAGCGTGAATGGCAAATATGTAATGTAATGTAATTCAAACAAATAAAGAATATTTTAATAAATACTGTATACGTACACTTAATAACTGTAGCTAATATGTGTTTAGAAATTTTTTTAAAATACATGTGATAAATAAATCAGTTCATGGAAAGGTCCGGCTGTTCCTGCCGCACGCTGATTGGGTTGATAGCTGTGACGTCAGTGGAAGTTTAAAAATTCAAACATCTGCTTTTGTTGTGGAACACACCGGCGACCGCTACTGTTTGAAAGGTTGGGACAAATTTATCCGACTTGTTTGTGACTTTTTGATAAAAAAAAAATAAAGCGTAACAATAGTCAAAACTGACATTAGGGTGTAATGTAGTATTTAAATGCTAAGGCACCTTAGCAGTATCCCTCAGGCCTAGGTCACTCTAATGTTTTGTTTTCATGATGTATAACCAGATGACAGAATAGTGTTGTACATATTTGCAATTACTTTATTTTGCTCATTTAAAATTCCATTTTACTGCTGACAATTTGGCTGTACCGGAGCATTTCAGTATAACATCATATGATAATAGACTAGTAAATAAGCTATTAAATAAATAGCCTAGTAGTGATATCACTTTTTTATTTCTATGTAAATCTAGTATTGCTAAAGTTTCCAGCTGGTGTTTGTCCTGCAGTGCTGTGTTGGAAACAATGGAGGTTTCAGGAGACCATCTAAAACTCATGATGAAAACCTTCAGGAGAGAATGCCACAGGGTTATGCATTCTGAACGGACCACTGTTCATGGAGCTGATGGTATGCTTATGGTGTTGCAGCTGGCCATAGCAGAAGTGAATAAACAGGTAACAGTACATTCCCTTTTTATTACCTTCCACTTTTTGCATAGCAGTGCTCTTGCTGTATGTTATGTGGCTGGTAAAATACAGTTCTGTCTGTGCCCAGATCACATCATCATGATGGTATAGTTCAATTGAACCATCAGGCAAAATGTCCTCACCTCTATAACTGATGACATTACCACAGATTTCCGGCTGAGACTGCTCATGCCCCACTCTTGGACTATGGAGGAAGGCCTTTCTGCTTTTTGAACTGATTGGTTCCAGGCCGTCAGTAATTATGGCTGCTGCTTTCACTGTTTTCTTTCTTGCTGTGACAGCAAGGCGGGGAGTTCAAAGTGGCTCTGAGTGATGTCCTGATGGCCTGGAAACAGTTACTGTTCGACAAACTTCACCTGCCACCGCCCAACTTTGCATGCTTGGAGAACTATGATCTCATCTTGGAGGCATACAAATCCTTCCTGAAATGCTCCAACACTGTGGACCTGGTTGATATCTTCTCTATGTACAAACAGCTGAGAGTGGACTCAGACCCAGAGGAACCAGTGAGCTCAGTGAGTGAGAGTTGCATTGGGCCATACTGAAGATGTTGATTGTGGATGATCAAATTGGCTACTGAGCTAGAGATAATACATTTTCCTCTAATATATATTTTTTTCTTTTGCCAAGGTCCAGCTGTTCCAGTTCCTATCAGGCAAAACAGAAGCTTCAGAGTTACAAGAGTCCACAGTTCCATCTACACCATCCAGTAAAAGCAGAAGCTGTAGCTCACGGGTAGGCCTGGTCTTTCTTACAGACTTTACACGTGTCAGCTAAATCACTGTAACAAACATACTCTCTTCATTTGGACCCTCACTAAAATGTTTTTTTTTTTTTTTTAAGAAATATGGTGTACTGACAGTAATCCATGCATTTACTTTCCCAGTTGTCAATGGCCTTAATTTCTGTCTGCACTCCATCCTGTTTTTATTGTCAGGAACTCTACGTCATATCACTAAAGAGTGCATGGTGAATTCAATTACCAGACAAATGTTAAAAACACAACACAATGTGGGGCTGCACAAGAGCCTCTGTAACAGTCTCCTTCCTCCATTTTTTTTCTGTCACTTGTGAATTTATTAGTTTGTAATATAGGCTTGCTGCAGCATTACTAGCTGGATGATGTAATTTGGGAAAATTTAATACACATGGTCAGATGCTGTTTTAAGTGTTTTTACAAAGGCAATAAAATATCAAGCCAAATGTTTTATTAATTTATTTTAATGTGTTTTCTTACCCAAAATTGCAACTGTGATCTTTTTACAATAGGTGAAAATGGCTGTCAGAAGGGTTTTCTGTTCTTATCTAAGCTTACTTGTGAACTCCAAGAATGACATGGCCTTGACGCTCACCCTTGACGTCCCCACTCGCACACTTGGACGACAGGCATTTACTGACATAAAGCATGCTGCACAGAACAATAACACTTCTCTCTTCCTGGTAAGAAATTTATGTGCTCATGTAATGCAATGTATCTAAACAGAAATGCAAAACAATACTGACTATTAAATGACATGAATCTACTGCCTCTGCAGGCTGTGACATCTTTTGTGAGGGCTATCCAGCTTGGAGGGAAAGGCTATGCTCCTTCTCAATCTGACCCATTGAGGAAACATATAAAAGGCCTGTCTGACTTTGTCCAGTTTCTAGACAACTTGGAAGAAATACTAGGCGAGATTCCTGACCCAAGGTACACAATACAGCTAAATCCAGGAAGCAATTAGAAGCCTATTTGCTCCCTGTCTTTTGGCTTCTTTGGAGGTGTTGCTTTGTTGCAACAACATCGATTATGTGCATTTCCTATGAGCAAATCATAACTAATGAAGGGTAGCTTTATTATCAGGCTGTGTATTCCCATAATGTGCATGGGTACAGGGTCTATGATTTACTATACTATAAACAAGGCATTCAATTGTCCAGTGTAGATACGGTGCTAAAGAAATGTATTAGACCACCATTCAATTTAAAGTTTATGTCACAGTGGCTCTGAATTAACAGTATTGGTAATAATTTCTACCCCTCGGCCAATGCCTAGCCAAAGAATTATAATCATTTTGTTGTCTGGCTATCTATCTGTCAATTCAACAGCATAATCACATTATCTGAAGAATGTATTGAGATATCTGCACCACATTTATACTGTGGGTGTGTTTATCTTGGCTCAGAGTAGAAGCTTATTGCAGATAGATCACCTTAATGTACTTTACTAAGGTCAAATAGTGTCAAATAAGGGCATGACCCATTTCTTGGGTTGGTAGGTTTGCTTGAAACAGCCTTGTGCAGTTATAATATCTGAGTACTTTATATATTTATAATATGTTTCACGCGACGAAAATCTAATGTAAATTATCGGGCAGTAACTTTCAACAGAATCTTCCTGTATATCTGCATGAAGGCTATTGAAAGTGCACATCACATTATGTTTTGTTTCTGTAAAATATAATTATTATTGTTGTTATCCATGAATTTTCAATTTTACTATTTTACAAAACTTCGGGAAAAAAATTGCAAAGCATGCTTCAATTTCTTAATTAAGATGTCAAATTACAGTTATTTACTTGCATTCTTCAACACGATAATTGGCTTTAGTGTGTTTAGTTTCATTTTGCTTGACTAATTTCTGGCTCAAGATGGCTAAAATTTTAGAATTAGAAGGTGAATTCTCATTGTTCAATTCCTCATTCTTGTTGAAAATGGTAAAACACTGAGAACTCACTTAAAATGAATTGGTCCACATTAAAGTATTTCATGATGTCTGATGGGAAATAGGGAAAGGTGGTCTCATAAATTGTAATTTGCATTACTCTTTCCACTACTGGAGCAAAAATCGCATTTGCTGGCTCTTTGCATGTAAATTATATTGATACAGTATCCCAGAATATGATACCATTATACCAAAATTAAAATTTATTCATACTTGTATCGTCAAAGATTGCTTTGTTATCGTCATTACTAATTTCTATGTTGTAGTTTGTCCCAGATGACATCAATCATGACGTTAATACTGACTCTAACTGACGTTAAGGGCTTTTAAACTATGAGACTGAAATTATTAGTAAAAGAGATTTTATAAAAGAATTCAAAGAGTTGGAAGAGTTGTGTTTGGACTTTGGGAACAGTGTGCACTCATATGAATCCCAGATTATACAGTAGGTTTGGATCGCCAGAGGGCATGGTGATTTTCTGAGAACTCATCAGGACTGATTCGTTCTGGTGAACCGATGCTTCATACTAAAGCAGGAGACCATCATGCCACATACAGTTTTTGAAATCTTCCTGTCTGCGTAATGCGGCTTATAATCGATATTATTGTTAAAAATGTCATATTTAAAATTATTATACCTTATACTTGCATAAATATATTCCTATCCAGAGAAATCTTTTTGAGCCGATGAAGGAAGTACAGAGATTCCAAGAAAATTTGAGTATGCCTTGGTATCTGGCAGCAACTAAAGTCAAATACAGTGAAACCTGTGATTTATGTCTGAGTGCTTTTTTTTACTGAATTACTTCACTTCTTTCAGCAATTCAAGTTCAGGTTAATATCAGTTTCCTGGTCAATTCGATTCCAATTAATTTTGTTACATTCTGAAAGTTAAACTGAACTCTGTCACTGCTGCAGAGGGGAGTTTTACAGGCCTGGCAGACACCTGTTCATTGAAATCACACCTTTGATCATAAAATCCCACCTGTCCCACTGCAGCCACTTATGATTTCCTTCAAATCCCTGTAATAGCTTCCATCTAATCTTCTCATGATAACATTTGGATTGCTAAAGCATGTTCATCTTTACCACATCAAAGCCTGTCTTTCTTAAACAACTTGTTCCTTGTATGGTGTGCTTACTTTGATGAATTATCATCAAGCTCCTAGCCCCACCGATCATTCGCCATACCATTACAGATTATTTTGGATGTCAAAGCCTTTGGCACTACAACAAAAGTGGTTATCAGAAATAATTTAGCCATTCAGTCATGTGAGGGCTAAGCTTTGAGGTGAAGCTGTTGAGAAGGCGTTCTTTGTAGCAGTCCCAGTAGCAAGTATAGCCTCATAACAAAACATTGTGATGTTTGCGTAGTAGTGGATTTGATTTTTGCTGCCCCACTGAGGGTTCTCAGTTCATACAGGCTGATGAGATACTGATGAACTCTGCCAAAATGTGTCTTTCAGCAGGCAGTGCATTTTCACTCTCAGTGGAGTACTGTATTTCTTCATACAAACACCTTCTATGGAGAGTTCAAGGCCCCTTGTTCAGCGAACATCTGTTTTCCCAAATGATTCTGTTACTGAGCCCTGTTCACTCACATCATTGCTGGGTCAAGGACAGACCACCACCTCTCCATCTTACTGCATATTCTGATCTTTAATTACATGCTTTAATGCACTTGACTATAAGTAATGTATAGAAGTAATATCTTACTATGATTTTTGGATGGTCTGTGCTGACAGTGGATCAAAGAAAGGCCCCCAGAATCATCGAGAAAAACCCTGTCAATCAGTGGGTGTAGTGACAGTGCCCAGGGTGACTTTTACAGGGATTTGGAGCATATTTTCACCATCATAAATGTTAACATTGGCACTCTTGCATTACAGTGAAATAAAGCTCAACTGGATGTTAACACTGAAACAATTACTCTGAGCTCTTAAAGTCAGTGTCCAATTAATTGAAAGTGAAGCTGCAGTATATCTTCTGAAGACATCCAGACTAAGGCCCTGGCTTTTCTGGGTTTTCACATTTTGGAGAAAGTTATTCATGTTGGCAAATATTGGCTGAACTCTTGAACACTATTAATTCAATCCAGAAAACCTGAATGTCTGCTCTGCAGGAGGAAAAAAAAAAAGAAAACTTGAATGGTTTCCAAAACAAATGCACATTTTTCTCTAGTCAGAGCACAATGCTTCCCTCCAAACAGATGTCATTGTGACTGCCCTCTCTGTGATTCTCAGTGTATGTGGAAGCCGTCTGGTGGCCGCTATCAAAGCAGCGTTAGTGAAGGGACGCAGTAGTGGAGATGCTGTATACACTGCAGCTGAAGAAACGGCACAGGAGCTAAAGGAGAGGATCTGCCAACTCCACCAGATCCAGAAAGAGACTGCTAATGAAACCATAACAGGGATAAGTCCTGCCAGGGTAATGTATAACCTCTTCCTATCCAGCCACGAGCTACATATTTTGGCTTCAGTATCACATTATAGATGGTTATTTACTCTCCCAAAACCCATACCTCCTTTCACGGTCAGCAATGTGAGTTGACAGTGCATTGATTTTAGTTGTGGTGATGTTGCTCTCTAGCCAAAAGCTTATGCTGTTAATCATGCCACTGCATATGGAGGGCGGGACACTGTGAAGGTGCTCATGGCGTTGCTGGATGAAGAAGCCCTCACTCCTCCCTGTCAGAACAAGGCAGACCTACTGTCTGAGGACCAGCCTGTCCTAGGTGGAGCTGAGGGGACCTGTTTGCTCACACTGTTTAGGTTGGTATATGTAACTAATATACATTTACAGTGTGTACATATTATATGTTTAATTTCAGGGATAATGTCTAAAACTCATTCATAATCACAGAGAATGATAATGGATTTTTGGGTCTAGTATTTGAAATAAAAATAATACCGTTGTATAACAATCTTTATGAAAACGAAGACAAAATGTGTTTCAATACTCTGACAATTGAAAATGATGGATAAACAAATGAGTATTCTTAAGATTCATGCAATAAATAATATAACTAGAAAAGCAATCTGAGAGTGCAAACCTCCGCGAAGGCAGACCTCCTCCCTCTGAATGAAGGGAGGCTGACCAAGGAGGTTATGCTTTCACTGGAGTTTGTCAGTTTGTTACTTGACCAAATCAAATTTGGTCAAGTATGTCGATTGGTAGCGTTTGCTTCTTTGTTTGTTACTTGACCAAATCAAGATTTGACGACGTGAAATATATTAATAATATATATGTGATATGTTAAATTAATAAATATTAATTTAACATATCACTATAGAACTCTGGATGATGATGTTACAGGCTGGTCACATGGCAAGAAAAAGTGGACGCAGCCATCTTAGCAGTAATGGCGTTGGTAGATTGGCAGGCACTGGTAGCAAAGACATCACAAAAATACAAACTTGCAACCAAATTCCAGAATGTAGTTACAGCGCAAATAATTGTGGGAATCAGGAACACAGCTGATAAATGATCAGCTGTACACGAAAGGTGTCATGGATATTATTCCACTCATTGCTGGTTAAAATGATTCGTGCTTGTTGTGTTGTATGCCATAGTTGGTCTCAGCACCAACTTCAGAAGCTTCAACAAAACATTGTGAGGTTTTTTTTTCTTTTCCAATATGGAAACAAACTCAAGGAGCCCTTGTATCCGAGGTGTCAGCTGCACTGATGTCAGATGTAGCTTGCACAGCTAATAAACAAACAGGCTAATGAAACACTTCTTATTAAACTGGGATATTTTAACATTTACCCTTCCAGTGATGATGCTGCAGGTTTTGGATTTAATATTCCACCACTGAATGTTTGAATTGAAGCCAGACTGAGTCCATTTGTAAACCTCCAGCCTCTTGTAGGCTTTCAGAGAGTTCCCTGAGTTAACTGATGGGAAGCTGAGGTAGCTGTAGATATCGCAAATTGGGGACGTCTTCTTCAGCTGAAGAGGAGATACTTTTGAAAAGTACCCCAGGGGCATTATATGAGTCTGTTATATTTAAAGTCCAATTTCTGCATATAAATCTGAATTTCACGTGAACTGAAATGAGATGTGCACTCCAATGGTGCGAAGGTGGTCATTATGTTTGCTGCCATAACGTTTACAGTGGTGCCGCCGTCATCATGGTTACTGCCAACATGGCGTCCTGACAACTAAAAGTCATTTGATGTCCAGAGGTCAATAGGTTAACCTAAAAAATGCTCCTCTGGCTGACTGTCAGTTGAGCTAGATCTTGTAGTATATAAGTGGATCTTTTTACTTCAGTGGAACCACTCCCTTAGCTACCATGATTACCTATAGGTTATCTGCCAGGGGGAAGGAGAAACAACAAAACAAAGCAGGAGTTGAAATGAAAGCAAGAGGCGAACTGAAAACTACTGTAGCAAAGGATCCGTGAGTAGCATAGCACACAGTGAAATAACTCAAACAGATAAAGTGTCTGGATTTCATGCCTGAAATGGCTTACATTGGTAAAGTAGAGGAGTTTAATAGCTCAAGTGAAGACTGTGATTCATACGTATAGCGAATGGAGTTATACTGTGATGCTAATGATATCGAGGGAGAAAAAAGTGCTGTCCTCCTCAGTGTAATGGGCACGAAAACCTACAATTTCCTCCGTAATCTCCTGAGCCCTGCCAAACCATCCAGCAATTCATACAAATACATTGTGGATATGTTGCGGAAGAGTTCAACCCGGCACCACTTGTGATAGTGGAAAGATTCAGATTTCATGAGAGGAGTCAAACAAAGGATGAAAGCATAGCTGAATATATGGCCGAGGTGCGCAAATCTCAGAGCATTGTGACTTCAACCTTGGACTTGATTATGCCTTAAGACAGTGGTCCCCAACCTGTTTATTACCGCGGACCAGTCAACGTTTGAAAATTTTACCAGGGTTGGGGGGGAGGGGGGGGGGGGTCGGAGACCGACCACAACAGGGTGTTCTCTCATTTACCACTAAAAAAGACATCGGGGAAAAAGTGTCACCTATAGGAAAACTTAATGTGGATGTGGTTTATGGTGACCAAACACAAATATCAGACCTCTATGTCCTGAAAACCACAGGCCCAGCTCTACTGGGGCATGAATAGCTGAGGAAAATTCAGCTTAACTGGCATGTGATCAAAGCCCTGAATAGCTCAACAAGCCTTAAGAGCTCTACCTGCAAAAGTTGTTAGAGGCTAATGCACATGTGTTTGAGAATGGCATTGGTAAACTTAAACACCTAAAGACAAAAATTGAACTTGACAAAGATGCCATCCCATGATTTCACAAAGCCCACCCAGTGCCATATGCCCTACGTCACAAGATAGATGCCGCACTGCAGAACTTGGAGATATCCAGTATTCTCTCAAAGGTTGACTGGAGTGACTGGACTATGCCCATTGTTCCTGTGATGAAAAAGGGAAACAGTGGAGATGTGCGTATATGTGGTGACTTCAAAGTGAGCATTAACCTGGTGCTGCACATGGTGCAGTATCCCCTTCAATGAATCAAAGACATCTTCTCATCCTTGGCTGGTGGGGAGAAGTTTTAAGAGATTAACTTGTCACAGGCCTATCTCAAGATAGAAGTGGAGGAGTCAAGCAAAAAGTTTCTAACTATCAACACGCATAAGGGACTTTACCAATATAATCATCTTGTGTTTGGTGTTGCTCCGGCCATCTGGAAAAGAGCAATGGATCAGGTGCTCCAGGGCATACCTGGAACACAATACTACCTGGATGACATTATCATAATAGGAAAAGGTGATGATCACTTCCAGAACCTGAGCAAGGTACTCGCCAAGTTGAATGAGTATGCCCTATGGGCAAAGAGAGAAAAATGTGAGTTTTTCAAAAGTGAAATCTCATACTGTGGACGTGTCATTGACAACCACGGCTTACATAAGTCACAAGAGAAAATGTCTTAACTGAGATTGTATGAGTGTCTCGTAAACTATTACCACAAATTTCTGCTAGACATTGCTTCAGTACTGTATCCACTGAATGCGTTACTGTAGTCAGGAGTGGAATGGCAGTGGTCAAAAGAATGTAAAAAAGGATTTGCAGAAACGAAAAGACTAATAACATCTGATGAGTTACTGTACTTACCCACTATGATCCATCCAGACCCATTCGGCTAGGATGTGACGTGTCCCCGCATGGCATTGGTGGAGTCTTATCACACACCATGGACAATGGATTTGAACGCCCAATTGCATTTGCCTCAAGGTTCCTCTCCAGTGCCGAAGGCAGTCCGGACAGATAGACAGGGAGGCCCCTAGCCTTGTATGGGGTATCAAAAAGTTCCACCATTACCTCTATGGCCAAAGGTTTACCTTAGTGACTGATCATCAGCCCCTTGTGTCCATTTTCAATCGACGGAAAGGAGATCTGGTGATGTCAGCAGCGTGATTACAGTGATGGGCCCTGTTCTTAGGCACACACTCATATGACATCGAGTTCAGGGGAACTAAGAAACACTACAATGCTGTTGGTTTGTCACACCTCCCGCTATCAACAAGTGGGGAAGAAATTCCACCCAAAGGTAATCCGGCTGAAATGTTCCACACAACACTGGTGGACCAGCTGCCAGTTACAAATGTCATAATAGGAAAAGAAACATGGAATGACCCAAGACTTTCCAAAGTGTATGAAATTACAGTAGAAACTTAGCCTGCCCATGGGAATCCCTATTTTCGGCAAGTTTGCCAGGGAACATTGATGTGTGGATCACATGTGGTAGTGCCCTCCAAACTTCGCACCAGAGTGTTAGAATGTCTACATGAAGGTCATGTCGGTATGGTGAAGATGAAAAGTCTCGTCCATAGCTACATATGGTGGCCAGGTGTAGATAAACAAATTGAGGATATCACCAAGACCTGCCCAGGGTGCCAGAGTATTCAAAACTCACTGCCACATGCTCCTCTACATCCGTGGGATTGGCTGTCTGCACCCTGGCAGAGAGTATATATTGATTTTGCTGGACCATTCTTGAACTCAATGTTTCTCATAGCTGTGGACGCTCACTCAAAATGGCCAGAAATAGTTCCAATGAATTCGACATTAGAAAAGACTACTTCTGTTCTAAGAACCATCTACACACAAATTGTGAGTGACAACGGCCCTCTGAAGAATTTCAAAATTTGGTATCAAACATTTCAAGTCAGCACCTCACTATCTTGCAACAAATGGATTAGCAGAAAGGTTCATACAAACATTCAATAAGTCCATAAAAGCAATGACAAATGAAGGCATCTCTATTCAACACAAAATTGACAATTTCCTTCTGGTATACCATAATTCTGTCCATGCCACAACCAAACACACACCTGCAATACTGTTTATAGACAGCTGAGATCTCGTATTGACCTTGTGAAACCAAACTTGAGTAGAGAAGTGCAGAATAAACAGTTCAACAGATTTTCAAATGAAACAGCTTCATAGAAAGTTCAAGCTTTGACATGGGACAGCAGGTACTGGCACGTGACTACTTTGGGGACAAGTGGACACCCAGAAAGATTGTCACCAGGAGCGGTCCACTGATGTATGAAATGGACATTGGTGAGCACACCTGGAGATGTCATGTGGATCAGCTGTTGGATGCGCAACCAAAAACCCCTGAGCAACCAGCACATCCACCTGATTCTGGAACCAACTCTGATCACAGTACAGTGACACCCACAGTCATAGAGGAAGTGTCTCCTCAAGAGAACACTCCACGGGTTCCCAGGTGTAACCCTGTATGACTCTGGGCACCACCAAAAAGATTGGAGTTACTACCCTGAATTTACCAATGGCTGTTCGAGTTGAATGAATGGATACCACAATATCAGTGGCATTTTCAAAACAATTGGGTTTGGTAGCTTCGGTCATCATGTTTACTGCCAACATGGTGTCCTGACAAGTAAAAGTCGTGTGATGTCTGGAGCTCAATAGACAGATAGCAGTTTATAAAGCGAAAGTTAGCAAAAGTTAACTGCTGCTCAATGTATTTCAATGGAGAGCATGTACAGAGTAACACTTGTTCCAGGTAAAACATTTAAAAATGACATTTTCATATCAGTTGGGCATCAGAATTGCATTGACACAAATAATTAATTACGTTAACATTTTCTCCATCTAGATTATTGGATTTAGCAAATGTTAACAGGTAAAAGTTTACGCTAGCATACTGGATAACGATAACAACCCATGACTGAGCGAGAGACGTCAATATAAGTCAATGTAAATTTGTATTTATACTTAGATTTAAGTAACCAGGCTGAATGAAATGACTGCTATGTCACACATCGCCATCTATTGGCCTTTTTGTATATTGCAGTTTCAAAAGTTCTACCTTTGTATCTCGACATTTCTTGTTTTATATGATGAAATGGCTCATACAAGTAATGATATATTATTTATGGTATACAGTATTTATATATATATATATATATATATATATATATATATATATATATATATATATATATATATATATATATATATAACAGGTGGTGGTCTGATCTAAGTAAAAAATGCCCGGTTTGAAATATTGGCCCAGCCCTGGCTATGGGTAGACTAATTCATGTCTGAGAAGGATAACACTAACTGGTTGAGATCCAGTGGGTTTGTTTTGTTTTGTTTTTTTAACCCAAGAATTATCTTTTTCCTATCTTGTAAAAAACATCAGTTTTTAGCTCACTCTTTGATTCAGAAGCAGTTATTTGGATGGTGTGACCATGTAACCTTATAGTTTTTATAATTTATAAAGCCTCTTGCCTTTCCCTCTCTCTGTGGTTTGCTCCTCAGATCCCCTGAAGTGTCCACTGGATGCTCTCCAGAGCCCTTGACAAAGAGAGTCCAAAGTCGACTAGACCTGCTCAAACCTAAGGTAACATGGGCCCCTTTGTCCAAAAGCCTAAATCCAAACCATCACTTACTTCAAATTGAATCAGATGTACAAACACTGAAAATAATGTCTTTACATCCTGCAATTTCTCCCTGGTATTATATTATTTATTTGCTTAGCCGAAGCTCACATCTTAACAGACTTCCACTATTCACGTTTGCACAGCTGTGTTTTAGCTCTCAGTGTTGGTTTGAGGGTGCTGTTTAAATCCATGGCATAAAACTACTTACTCATGGGGGATTCAAACCATTAACCAATCCTGATGATAAGTTATCCTATTGTCAGGGCTCAGGTCCATTTGCTAACTGTGCATATTGTTATGTGGCATATATAGGATACTGATATCTTAGTCTTCCTTCCTGGCCATGAGCTCAGCATTTCTGTTTATAATTATTATGTTTCCTGGGATCAGTGTGCAAGAATCTTTAACAGCTGAGCATATTTTGTTCTCCGTTGCCTTCAAAATCTGTTTATGACAGGGATTTCTGCATCAGAATGCGTGATGAAGCACTTGCTGTCATTGTAACATACACTACACAACTGCTGAGTCACCCCAAAAATAGGCACATGAACAACTTTACATTTGAAGGAAGGACTGATCTTGATAAACATGAACGAGTTACACTGTGTGAACTGCAACACACATTTGGTGAAATGGCTCCTTTATTTGATTGCACTAGCAGATGTCATTTTAGCTCCCCACAATCTGGCTGCCTTCCTGTTTGAGTGCGCTGTAATGGTCCCTGGGCAGCTCACCGCTTCCTGAACTCGGTGAGCGGAAGCTTTCTGCATCAATTTCACTTTGAAGATGCCATATCAGTCGCGTAACTCGACTAGCAAGGGAAACTTGAAAGGTTATTGTTTCCTGTTGTCTGCTGAATGACTTTATCCGAGACTTCTCCAACAGTTTCATCATGCACTGACGTCAACTGGCACACACAGAGATGAAGAGATTTAGTTTCTCCATTTGGGATATTTCCAATATTTTTCCTCTCTGTGTTCAGATGATCCAAACACACCAAAATAACTTTTTACTACAACACTTACTGCCAAGTTAATCTTGTTCTTCTGTCATAATGTTGTTGTTAATTATAAATCAAAGTATTTACCTTTATTTTCAGACTTATTCTAACATTCTCTGATAGTAGTGGTGCACCTGTTACCCGTTCTCACTCCTATCACCTGCATGTGAGTACATGTGTCAAAACACAAAGCCAGAGAAATTACTTGCACCTGCTTTTCGAAGTATTTTCAGGCATGTCTTGGTCAGGTGTCTCTAGCATCGGGTCAGGCAGTGCGCAGGAGTTATTTCAGGACAGCCTCCCTCAGAGGAATGAGGGCCGTCTGACCACAGGGTGCCATGTTGGGCTCCCACCTGTTGTAATTGGATTAGTTGTTCTCTGTCAGTCATACTTTGGCCGCATTCATTCCACAATCTCTTCCCTTTGTTTCAAGGACATTTCAAATATGATTTATTAGCATGCAACCAGGGCAGCATGCATTTTTAGCTCCATTATTGAAGTGTGCCCTGGTCTTAGGGCTACTGTTGTTTTAGGTGCTCTTTTAAGAACTTCTTTTGAAAAGTACAAAGGCTTTGATCCCTTTGTGCTTTATGGACCCACCCAGCTTTGCTCATTGTATTTTTCCCTCAGATTTCTCCTCCCTACTGTGGCCCACCGGCCTGAAGGGTGAAATCCTTGGATTGTGATAATCCCAAGCAGACATAGATCAAACAGTGGATGAAAGCTGTGTATCTGTGTGCCCCAGGGCCAGGATTCAGGCCTTCACTTGAATATAAAAACTAACCAAAAATGTTTTTGTTTTTTTTTTAAGTTGTTCAACTGCTGTTTTACACAATTTATTGTGTGAAGTTGAGTTGATGTTTAAGTTTCAGGATTCTTATGCATTTGAGAGAAGAATTTAATGTGTTTATATTTCATTTTCAAGCAGTGGAAAATAATGGGGGGAAAAGAAAACAGACTGCCAAATATGTGAACCTGAAATCAATAATTTTTTTTTATCATGAACTGATTACACAAGCAGAATGATTTTTATAACATTGTCAGCTAGTCTATGCAGCCTGTTTATGTTTCCACTTTGTGAGTTACAATGGGTCAAAGTGGGCTTTTTGTAGTTGATGGCAAGTTAAGAATGTACAATATGATAGATGCACAGTCCTAAACATAGCCAGCAAAGACATTTACTGGGCCACAACAATTTGTAAACTAGTGAAACCTTGTTGGTGGCTTTTCAGCCTCTACCAGTCACAGCCTGTTAAGAGGCTAGGTGTATAGGGCTACAATCTGTTTCATTATTGTATGTCATAATGAATCTGAAATCATTTTGATTTCAATTATAGCTGATGTTGAATAAAAAGCTTCATTCATGATTTCTGAGCATGAAAATATTTCTTACAGTATGGTTTTATTTAAGCACTAGTGAACTAGGTTCACTGAGTGGTATTTATTTTACTCCCTCCTATTGTCTTCATGTCTGCTTTGAAAATCAATTGACCTTTCCTACATGGTCATACTTCAACTCCAATGTCAATTTTAAGGCCATTTATTTACATATGAAGACCTATTTCTGGCAGAAGCTATATGTCATGCAAAATCTGCTGGGAAGTGGCGAACACTGATTCTAGGATTAAAAATGGAATATAGACATAAAAAATCTATAGGGACCCTGAATTCATTTAAGACACTTTGGATTTTGTCTTTAAATGTCATAGTCACTATTATCATTAACAAGAGGGGAAAAGCTGCAGAATATTGACATTAAATGCCTCTGTCTTGGTTTTACATGAGAATCAGATGTCTTGTGATGCTTTGTACACCCTCCTCTGTTTTTAAGCAGTTGAGCACCTCTTTAAGAGGGTTTTGTATTTAAATACCAGACATTGGCTGCTTTCCCAGGTAGTCTTTGATAATGATCAACAACCATGTCATGATATTGTATTGTTTTTTTATGCTTTTGCAGATGAGAGACAGAGTCATTCGATCTCAGTTTGCCTGCACTTACAAAGATGAAGATGAAGTACCACTCAACCGTGTCCTGGAGTTTCCCAGCACTAGCCAGATATCCACCTGTGTGCACCCAGCTCCTAAATCCGAAACTACACCAGTGGTAGATCAGGAATGCACCACAGACACAGGTACAGATTTATCCCTACTTTGAAGATGTCTTTTAACTACTATACTTCATGCAGAGAAAAGCTCAAATTATCATCACAAGCCATGCAATGTTCTTTCTGTCCTGGCCCTTTTTCTGCTGGGATAGTCTTGTTTCCTCTGACGCCATAGAGCTGGACTGTAGCCCAGGCACACCTTCTCAGCTCCAGCCTTGACCCCTTCCTAGTCCCTGCCCTGGGACTGGTACTTACCATCAGCCATTAAATGAATCCCTATTCCATAAAACCTGCTAACCCCCACATCTGTTGTAAAAACTAAAGAGCACACACAGACTTTTGCCCGTTTCCCCTTCTGTCTTTTGTTCCGTGGGAATCCAGGCTGTGCTCCATCAAGTTACATGACAAATGTTAAATTTCAGCTTCATAATATAAACACACAGCCTGCTTCGACTAGCTGCTAACGTCAGCAATTTCGTCATGAACTTTTCCCTTTTTTTAACCACAGTGTCACTGTTGCCTTTACTGTGTTTCAGTCTTTTCAGCCAAGTCTTCCCTTGAACGTCCAAATAAGGAGCAGAGCAGAGTGCAACAGGGGGCAACTCTTCGGCCAGTGAGTGGAAATATCCAAAACAGACACACAGGCCCGAACAGTAGAAAGAAAACTGGCATTGAGACACAGAGCAAGGCTAACAAGAGGAAACAGGTGGAATCTGACCAATATGGCGGATCACAGAACGAGCCTCCACAGAAGAAACAGCCAACTACTGTCTCAATCAAAATGCCTACTAAAAATGTAAGCAAGGCGTCAAATAAAAAGAAGCTGATTACTGGACAGGCCAAACTCACCAGCTTCTTCAGAGTCTAAGGTATCACCTGACTGGTGGGAGGTAGCTGGTTTTCAGCTGTTTCTTCTAAAAGAATGTGTTTTGATTTGGACAAAAGAAATATGTGACAAAGTCAGCATAGTTCTTCAAATGTTGAAATATACCTTTAGTGGACTATATTAAAACTGTTGATGTTAATTCAAAAACTATAGTTTTTCGTGGCAAATAAGAATCCTAAGATCAGCCAAGCAAAAATCTAGCAATCAACATAGCATGTGATTAGACATTTCATCACTTGTTTGCATTTTGTCTTGTTAAATGAACAAATCAATTAATAAACTGTCATATTTTTTTTTTTACTAACTGAACATTTCATTAATAACAGGCATCAGAAGTACAGTAGTTCTTGCATTTGGTGGAAGATCATTAGTGTGTCTTTTGACAGCTTTTGTCCTTATGTTATTGATAACACTTTATTCAATCACAAGTTCTACTGTTTGACCTTTTAACTAAAAATGATGCAATTGAGTCAATTCTGTAAATATGATGCAATCGCTTGATTTTTAATAAACATTTATTTTGATTTATATGTTTGGGTACTCTGATTCTCTACAAGGAGATATATGAGGAAGAAATATTTACAGCACATTCAGGGGAGATGACAGCATTAGGAAATATTTATTCTTCCCAGCAGGGCCGGTATACTCTTCCTATCATACATCGCAGCACTGCAAAGAGAAGGGAAAAGTAAAAGAATGAGAATAATAGAATTCTGATTTATGCAACTGGAAAGGGTTTTTTTTCCCCAGATTTTGCTAGCTCTATGGATTAGTAGATACTCACTGTCGAGGTCGGTGTTTCTGCGATCTATTTTCAAGCTGTATTCTGCATTGTTTCCTGAGTTTTGGTCTGTGAGCAGAGATAGGCTCCGGGTAAAGGCTGGGTTCAGCCCGCGAGCACTGTGCCCTTTCAGCCGCATGTCCTGGAAAGCAGAATTGATCAGTGATTAACATGACAGTAAAAACCTCACAACTCTCCATAAACCCTGGATAACCAGCCTGTTGCATAAAGCAAACCGCTTTTAAAGATTATCTTTTCACTTGCAGCACAGGTGTTGGATTTGTCTTTAAAAGATGGTCCAAACCACAGGAACCCCAAATGGAAGAAATGTGTTTCCCCGTTTTTTTACTATATCACAGTGGCCCGTTTTCTTCCATAGCCACAGTTCACCCAGATGGCTTTGTTCTCTCCATTATGCCTGTTCCCCATTACCGCAGAGATAACCACTATGTTCATGACACACAGGAGACACAGCCGCCAGATAAACTCTTTACACGTCTCAGCCAAACGTTTGAGGGAGCACAGAAATATCATCATTCTTCCCACTGTGATCCTAACAAACTTTTATAGGCCTGTGATCATTTGACCTTTTCAGCTAAAAGTATTTCCCAGTTTTCCAGTGCTGCTGTAAAAGAATTTCATACGTAGAACTGTATGAAATATTGACTTAACATTGAGGAGAGTGGCCAAATGAAAAGGGTCAAAGATTAAATCACAGGACTGAGATACTGTGCTCTTTGTTGTTTTTGAATTATGAGTAGCTGAGCATGTTTATAAAAAAAATCTTTTGCCAGTGAAGGGTTATGATGCATGACTCTTACTGCCTGTGTGACTGAAAATAATAAATACTCATATGAGAACAGATACAAATTGTTCTAAAACTGCCCTTCAAAAGTGTTCATTCTTCTAAATTACAATTTACATTGTTTTTCAATGTCATTTGAAAGTATGATGCCAAGTCTTTGTAGATTTGGTTTAGATTACATATATAGTGCTGAAAAATATTTTATAAAGGAAGAGATTATGCTTTTTGATTTGATGACAGCAACTCCTTTTTGGCTCATAATGGATACATTACCTGACTTTGACTCATTTTTGTATTTTTTTTATGTCTCAACATACAATAAACTGTAAATTTGAGACAACTGCCTATACAATTTTCAAATATGAATGAATACTTTATTTAAAGTACTCCTCTGCTCTTACCATAAACATACTTGTACTTTCTAATAAAAAAGCTAGACTTGTTTCAATGTCATTTTTAATGCTGCATGAATAACCATTTAACTTTCTATTAATGTCAAAGGTCCTTTATACTATGAGCCTGTTTATCTGAAACAGTTTGTATTGTTGCCTGCCAGTATCTCAGAGGCAGATTTTCAAAACTCAAAAGAGAAATAAGTCACTGGTTCACATACTACGACAAGTCCTTTTTGTTAAATTGCTCTTTTAGAGGCTTCCGGTTTAATAATGAGTTGTGGAATGGTACTTACTGAAATAATGATAACTTTGGGGTTTCCTTCTTCATCCCTGATACTGTTGTCCAGGACGAAGCTTCGCCGAGGGGAACCCAAAGTCCGCCCAGTAATGGACTCATCACTCAGGGACAAATTCAATCCATCTTGATCTGTTGCTTCAACTTTAGTTGCAGGCATGGCCACAGTAACCAAGTGCTTGTTCAGCTCAGAAAACAGGACTAGAGAAAACAAGACAGAGTAGACTGAGATCATGCTTATCTATATTATTTGGTTACTCAGAGCGGACTGGTTTATTTTGTTTTGCTTAAAAAGTGATGTGTCTGAGTTCTTGTCAGTCTTATATACTGAGGGAGGAAGCACTTGTCTAACAATATAAAACATTTCAATGCAAAAATTATTATGTGTCCTGCTGGGATGCATCCATCTTAAAGACCTAAGGTTACATGGTGGCAGAAAATGTATTAAGAAGCACATATACTTCTGTTCATATCTTGAAAGAAAGATGGTGACACGCTTATATTATCTTACAGAGGGACAACATGCTGGGTTTTTTTTTTCAACACAGTGAACTGAAGTGGGGTCTTAAGAGATCAGAGGGTGGTAATTATTTATTATATCTTCCTGTGCACTCCATGTGTTTAAATCAATCCAATAGAAAACACTGACTATGCCTAAGAAAGATGCCCATTGAGTGTTTAAAGTGAGTCATTTTTTCTGAATGTCATCAGAGGCTTTACATGGCTGAGTGAAATCCCATGATGGATCACCCACAAAGGTCAGCAACATGTTAACAAAAAATCCCTAAGCTCCTGCTATTGATGGGGTCACACTATTACAGAAAATGATGATGAGTAATTTCAAAGGGAGAATCTGATATTCCAATATGCCATAAGCCTTGGGAGCACTGGGTCAACCAATAGCTAATGATAAAAGGTGGAAAATCAAAGGGCTTTCATCTTGACCCAGCTCCATGCAGGCTTACCTTATTAACATCACAGGACCCATAGAGCAGGAGAAACGGAACATGAATAATAGCTATTGAACCCAGCTGAAGTGATTTTGCTTGGAGCGGCTAGCCTTTATTTTCTAAGTATTATTGTTGGAGGGTAAGGACTTCTACTGAGGGACTGAAGTTGTCCATAGGGGCACAACTGTTCCAGCAGAAGCACAACTGAACTTCTGAGCTCCTTGCTTTGTTGTTATAACCTTTCTTGCTCTTTCTTTCTCTGATAATTTGTCCATTTTCTTCCCAAATTTCTCATTTATCTCACAATAACCCAGTTGCTACATTAATATTCAGGTCCTATGTAGATATGCACCATACTTATGGACCATTATGTACAACACAAATCAATACAAGTCCACCTGATCCAAGACTTCTGGCCTCTATTAGCTTCTCACACTCTGAGTTGTGGTTAACGTCTTTATCTGGTGATTCTGTTATTTTTCCCTGCTTTGAATTTCTAAGAAATAATTATCATAACTCTCTAACAAGGCACGTTTGCAAAAAAAAAAAAAAAAAAGTCAACAGTTGTTAAAGTCTTATGAAGACCAGATGTGATTCAATCGGTATCCATGCATATTATTTAGTAAATCTTTATATTTAGTGGAGAAGTTTCCACAACACAGTTCATGAAATCTTGCCAATTGTCTGACTACTGACTGAGTTGTCACAAGGTTACAGTGTTGATCTCGCCTGTACGAATTAATCTTTGTGTCCTGTTAGAGTCTATGCATGCTTTAAATTTTGACCTCGAGGAACCCTGCAGAGTAGCTTGTGTCAGCAGCTCTGTCATTTGCTCACATCACCTGTCATTTGCTGGTGCTGTATTTCAGTCACACTGCCTACAGCTCTCTGTGTAAAGAGGCTTCAGAAGTCTGGGCCCAGTGACATCAGTAGCAACATTGTTTTATTGTCCTCCAAGGGTCAGCACATTATTTCCTTGGACTGTATTTACACACTGTCTTTCATCACTGACACTCCTCTTCTAATGAAATTTTAAAAAGTAGTAAAATACAAATGCAGTGTCATGGCAAAGGTGACATTTGTGGAATATGATGCACTGGTGCTGCATGTATGATGTTTCATGACTGTCTGTGTGTATATTGTGGGGACTTGAGATGTGCGAGATGCTGGTGTGCTGCATTCAGCAGAGATGCAGGAGCAAAGGGGGGGACCGCCACATTTGGGCAGGATTTTTTGTTGCCCAGAGAACAGACCATGGTTTCCTGGAACAATGCAGCTGATGAGAGTCTCTCCAAGGAAAATAAGGCTCTGACATCATGGGTTCTTAAAGCACACAGCTGAGCCAACACTCTCCTGCTATAATCAAGCCTCAGTGAATTTCCACTGTCGACTGAAATTGAGAAAGAGGGAGAATCTCCCCCAGTGGTTTAGACACATTTTTTAAAAATGCTTTAATCTAACTGCTAATATTCCCGTTGCAGCACAGGGCTCACAGCACGCTTTCTGGATCCATGTCCTTCTATTTCCTTTTACATTTGGCCTTGGCTTACACTAACAATAAAATGTGACACAGGGCTACTTATAAATTTGTCACAATCAACTCATCATTCGCCAAACAGGCTTATGCCCTGGCTTATACCCTCAGGATAACTGGGGAACATTTGGGATTATCAAAAACAACTGCTGAGTTGACAAGAGCAACAGCAAAAGTGAAAGCCAGTAAAGTGAAATCCTGTGTGTCCTATTGGAAAAAAGAATGGTTGAAGACTGATGAAGCCTTACAACCACTTTTCCTGTAAAACAACCAGTAGAATAAGTAGTAAAATTGGTGAGTGTAGTAAAACAGACCACAAGGTCATTCAAAAGACAATTGTGTGCTTAAGATGAGGAGTTGAAGAGTGTGGAGAGATTGTGTTTCAGAGCTCAGTCCAAATCTATGTCCTCAGATGCACTTGAATCCTGAGTACATGCAGATCAATGGGAACAGATTGTGTTGCTTCCAGAAGCAACCTGGTTCTTGAGGTTATTTAAACATGTTCATATTGCACTGCTTCAGCCTCCATATAGTCCAAAAGTAGTACATATCAGAACACATATGTAGTAGTTCAATGCCACTCATATTTACATTTGCAATAATTACAACTAGATGATCCTGATGAACTAGTGGATACATCCATATTCACATGTAATTGGGTTATTTGTTATGGCTTGGTTACTTGCCAGTCTCTGGCCTTTTTTCACACAGTTTTTCTTTGATTTATTTGAACTCTAAATCTTGCAAGCTTGCAAACTGAAATTAGACCATTAGGGTGAGATAATTGATTCTGTGTTAGTCATCCAGAGGGATGAAATAACATCCAGGATGACCCAGATGGTCAAGCCCTCACAAACCTCATTGTTGCTCTACATTTTCATCTCTGCTGTCTGCTGTGCTCCAGCCAGTGGGCCAATTTATCAGGGTTGGGTTCTTATCTTATGTAAGCTACATCCATTAAAAAAATGCTGACAGTGAGTGAGACCTTGCCGCTGTCATTGCAAGCATCATCCAAAGAGCTGAACATGCAGCTCTGGCCTCAGGGAGCACCACTCCCTACTCTTATTTACTTTGGCAGACTCTTGCACCTCTGAGGAAGTATCACTTTGTCATTCAGCACACAGACAGTTTCATCCTGCATGGTGCACAAAGCCTCAGTTTGAGCCATAGCTTCATCTATGGCTGAAACACCATCATACATTTGCTTTATAATTATTTGGTTTATGTATGAATACACAGTGTTTCACATAAAAACCATATAAGGCATGTTTCCACTATTGGAACTTCCGCTACTCTATACAGAATGGCCCTGTAAGAACCTTGCGATGACGTCTTCATGTCGTGTCAATTGCTATGGTAACATCACTAATAAAAAGCGACAAAACACAACAGCAGCAGAGGAGGAAATCACAACAAGAATAAACATGGACAATCTTCTTGTCCATTCTATCTTCTTCTTTTCGCTGTTCTTCTGTTTCGTTGTGTCGTAAACTTTCCACAGCAACTACTCTTGAGTTGTTTTGTCGTGATCTGATTACGTAATTTGCGACAACATATCTGCGCAACTTCCACCCAGCCACTCTACCGGGCGCGAGATTTTTTTTTTCTCGAGGATAGTCAGGGATTGATTTACATATACCATGCCCCGAATTAATTCTATTGGTTGTCCAACAATAGACTTGCGCAGCATTACTGACTGGATTGCCTAGCTAAAGTAATACAGAGGATTTAGCTATTTCATTTATCAACTTGGTATTTGTATTATTATTCATAATGCTTTCATACCAACACTGCCAGTAGCTAGGGAAGGGAGAAGTAGAAGCAGGGACAAGAGAATGTTCACTTTTGGAAGTCAGTCAGAATGAATGAAGTTTATTTGACAGAATTAGATTAACATTGAATGGTGATAGTTTAGGTCTAGCCAGCTAGCTGGTTAATGGATTGATGTCGAATATGAATGTCAAAACAAAATTAAAAAAAAAATTATATATTTTTTTTAAGTAAAAAATATACAAAACAAGCACACTTAAAATACGACACATAATACATATTCGAAAAGGAGTGAGAAGAAGCATAGTTGGTTATAGTTGACACCTCGATGAAACTGTGATGGCTTGAACAGTTTTTTGTCCAGAACCTTTGACTGCCACTCTGTGTAGGCTATGTTGTTATGTAGTTTACTCTTTCTATTGTAAAGTGCTCTGTGGCTGTTGCGTGAGATGATAATAATATTTGCTTTAAACTTCATTCATTCTGACTGACTTCCAAAAGTGAACATTCTATTGTCCCTACTTCTACTTCTCCATTTCCTGGCTGCTGGCAGTGTTGGTATGAAAGCATGATGCATAAAAAATATTATTGATAAATGAAATAGTTAAATCCTCCATATTACTTTAGCTAGCTAGCTAATCTGATGTTAGGGGAGCCCGTCAGTGGTGGCATTGATCGCCAAGTCTATCGAGTTGGGCGATCAATGAAAGTAGTTTGGTAGTAGTTGGTATATGTAAATCAATCCGTCTCCATCCTAGGAAAAAAACTGTCACCTGCTTTTGAGCAGGAACTCCGTTGGTTCCTGTAAAAGTTCTGTTGGAACGGCCTGGTCAGTGTAAACACGCGCATACCGTGAAGTTTCTGTAAAATGGCCCAGAAGTTCTGATCGTGGAAACACACACACACACACACACACACACACATATATGTGTGTGTGTGTGTGTGTATAAATCTAGATTTCTACTTTGTAAAGAGGAGAGTAATGTCTTTACGTGCTGATGTTTCACAACTGTACAAACACTTTGCATCAAATAACTCTCCAGCCATTTCTGTGATGTTGACAAGTGGTTTATTCAGCAGGAATGGTGAACAATTTTGTCAGTATTTTTTTTTCTACAGAAGGCAATCAAGCACCATAAATAACAGCGCTGTAATCAAACAGTTTCTTGGACAGTGAGCTTACGGAAGTAACTTCTCTTTAAACACTTCACAGAGTCATGAATGTCTCATTAGATCCAACATTTTCAACTTTATTCATTGTTTCACACAAATGACAAACAAAATATCTGAATGATTCCTAGTGAGACCATTTGAACTTGGTTGCTGTGGCTTTCTTCACTGCTGCTCCAAATATAACACATAACTAACTTCACTTCGGCTCACATTACTATTTATTACACAAGCTGTATTTCAGGTACCAGAGACAGTGTGTGAAGAGCGAATTGTAGCTGCAGTGCAGTTCAGACAGGGATGGCATCACTTAATATTTAATGAATTGGTCATAATTTTAGTTTATGACATAACATTGCTGAGTGAAGCTTATTCTCATCAAAGTCTTTGGTTTTTGTATCGTACATCTGAAGACCTTGTGATATTTTCTCATTCCAGCTGCCAGGTGGACTGATGAGAAAATTTGCAAGAACAGACATAAAAGCACAAGATTCATATTCCCATTTGAAAATCTTGAGTATTACAGCTAAAAAATAATAATAATAAAACATTGAAAAAACATAACATTTGCTAAAAGAGAGCTGCTAAGAAATCTTTTGAACAAAGTAAATTTAAACTCCTGGCTTATTCTTAAAGTGAGACAATGTAACTTTGAAGTTACTTTGAAGTGTGATAGACATGCCATTGCTGCTATAATTATTGTTGTATGATACGTATTATATGCCCAGCTAATTGGAGCTACCGTTAGATTGTAATAAGTTGTAACTTTTTGGGTTCTGTGCTACTTTTTGCTGCATTAAGCTATGTTTCTAGCATACCTCAGATTATTATTATAATCACATTTTAAAGCAATTATCTGTTTAAAACTAAATGTAAATTTAAGCATATTTAATATTCTATTATACTGCAATTACCACTTATGTCCACAGAGTTTTCTTTTTAGTAAAAGTTACGTAGTCTCGCTTTAAGTGATTTAAAATGGTCAACACCATAGCGTCAGGTGAGATACATGTACACATACACCCCAGGACAGACAAAAGCATACCATGACTTAACAATCTCAATACAATTGGAAGAATCACAGTTCACAGTACTTTTGTCAAGTTTTTTTTTTTTTTTTTTTGGCATAAGGGATCTATATTGAGAAAATAATTTAAAAACAGTAGAAAAAATAGCATTTTGCCTTCTTGGGACCATAACATGGTATTTTATTTTTTTTTCTCCATGCATTCACAGATTTCACACAGATACATTTACTCGCTTACACTACTACCTTATTGAAACAGCTTACAAATAAAAACACTATTAAATGGTGGCCACAAGGCTGTGCAAAAGGGAAGACCTCCAATATAAGCCCTGCCATATGTCTGTCTTAGCCATTTCTTGCAAGTAACAAACTACAAAATAGCACCATTATACAGTGGATAGGATTCTTAATACAGTTTTGTTATATGAAACCATCATGTACAATGAATGATAGTAATGCATAGGTTAACATAAATGGGAGTACTGTTTGATTATACACAGACAGAGGAGGCAGAGCCAGAGAAGTGATGTCTCAGGACTTTATGCAATCGCACAACTGTATATCTGTATGGGGACTTGTACAAACAGCCATTACTGTCAGTGCTCATGCAAAATATTCTCAGAACTTGACAGAGATATTGTGTGTACATGATCATTGCTCAGTTACACAACTGCTATTTAGATTGTGGATGCTTTGTGTGTATATGTTTACTGATGGACTGTGTGTGGTGTCTCACATCTCTGGAGTACATGTAATTTTGGTTTGCAATATTTACCAAATTGTTTAAACTGGTGGACTTTGCCACAGGTGTTGTAAAGGTTTGTTGCACTGTTATCATAATAGCAGGCAATGTAGTCCATGTGATAAGTGTGGTACCAAAGTTATGAGACTTGCTAAATAAATCACAGGCCAAGGCTGTTTAATCATTACACTTTCTCATCTGTTTGACTATTGTTAGAACCTCTCTGTCTTGCTTTATTCTTCCGTATTGACAGACTTACGAACATTTTAATGTAGCTTAACTGTTAGTTTTGAAAGAAAACATAAAGATATTTGCCAAGATACTATGCTACTGGCTTTAGCTGATTCTGGTGGGTTATTTGAAGAGCTGATTTACTGTGACTAGATCTTCATGACTCAAACATAAACTTAAACACAGGACTCCACTCAAATTCAGATGTTGATCACTGGTGGTTAAAAAAGGTTTTGGCAATAGTGCTGACAAGCGGAAAGGATGCAGAAAACAGACCTTTTGCCTGATTGTTGGTTTTTGACTTATTCCACTGATTTATGCCAAATGCACTTTGGATCCACTGAATGACCCATTTTGACAATCAAACATGCACCAGTGACTGGCCAAAAAACCTTAATTCAATTTTGCTCCTGGTTAATATGTTCTACTGCTTTCAAAAACAAGCAAAAGCACAGTCTTATTTTTGTAGTCCTGCACTTCCCACCTTTACTAAAATCCCCTGTAATGGTGCTTGATCTGTTGTTACAGAAGTGTTTGGATTGTATGCACAGTCCTCAGGTTATCCACACTTCCTGAGGCTTATGGGGGATTTGGATCAGACTCAAACCTGCTAGGGACTCCATTTAGACAGAAGAACCCTGACTTGAATTTAATTATTGAAATGTAGGGATTCCATTTAGGCTCAAGGTAAAATAACAACAACTGTGTTCCATGCCCTACACTGAACCACCATGTTTTGTCTGTAAAAACAAACTTTTTTTTTTTTTTCATGTATTTATTTATTTTTTTTACACAAAAAATATCCCCAGTAATGCATGGTGCATAAATCATTTGTACTCTAAAGATAAGATGAGATTCTCACTGGGATAGTAACATGTGACCGTTGACAAAGTATCCTGTCTTACCAAAGGAGTAAATGAATCCACTCTCAGAGTTACAGGATTTACCTCCACAAAGTTCAAGGGACAGGATGAACCACTGATTCACATACACACTCTGCCGCTCTGTGATTGGCTGAAGCCCAGATCCATTCCCACCTTCTTGGAGCCAGGGGATGCTGCAGCTCACACATGGAGGTATAATAAGCTCTTGTTCGTGTCTCAGCAGCTAACCTAGTCTGTTACATTGCGTTAACAAAGAATTCCTCCCGATATGGAATGGTGCAGTGTATAAAATAATCACAAGATCCCTTGTCAAACCTTTTAACAACTCTTAGCTCATTTTGAAGAGCTTTTTTGGATCACTGTTATATCCTCTTTGTTTTGTTTTACAGTGAACCATTCCACAGGGGTACCAGGTAAGGCCGCTCCCTTCTCTTTTCTCAAGTCGTTGGGCATTTTGTCCATTCGCTCCTTCTCTACATTCTGTAATTTCTGCCCCCTGTGTTGCCTCGACTTGAATTTTTCTGATGCACCTCCTGCAAGAAAATGAAAGCAAATTTTGAGACATACATGTATCACAGGTAGATTTAGTAGAAAGTGTGCAAGTTTGGCTTTCTGAAATCTGTGCTTGTGTCAAAAGATACAGTCATACTTCTGAAGAGGAAAACAAAAACTGAAGAAGAAATTAAAAGGATGCTCTATACAACATTCACACTGCAATGCAATCTACAAATGAACAAAAAGAAGAGGGATGTTACTGCACAAATGCACAGACACACTAAAACGTGGTATGCATGTTTCATCCTCCAACCTCTCTATGGTGAGATGCCAGAATTTCAGCACATAATGTACAGTAGCAGAGTGGAGATTCTGCCTGGGGAGCAGGAGTGCCACTGGCGCTACCACAAAAACCACTTAGTTCCCTCTCCTGCTAATGGTTTTCTTTTTTAGGAGAAGGGTAAAAAGCACACAGTCGAATCTTAAAAGGATCACACTCTTGCAGGTTGGCAACTTGAGGATGAAACAGAGTCTGCATTTAGACCTCACAGTTTTCTTTCTTTGGCCAAGAGATTAAGATGTAAGAAGTAATGACAAACTTCCCTCTTTCCAAAATAAAACTTGTTCTCCTTTTGACGCTCTTAAAGATGTCAGAGTGGAGGTTTCATGTTTGATAGATGTTTCAGGGAGGTAGTAATCCAAAATTACAACAAAATTAGGTGAAATATATCCATTTGCATGCATACCTTAAAGGATGAATGACTATGTCCATGTAAAGGTCTCTGTGGGAGGAAAATGAAACCACTTAAATTGGATTAATTTCTTCTGCATTACAGTAATCTGCCTGCTATTGTGCCTACTGACCTCTTACATTTGACACTTTGAGACCTGCTTTTATTTATTTTGAGAGCTTGAAAAGGATATTGATACTACTACATCTTGTGTTTCCTCAGCACTAAAAAGGTAATAAGCTTATCCTTATATGAAGACCAAATGAGCTGAGATCTGTCTGAAGATAACAATCAATTATATAAAACGTGACTTTAATTAACAATACTAGCCTTGTTTGGAGGATCTCCAGTGTTTACATTCACCCATTAGGGACCCTATTGGATAATGCAGGAACTTTAGATGTCAAACTACAGTGCTGAACACTTTGGATTGCTTGGTCACTATTTCCAAATCCTGCAGTTGTAAGTGCAGCTTTTCATTGTACTCCAACACATTTGTATGAAATGTGTGACAGACAAGCTGAAGACAAAGTCCAGGCCTAAAACAAATGTATACAGTTGAGGAAAAAATTATTAGACCATCAAAAGTAATCAAAAACAATGGTTATGCAATCAAGTACTAACTCGTATGTATCAACTGACAGAAAAGAAAACATAGAATGCCAAAAAGCATTGTTTTTGTCCGTACAATGCCATATGTAAGAAGTAAAGGGATTTTGGTTATTATCAAGAAAACATAGAAAATGGATAGATATCAGCTCTGAAATTGCTCCTATGAGCTATTTTTGTTTGTATTATATTTGCCCAAGCAAATGTACCTTTAGTTGTACCAGACATTAAAATAAACATGACATTGAAGAAATCAATGGTGGTCTAATAGTTTTTTTTCCATAACTGTACACAGTTTGTGTGGTCACACATACAATGATTACTCATCAAAACTACCAGACATGCTTGTATGCTATACAAAGTTAAGCTAAATGTCTCTTAGAATATACTTGAGAGTGGTATCATCCATCTCACCTGACTCTCAGCAACAAATCAAATATGAATATGTCGCTTACATTTTGAAATATTAACATACAACTGAATGAAAAAGAAATTACAAACTCCTAGAATTCTATGTGTTCACATATCAGGATATGATAACAACCTCATTAGGTTTTTACTAGGTTTTAAAATCATTTGCATCTAACCTCAATTTTGTTCCCAGTAATCACAAAATGCCCCTGCCTGTCACATTAAGAAATGAGAAAAGCTGTATGAGACTGCAAACCTCCGCCAAGGCAGACATCCCCCCTTTGAATGAAGAGAGGTCTGCCAAGGAGGTTATGTTTTTCCAGAGTTTGTCTTTCTGTATGTCTGTTAGTTAGCAAGATAACTCAAAAAGTTATAGACGGATCTTGATGAAATTTACAGTATAGGTTGGTAATAAGGAGGTTTAGAAATGACCTGATTTTGGCGGTGATCCAGGGGGAGGGGGGTCAAGATAACTCAAAGACTTATGGGCTAATCATTTCCAGATCTCCCCATTATCAACCTACCCTGTAAATTTAATCAAGATCTGTCCATAACTTTTTGAGTTATCTTGCTAACAGACAGACAGATGGACAGACAAACAAACTCTGGCAAATACATAACCTCCTTGGCGTAGATAATCATGTTCATTTCAAATACTGATATGCCAAATTATTTCCATCTCCAAAGGTTAAGCTATGTCTACATGGCAACACCACAAGAGTTTTTTTTGTAAAAATGAAGATGGCCACACTGAGAACAGATAAGTAAAATATCACGTAAACATGGCAACAAAATGCAATGAATGCAATACACATGCCACACAGTCTGACCGGATACATCAAAACAATAGAAGAAGAGTTGTGTCGGCGTCTCTGCTGTCTTGTTGGTATAATATCAGTAGATTTTCCTTCAATAACACTGTGGCTTGTGGGTACCCAATGTGGGCACAAGTGCCCGATGTGGGCACTGTGTATGTTGCACATGTGCAGAATGATACAAGCTGTTTCCTTTAAGGTGTTTTATTTATCACTTTGGTTTTATTTTAGTCATGCAAATAATGGGACAGTGGAATTCTAGTATGTTTTGTTTTACCTTTGAGGTTAGATTTAAATAACTTTAAAACCTGTTAATGTGTTTTTTTTCCCCATTATATCATGACAAGTAACACTACAGAATTCACAGACTGTGTATCTTCTTTCTCGCATGACTGTAACATTTTTGTTATAAGCTGCCAAAAACATGAATCCTATCATCTGTTTTCAACCACATTTCCTGAGCATTAAACCTTTGAGTGTATCTGTTCAGTGCCATGCTCACCTTTTTGTTTTTTGTCTTGTCTGGCTGCTGTGCTGTCCTACGCTCTGTGCCCTTGTCCACTTTGTGCCCTGAAGTACTAACCTTAGGTGATCTCGGGATGTCTGTGTGGCGCTGTGCACGCACAGAGCGAGGTGGCTTGCTAGTCTTGGCAGGTGCACAGTACATCTCCAGGCGCCGCAGCTCACAGCTTTGGAAGCAACACTCATCCACAATGCCACGTGACCGGCGTGCGTTGGGGCCATAGCCTGCTGGTTTACCTGTTTGACAAGAACAGCAGTATGAATTAGAAAAGGACTGAACAGTAGCATAGGTGATACTACCATAGACAGTAAATATGTAGTGAATGAACACTCTCTGACCACTGTAAAAAGCTAAATCTTACCAAGACTATTTTCTAATTTCTAGTCCAAAAATTTAATCACACTTAAAATAAGACATAATCACCTAAAGAGTAACATTTCAGTGAGATATAAATAACTCCTTTTTAGACAATAAATCTTGAAAATCACATTTCAAGAAATTTTACTAAGATCATTTTTACTTGTTGTATTTATTTATGTATTTATTTACTTATTGCATAATTCGACTTTTTTCCCCCTTAAATCAAGAAAAATTCATCAAGAATTCTTCCAATAGAATAAGTGAAAATGATTTATTGAAATATGATTTTCAACATCTATTGTGTAAAACTAAGTTCCTATACATCACTGATTAGGCTATTTATTAGGTGATTTTTTCCCATCCTGTTATGGCCAGCATTCTTAAAAGCAGAATGGTAGTCTGGCTGCCTTTTGGTGCTGAACAAATTTGCTTTACCAAGGGGAACTACATATATATATATATATATATATATATATATATATATATATATATATATATATATATAATCGACAGAAATTCACCTACAAAGGATATCATTTGATTTACAATTAGATTATCTTAAACCTCAGTCTCTTGTAGCACTATGAGCCAATCAAATCAATATCAAAAATGAACCTCATACTATTTACTGTACAACAGTCTTCTGGTTAAGCAGAGTGGATGTATTGGCTGTAATGAGAGAGATTACTGACATTTGTGGTGGTTTGATTATTTTGATTTATGCTGTTGAGATTATGAAGGAAAATATGTATACATATAAATCCAGATGTGTGTTGGAGAGACAGTAGGGCTGTCAAAAATGCACCTGGCCTGTTGTAATGTCTCAGTCTATTACACATATCACAAATGATCACTTTGTTAATATTAAATCTTATCAGGTGGCATTGTAATTTTATAGTATGTTAATAAAATATAAAGATCATCACAGAAGGCATATGGTTGTAATGGAAGATAACATTTTCACAAAAAAACTTTATTACTGTAATTGCTAACCAATGCAGGTAACCATAACCACTATGGGAAAGCTGTGAACAGTTCACATTCACTAAAAGCAACTGCCTGAGTTAATTATCAGGGTAGTTGGTAGACTGATTTAATGTATTTTAAAACCAGCGAATGACAGCATGTTACACCAGTTATTGTAATTTATCACTAAATATCATAACAGTCTTGTTACGGTATTTTCATTCAAGCAACTTCAGCAAAAGTTGCTTGAAAAAAAAGCAAAAAAAGTTGAATTCAGTAAACCAAGCTCTGTATGTGTAACTCTGCAGCCTAACTAATGCTAGAAAAAGCACATAAAACATGGGAGACACTCATGGCACATACCTCTCAGTCGTGATGGCCACTTCATTAACAAGTGGTGCCAGGCACAACAAACCCTGCCCTGAGCAAACATTTTAGCTCTTAATGAACACCTCCCTCTAAAAACTTGAGACTGTGGGTTTATGACGGTCTTTGGATCACGATGACATTTTGGAGCCTATATGTATTTTCCTATGTGTCAACAATAGTATCTCAGTACCTATCACCACTCTTTTTGAAGTTATAACTATAAAAGCATGTGACCTTTACTTACCATGGTCATGAGATCATTTTGAAGCCGATTCCAGGTTTCCTATCAGCCAATAATAGTAACTATGTCTCTATTTCCACTCGTTTTTTTCAGTTTATTAGGTGCTGACCAAGTGACCCCTGACCCCTTGGGTCAACAATAGGTCCAAATCTGTACACACAAGATACAAGACAAGCATTTTGGTGCTCACTGGAAGTCTGAAAGATGAATAGTCTTGTCATCTGAACACACTTTGTCCTCACTAGGTTTGCTGGAGGCCTAATCATTGTTAATTTTGTTACCCATTTTTCATTTTAGTCATAGGCTGCGTCCAAAATCACCCACTCACTCCCTATTCATAGGGAAATAACTCAATTGAAAACTTTTCGGACACTACTATGGCGCTGTTTAATCGCGTCATCACCATCGAGCAATTAAAATGTAACAGTATTGTCTCACAAAATTAACAGGCTTTTTAACTTTTTTTTTTTACTGTCTGTGAAATAAAATAAAAAATGTAATTGGCTCATGACTGTTTTACTGTTAACTGTTAAGCAACTCTTGTCTCACGCCTGTCATCCAGCAGGCAGACTTAACGTTTACAGCTGTAGTGCTATTGTTTCAAAAATTGACAGTTTTTCCATCACCATTGACAACCCCCCCTCCCTCCCCTGGTTAAGAGTCTGGGTGTCATCTTTGACAGCACACTCTCCTTCCGTTCACACATAAATCACATCACCCAGACTCCATATTTCCACCTCCACAATATAAACTGCCTCCGCCCCTCCCTCATTCATCACAGCACTGCCACACTCGTATACAGCCTGGTCACCTCCCGTCTGGACTACTGTAATGCTCTCCTCTTAGGACCTCCTCTCAAATCCATCCACAGACTACAACTGTTCTACAACTCCACTACTCTCATCATCACAAGGGCACCTGCCTCCCAACACATCATCCCCATCCTCCAGCACCTCCACTGGCTCCCTATCAAACGTCGTATTCACTACAAAATCCTGCTGTACACTTTCAAGTGCATCCACAACCTAGCCCCTCCCTACCTTTCTGAAGTCCTTCATGTGACCACACCAACTCACTCCCTCCGGTCCTCCTCATCCATCCACCTCTCTGCCCTTTGCTCGCCTCAGCACCATGTGGAGCAGAGTGGCTGAATTCTGCTCCCCAACTCTGGAACTTCTCTTTTCTATTATTTCAGGAATATTCTTGTGTATTAATTCCAGTTATGTTTTATAATGAACATACTGATTACATGTCTTGATTAAATTAACTTGAATGACTAAATCTTGTGCTTCTTCAATTTATTACAAATAGCAACACATAAAAAACATTCAAACACTACAGCTACCTTCATAGCAGAGCAAACACATTGAAATTAAGTAAAAATTGAAGATCACAGTAGCCTTTATCAACTACAAGACAGATAAAATGTTCTGAATAATAATACATTACAAAAACTAATAGACTGATTCAAAAGAAATATCTTTTACCAGAGGAAGTCTACAGTAGACAACTAGTGTGAAAACATATATACTGTGCATACGGTATAACGTATTCTAAACAATAAATCAGTCATAATATCTTTCAGGAGTTGAGGTTTATTGGTAGAACTGTGTGTTTCAACCCAGAACTAGCATGTGTTTATGACAAGCTAAATTTGTGGTGTTACACGTAAGGACCTGTGTAAAGAGTGTAGAGAGCTAAAAACCTTGTCTCCCGAGCGCTTTCCAAGAATGCGTGTTGTTGCTAAGTTACACAGACGTCATGCACGTTCTGTTAGATCCATTGTATGCGTAAACATTAACACACTGTGTTGTCCGGCCTCATCCTTGCTTTTCATTGGTCAATTAGAGAAGTGTGACATTGACGAGTGCAGCGCTGTTCTAAATGTTGAACTATTTCCAACTCACAGCGCTCTGACATTTTCGTCTTGTTTTTATTCGTCGATGAAGACGCACATTGGTACGGTTATCGTCAGTGTTTTTAAAACGGCTGTCGTCTCATCATTGTTCCATCTTCATCATGGGAAAAAGGGTCATTGATGAAATTAACACTGGGTCTAATCCAGCTACAATGGGTGAAGGCGGGGTACACCCTGTATGAGTCTCCAGTTCATCTCAGGGCTGAACATATATAGACAAACAATCACTCTCACATTCACACCTATGGACAATTTAAATTAACCAATTAACCTATCAGTGCATGTGTTTGGATGGTGGGAGGAAACCAGAGTACCCAGAGAAAACCCACGCAGACACGGGGTGAACATGCAAACTCCCCACAGAAAGGTCTGGTGTGGGATTCGAAGCAGGGTCCTTCTTGCTGTGAGGCACGAGTGCTAACCACTGCACCCCTGTGCCGCTCCAAGATGAATAATTCAAAAGTTAAATAAAATTTGAAAACAAATATTTTGACCTTTAATGTGACCTTGACCTTTGAACTAGAGTTTTCAAAGTTGAATTTCAAGGTTCTGATGTCAATGCACATCAGCAGTGAGAGCAAAAAGACACTATATGCAAAATTGAGTGTACAAGAATGAAAAGGAAATTCCTAAATTGCCCTATCTCTTATCATTTCTAAAATACATCTTTGGTGACCTTTGACCTACATTCATTAACATTTAAAGTGATCTATTCTGGACCACCTCATGCCTTTTCATTTAATAGAAATTGGTCTGGTAGTTTTTGCATAAAATTGCTGACAAATCAACCGACAAAACAAACAAACAGACAGGCAAACAAAAAAAGGATTCAAAAACAATATACCTTGCCTTCCCCTTTGGGGAGGGGGGGTAAGAAAGCTGAACTTTTCAGCTTGAGCTTTATAGCGGTTCACCCCTATACAGCTATCATAGAAGGAAAACTGAACTATAGACACCAAAACTATTATTTGTAGCAGGTTCTAAGCATTTTTATTTCAGCTTCTAAGTTATCCATTTTGACATGGGGGTCTATAGTGTCCCCTGCATTTCAGAGCCAGACCCACAGTGCGCACTCAGTCTACTACAGATTTAATACACCTGCATTGGCTTAACTTTTCACCCCCATGTTACCACTTGGATTCCCGTTTATGCATTGTTCAAACACACAACATTTCTGAATGAATTTAACTTTGGTAATTTCATTTTCTTTTCTGCTTTGTATTGGTTTGCAGAATTCATCAAAGTAATTGTGGCAAGTCGTGAGGCTGATTCTTCTAATGTATGAACGATCCTAATGACATGGATTTCTTCCGTGTAGAATTTACAGTGTATCATATTGCACACCATGGATCTTTTTTTGGCAGCTGTATTCTTGTAAAAAGTGGGTCACAGTCACCAAAATGTTGAGAATATCATGCTCAGCCATTTTGGCCCAGGTATCTTTTACACAGAGGTCCATCCAGTGAGGCCAAACCACAAGGCCTCTGGGCCCAATCATCCTGCAGGAAAAGTCAGGCCGGCTTTGTGGCCACTCCTCTGTTGGCGATACCTCACTCTTCATTCACGCTTTCATTTGGTGAAACTGAGCATCCTGAAGGTTAACTCGGAGAACACAGGTAATAAAAACAAGCATGAAGTTAAGGAATATACATGGACAAATATAACTTAAATAAATATTTAAAAGACTAGTTAGGGACCATGTCAACTTACCATGACACTAATACCCACTCCTTTTTTTAAATTCTCCAACCCCCCCCCCCCACCCTCTTTTGGTGGCCTTTAGAAAAACTCTGACTCTCCATTTACAATTCCCTACTCACCTTGAGCAATATAGCCCTGATGGGCTTTTCCCTGTTACCAAATGAAATAATAATAATTTAATATGGCATTTACAAGGAGGAAATGCCTTTCCCTCTCAGACTTAATAGCACTTGGCTCACTAGCCTGCCAGTGCTGACAAAGTGCATTAACTTCTGCTCTCTGTCTGCCTTGTCCTGACAATATTGTTTTGGACCCAGAGCAGGTTTCATTCAGAAACAGAGGCATCCTTCTCCCTTAAGACACCCCCAGACACAGGGTGGGGTGGAAACTAATGGAGGTGTGAATGACATGGAAGAAAGAAGCAAAGGGAGATGCTTCTGGTTTGTACATCAGGTAGAATGATGCTAAAAATACATTGTGCACCTGCATTATTCAGGGAGCAGAGACTGGATTTACCCAGATCTGAAACTCTCCAGAGTGATAGGGAAATGAGTAATTTATCATTGCATATAACTTTCTGTAAAATATAAAGGTATTCAAAATATATTCATAATATTCGGTTTGAATATTATTTAAAAAATTAACAATTTACAGTTTTACACATTTTATAATTGCATTTTAGGATGTTTTTATTTCATTCTTTCTAGTGCTTTCAGTCATTGAACACAAAATCAACAGTTTATCTTCCTGTGGTGTGTATCTCTGGGAGTATTCTTGGCTGTTACGTGAACACCTGATGTCAAAAAAAGTTACAGAGAGACAAATATGAAGTTTAATTATGGCTGGTGATTATATAATAATAGCTGACAGCCAAAGAGGGGTTCTGCCTTGAAGCCTGACCTGTTTTTCAATCCATCCCAATAAAGCCTTACAAATTAACATCCGCTATTATTCTCAAAATAGCTTGCAACCCTGCTGCACAAACAGCTGGAAGGGAGAGAAAAATCAGCTGGCACCGGTTGTAACATGTAGGATAATCAGCTCAGGCAGGTTGGGGAAAAACATGCATATAATAATCAGGTCTAAAAGCTTTGGAAGGTTTTAAATGCTTCAATTCCATGGATAACTGCTATAATCCTTCTTCAACAAAGAGTTGTTTTCTGTAACTGTTGTTAAACAAATACGGGTAAACAATATTTTTGCCAGAGCTTCCCACCACACAGTACTGGCTGTTTATATTGGACTCAAGAGGGAGGATGAATGGATCCTACATGACAACATATGTGTCTTATGTCATGTAAGGTGATGTATCAGGTTTGTAATTGTCTTAGTCATTATGACAAATTAATGTACTGTGAAAATATTAATAAGATCAGCTTTTTTACAAGCAAAGAACATTTCCTGGGCACTTTCCAAGAGTGATACTGAATTGAGTATTCCTCTAAATGATTTACTTTAAACAAGAAGCTCCTAGCTTCCCTTCATTTGATGCCTCTGCACTTCTCCAGCTAACATCACTGGTTTGGTGTGTGACAGGAGCAGCACACACTGTTCATTCCTCTAAGGAACAGCACTGCATAGAGATGGTTGGATTCCCCCATTTTAGAGTGGCACAGAAAGCATCTGAGTTTTACAGCTTGGTCATGGTTAATAAAAACCAGTGGATTCTTGGAGACTCTCCACTGCTCTTCCTGCAAAGTGTCAGGCAGTTTACAGCTGGGCAGGGACTATAAGAGCTGCTAAAGTACTGGAAACTAGCTCTTTATCACTGGTACCACAAAGAGTTTATGGCAAGAATGAAGTGTTCCTCACACTATTGTGTGGTGACACCAAAATATGTGCTACTAGACTGAAAGTGTGGTGAGGGATTGTGAAGGAAGATGATTTGTCAACAGCATCACTGTTTAAATACTGAATTTGAATGTATGTCTGTGTGAACTTAACAATTGTTCAGTGTATAGTTGAAAACTAAAGATTTTTGAAAACATATTTGCAGGATTAAAATACATGATATGTGATTCTTTTACTATAAGGATGTTTGGCAAGTTTTCCAATATCATCATTATAAAAAGGAAATTCCTTGCATTAACACAAGTTTATTGTTCCTTCTTTTTTATAATTTGGATGTATAATGCTTTTAATGGTAACATATCTTACCAAAATCTTTCTTCCATTTTTGGCTCTTGCTTCCATTAGGTCATAAAAAGCACCAGAGAAATACATCTCCTGTGTTCACCTGGTAGGTTTGAGAACTGTGACTGCACTGTAAACCCAAATAAGTTAGCAGGACTCAGAAAATTGTAGGCAATCGGTTGCCACAAGTATTTCAAGTTCATGAACTTAAAAAATAACATTTTCCAGAACTTAAAGTTTAGATGGCATGCAACTTAAACCTTCTGATAAGAGGTGAATTAAAAGTGCTCATTTAGCTCAACTCAAATATGTGCAGTTAATTTGACTCATAGTTTCCCATTAAGGCAAATCAATTGTTTTCAATTCTTAAGATTTAAAAATGAGTTTTCAAACCACTGGAATAAGTAAACATTGAGACCATTTGCCTGAATAAATGGACTGCACTTATTTAGCACTTTTCCAGCTTCATGGTGCTCAAAGCGCTTTACATTAGCCTCACATTCACCCATTCACACACACTCATACACCAGTAGGAGACTAAGTTCAGTGTCTTGCCCAAGGACACTTGGACATGTGGACAGCCGGAGCAGGGACGAGAACTGCAGACCCTTCAGTCATTGGACGACCCGCTCTACCAACTGAACCACAGGCGCCCCTGAATAAAATTACTGTTTTGTGATTAAAATTTTTTTGGTGTGATATTGATGGCTATTTGGAGTGCTCTGATATTGTATTTCAGCATCTACTACATCAGTATTTTTTTCAATCATACTATTTTGAAACAATAGAAATAATAGTACGATATTATTCTCAGCATTTAATGACTTAATTCACTAAGTTGAACCTCATATATTGTTAGGTTATGTTCACTTATATCCACAATAGTTCCCCTTAATAAAAAAAATATTAGTTGGAAGTACTTAAAAGAAGAACATGTTACAGCAACTTAATACATTTGAGTTAGTAGTACTATTACTGAAACTTTGAGTATTCACAACTGAATATATTTAATTATTCTGAACATTCAGGTTTACAGTGTGTGATAAAACTGAACATTGTGCTTTTGATACGCTTTACTTACTTTTAGGGTTGCAACGAAAGAGCAAGCATTCCATTGAGAGGGTTTGTTTTGATAATTATAAAGTGTTAAGTCTAAAAGACATTTCCTATGTCTCAGGAAACTGAAACTACAAAAACTATAAATGTTTTGCTTTTGATTAATATCAACATAATTGAATAAGTTTCTGATTAACTAGTAGATCACTTAATCACTGCAGTCATTCACATGTGAAGTTGCCAAAGGAGTTACTTTTGAGCTTTTCAGAGAGCAAAGCTAAAACTGAAGGTCTCATGAGATCAATTATGTGCAAGATAGAATGTACCAGCCAGGTTCAGGATATCAGCTGATCTCTGCACACATGCAACTAGATATATCTTCCTCTTTCTTTGTAGATGACCCATGTTATGTGACTGGATAAAACTGATGAGGAGTATCAAAGCCAATTTACTGTTTAGTCCTGTGTGTCCTCAAATCCCTTGTGTCTCAGCTTCACCTAATGTACTACTCTAAATTTGGAGGACGCCTGCCTGTCCTTTTCATGAGATGCTTCTTTGTTCTGCTGTGCAGTAATTCACAGAAGGGTCGGAGATTTTTAGTTCAGGTCTTAATGGGAAAACGACACCTTTTTCTTGGTGATAGAGGACACAGGAGGTCTTTCTTCAGATCTCAGTGCCTTCCGCTCTGTTGAGGTCCAGTATAAAACGAGGGAGGGAGGGAAAGGGGCTGATCATCCTGTAATCCACATAATCCCCTGCTGCTGAGGGACAAGGGCTAGCAGTGTGAATGTGTGTTTGCGTGCATGCCTTTGAGCATGCATACATGTGACATGCTGTTTATACATTCTACCTCAGCTTCAGCAGCTTTGAATAAAATTGACAGAGACTAACACTGAAAAGGAAGTCTCATCACTGGCTGCTATAAGCAATTCACTCTCATCTTTTTTTCTTAACTTTTTCTTTAATTCAAACATGACTGATATAATCCAAAATTGCACCTGAAAAAAGAATACTTTTGGACTGATTTATGAATTAAAACTTCAACGTTACCAACATGGACCAATGTCTCTTCTTGTTTTTGGTACTGAAATCAGTAGGAGTAACATTAAAGATCACACTCATTCTTGATGGTGGACATTTCAGTATGAATCATAACCTGAACTACTTAGTGCCTACTCTTTAGCCAAAAAAAACCCCCTAAACAAATGTGATTCATTGATTGAACATCCCATTCAAATTACCCCATGGTCTTGCCTGCTAAAGCACTACAAACACAACTGAGGATTTCTAGGTCAGGCTAATAATTGGAAAAACTGACGATGGTTTGGACTTTTTTTTTCAGTTTCTTAGACTGCAGTTGTATTATCCTGAAAAAATAATTTCCACCAACCGGTATTTAGCATTTCTGTCAGGGTAGGAACTTTAAGATACTTAAACAGTGACATGTGTAAGGTGGATTGACAGAGGCAGTCTCACCACAGAAAGTCCACTGTCATTGCAACACTGTTTGTAGACATATTATCAGTCAGAGAGCTGCCAAGTTCAACATGGCCAAACTGGAGGGGAAGAGTTCAGGGAAAGGAGTTTGCCTCCTTTGGCCAAGCTGCTACTCTACCGACTCCTATAGATGAACAGCTCAAATGGATTCTCCAGATATTTTAGACAAGCACCCACTGGCACATATGGTGACCAAAAGAGAGGAAAGAGAAGCAGAACAACACCTATGTACTAGAACATGAGAGAGAAAGAGAAAGTGAGGAAGACAGGGAGATGCATATTTTCCAATTCACAGCTCCCTGCTGCTCAAACCTCATCATCTTTTCAGAAAAAGGATGGAGTGTTCATGAAATACACCTCTTTTTTCAACACAGGAAAATGTGGCATTGATAGATGGATGTTGTGCAGTTCAGTGACTGCTCTGCGTAAGGTAATGCGGGAAAGACAAACACATTCCTAGTACCACAAAAAGGTCTGTTCCTGTTTAAGAACTGTATCCATGCATAAGGATCCATGAGCGATATTGGCCTCCATTCAACACTTTTTATGAGACGAATATGAACAGCAGCACTACATTTCTATATCCGATGCTATCAGTAGCCAACACTTCATCACATTCTTACATCATCTAATCTCTAGACACTTTCATACCTTGTCAAAATCTTAAACATTTCATTTACTTCAAACTACAGCTGCATCTAATTTATTTGGCCCACTTGTAAATGTTCCCAATATCAAGTTTTAATAAGAGTGAAAATGGCCAAAATGTTAACATTATCTATGGAAAGGATGCCCAAGCTCAGTTGGTGTTAAAGGTTTTGATCCTTGCATTACACAGAAGCTTTAACTACACAAAAGAAACAGATGCCTAAGCAGAATCCAAAAATAAACACAGATGACTCAGAACTAATCAATAATGACTAGTAATCTGCAAGCCTTCAGACCTACTAGCACAAAATCTTTTATTGTCTATTTTCCTAAGTGAGGAAAACATCATCATTTGCATAACATAATTTGTGCATTCATAGACAATCCAAAGACCAAAAAGTCTCACAGGCTGAAAACTGGCAATGGACTTGGCTGTCATGGCCGCTTCACAGCATGTGGGTTTTGCCAGCAGCATCTGGACGAACAAGACTCAGAGCTTAACAGCAGCTTGGGAGTTCTCCAACAACTCTTTGGCAAAGTGTGTACAAAAAGCCTAATGCAAAGAATGATGTTGACTGGTCCTGGAAAAGCTGCATGCTGTGGCGGAAGAATGTGGCAGTGGGATGGTGTGGAGCACTAGCAAGGTGCATAGAGAATTTATTGCCAGAGAGAAGGTTCAGAATGAAGGATTTTACAATAAACCTGTTTTACATTCAAACATATTTTGAAATGGTCTTTGCAAAGGGGTTACAATAAATGGCAAAATATAAATACAAGAAGAGAAGTTTTGCCAAGGAATAAGCAGCTAGATAAGGTGAGAATCAGATTTAGAGTGAAGCTTAGATTAACTTCTGTTTTGTGACAGGTCTCAAATTGGTATCTCATCCATTTACCATATTCACTTTCACATGCTTACTTTCTGACTTGGGCAACATGGTGGTGCAGTGGATAGGACTGTCACCTCAAGGTCCTGGGTTCGATTCCAATGCCAACACTCTAAGACCTCTGTGGAGTTTGTTTGTTCTCCCTTGTGTTTGTGTGTTGTTGTGTGGGTTCTGTTTATGTACCCCGACATCCTGGCACCATCCAAAAACATACACTGATAGCGCCTGTCTACAAGTAAAATGCTTCCGGAATAAAACTAATAAAAGTTACCACATGTTTGTTACTGATAAAGAAAACTCAAGTCTTAAATGTTGGTTGGCTCAAGTCTCCAAAATAAATCTAGGGTCAAAATGTGAAATTCTTAGAATTAACAAGAAAATAGGTTTTAGTCCAAAGGAATATTGGTCTCAGATCTAGCAGATCTACTTCAAAACACTATCTGTACATTATGATCCATTCACTTTACAGGTTCTTTGTAGTGGAATATTTATAAATCCATTGTATACATGTACATAAACCACCATATATGTGGAATAACACACCATCATATATATTAAAAACATGAGCTAACCAGCACTTTTGTTGTTTGTTTTCGGATTCATCTTATTAAACAAGGTATGTCCACACTATTCCACAAAGGGCCGGTGTGGCTGTAGGTTTTTGTTCCAACCAAGCAGCAGCACACCAGATTTGACTCAATTAATGAATTGATGTCAGTCTTCAGAGAGTCAGTTGGTCAAACTGAACTCTTGTTTGGTTGGAACAAAAACCTGCATCCACGCCAGCCCTTTGTGGAATAGTTTGGACATGCCTGTATTAAAGTATGTAAGATTTAGCACATTTAATGTCTAGAGTAGATACTTTCTAAAAAGAATTGTACAGCAATGTAGGTTACCTAGTTAAGCTAAACTACACATGGAGTAATTACATAGAGTTATATAGAGTAATTAGGGGTTTGTCTCTATATGTCAGCCCCTGCACCTGCAACACATTGAAGGGGAACCCTGACTTTGCCCATAGGTAGCTCTGTGGTCCTATCAAGGATTAAGTGGTTCAGAGGATTACTTTCTGACTTTCTGCAAATATTTTCCTGCCCATAGTGAACACTGAACACACTGAATATTCACCTCATTGTCTATAGGGATTCTTCTGACCTTTGCTCAGTGCAGGACAGTTTATTTATCTGGTAGAAGCAGAACACCAAACAGAAACCGCCAACTCAAAAACACCAAAGAACAGTGTACAAAGTCATTGACCTTGTCTGACGATTTTTGTAGGGGGTATTTGTTGTTAACAGCTGCTGTGTGAAAGTGTGGCAAAAGTAACGGACCACACATCTATCAGATTAAGAAGATGAAACATGTGCTGTATAGTCACCTATAAAAGAAACAGATCCAGTCAATATTATGTGCTACAGGTTGCATGTCTCTAATTGCTAACTAGGCCACCATAACTGCCATACACTTAAAACGTACATGCTGTACATAACAGGTTTGTAGATAAAAGTTATTTTTGCAAATAATTGTGTAATCCATTGTCTTACTGGGGTCTGCATTAAAGGTATAGTGTATAGAATTAAGGGAATCTATTAGTTAACGTGCAACAAAATGCATTATAATTATGGATATTCTGTTTTCTTCAACATAGAATGAACCTCTAATAGGGAAGGGCAGATTGTCTTTCATAGTTTGCTGTTTCTAGTTGGCATGAAGGGATAAACGAATAAACTAAACACTGTTTTTGGGTTTTAGCAGCAATCATTTGTTTCCCTTCACATTTAGAAGGGGACAGTGAAGCAAGAGCTATTCAACCTTTGACTTGCAGTTTACACCATCACCACTAGATGCCACTAAATACTACACTTTTAAATGATATATGATGATGAGATAAGTAATTTATCTTAAGAGCTCTACTGATCTTCTGGCAAAACAACTTGAACACCCCACATATCAGCCTCTTCTCTTCCATTGTTATCTTTCAGGGAAAAAAGCCCTAAACGTAAAAACTGTGGAACTTGCCTATTAGAGCATTTTAATAAGAGCTAATACTATAAAATACGTTACAGCTTTATTCGCTTCATGTTTAGTGAAAAACTCAAAAGTAGCATAAAATGTAAATAGTGACTTAATAAAGTAAAGAACACCATCAACTGGTGACCAAATGAAAGATGATGAGAGAAACATCACAGACTTTACTGAATTTGTGCATGATTGTAATAATTTGTTGACACAGCTCAACAGAACATATAAAACAGGTGTAACCATCTTAAAATGGACATGCTATATACTGTGCACGTTAGGGCTCAAATGGTAATGCAGTCATCCCAATAAGCTGTTGTCCATACCTTTAACCAGGCTTTTACGAGTAAATATGTAAGGAAATAGGGGTAGCACGGTTCACTAAAGTTGTGGTGCAGTATGTATTGCGGTTTTATTGGGGTTTTTTTTATTATTATTTTTATTTTATTATTATCTTATTTTAAGTACCCTATACTTGGGCATATGCTATTTACCTTAAACAATTAAACAGTGATTAACCATTTAATTTTGCCTGATCTTGATGCATTTTCAATATGCATTTTTTTAAGTTAATTTGTATCCTCTCTACCTGTTGCTGTGTAGCCCTGGCCTCCTGGTTCACCAGCAGGATCAGACTGGCTACAAAAGCATTTCATTAAAGGTTTGCCTGTGCTAATGAATAGCATATCATGCTTTAAGGTTTTTTGTTTTGTTTTGAAACAGTTAAGTCTATTTTGTGATTATATTAAATATGAATGATTTACGCTATTTGTCTCCATTTATTTCCAAATAGTATCCATATAATTTCCAAGATAAATGAGACTATAGCGTTGACATCTTTGTGAATGTCTGAACAAAATATAGGCCTATCACATCTTTTCTCTATTATTTTACATTACAAATAGCAAAACTATCTTATCTTAGATAGGCTAACTCCTGATCATCAGCATTGTTGGAAGGGGTCTGATGCTTCGATGCTACAAAAACATTCCATAAACAGGCTATTTAATATCTAACACTTATAAATGATGTTTATTCTTTTTTTCCATCTTGAAACTAGATATTTGTGATGGTCTATATTGGGCTCTACTATAAACTAGCCTATGCTAAGTTGACAGTTACCTAACGAACATGCAATGACAATACAACATGCTATTCTATGTGTCCGTATCCTACCAGCTGGGTTCTGTCCTCTGGAAAACACCTCTGTTCATTTAACACCGCAGGCTGCATCTTCTTCCAACGCTTTTCTTTTTCTTAATCTGGCTTCTTTCTGCTCTCCATTGACACTGACTGATGTTTCACACTGTTCTGTGTCCACAGATGGGTTTCCTGTTTACAAACATTCAGAGATGTGCAAACAGCCAGGTGGTAACAGATGCTAAGCGGCTAAGTGGTTAGCATTACTAGTCCTACTGGAGCTCTGCGCAGTGTATGAATATAACCAGTTTCCTAGTTGGCTGGCTGTTGTAACCTTTTTCAGGGGTTTGTGTCCTCGCTGACATCTGTTAATATAAAATATGATATCATATTTAAATTTTAATTGTTTAATATTGTCTCTTAATCACATATTATGTAGCCACAAGTAAGCTAGCCGCAAGTTACATTTCAGATAAGCTAGCATCAACACCTTGTTTCACTATTACTGGAATACTTTGTTATGTTATGATGTCAAAATTGGTAATAATAATAATATATATATACTGTATATATATATATATATATATATATATATATATATATATATATATATATATATATATATATATATATACTGTATGTTTCTGAGTTTTCTGTCTGCTTTTCATTTGCATACAGCGGCTATTAGCAAAAGAGCTAAACATTAGTTTTAACTTGGCTGATCAAATCAAATCTAGTTTTCGTGACCGCTTATGAATTATGACACTACCAGACTATTTAATGACTGTAGACATTTACAGACATTTTAATGACGACAACACAAACACTTACCAGATATGAAGTGAGCACCACAGACGCTCTTCCCACCTGTACGACCACACAAACCCCAATCTGCCCATTTAAATTACCTGGAGCCATAACCTTCTTCTATTTTTTGTAAATTAATGATGTCCTCTTGATATGTTGTACATACGCCAACCATTTTTGGATCTGTTTGTTCAATTTACAACACAACAACTCCTCATGTCTATGACAGTCTAGTAAGGGGAATGCTGCTGTTTTTACCACCTGGCGTGTGCGTGTGACATTTCCCAGAAATCCATGTATATTACAATTTTACCCCTACAGAAACGATGGCTCATGGGAGATTTGGCTCAGCCCATCTCATTTGTTGTGATGGTAGAACCTGTCTAATCTACTGTCTGTGATGTAGGGGCTGCACTGTCAGATGGAATGGAGAATAAATATAGACCTATAGTTGAATGGAGAATGAATGCAAGAATATGATCAGAGAAGTGTCAAAGTTATTTTCTCTAACCAAGCAGCCCAAACTCAAGATTGACATGAGCCAGCCCATCGGGAGTCTCCCGATTATCCACTTCGGTTATGTATATGGGTATTCGGCTACTAGTTTTTTTTGTTTTGTTTTTTATGTGAACATCTTAAAAGCGGATTCCGCAGTGTGCATGTGTACCGCACCGCAAGAGCTGTACCACACAGTACATTTTTTTCCCCAAACCGTACCAAGCCTAGAAAGAAATCAAAACTCTGTGTAAAAAAACAAAAAGTCCTATCTTACTGTTAAAGTTGGGGACTAGACAAAGAGTTTACACCATGAATCGAGTTAAGATTATATTGAACTTATTTAAATAAAGTCACAAAGGTATGTTCATGATTTGACGAAATATACATTTGTGGCAATGTAATGAAATATGTCATGTGATGTAAGAGTGGATTAGGAGCAGTAAGACAGCTACTCTGATAGGCTGAAAAGTTAAGCCAAAGTGAAGAAACAATAATGTGCTTAATGTATTAATACCCAGTATGCTTTTCCAAAATAGTCATGGTAGTCTAGCAGTAGACAATGTGAAGATTATTAGATCATGTACAGGAAAGAGGACATGGGAAACTGGGGCAGAGGGGGAATAACATGCAACAAATGTCTCCCAGATAAAAACTGGGGATGTTACAGTTTATAATTGCCATTCAAATAGAGGCCACCGTGAATATTAATAATATGTGGTTTATAAACATGCTATTAGGTTACCATCTAAATATTTGCCATCAGTTTACTTGTATTGTTGCACGCTGGCCACTACATTACTCCTCTTGCTGCACAGAGACCTGTATTTAAAGACTGGGCCCCTCCTGGACCCCAGCCTTCTATCAGTCACCAAGTTGTTTTGAAAAGACATATCTAAAACCATTCTAGGTTCAGGTTTAGGGGAAAGCAATCAATTACTGGAAAAGAGAACAACTGCAAATGTACTATAGATGCTGCTGATTTCCCACAGAAATCTTATAACTTGTTCTTCTTCTCTTTTTGAAATTGGCAGCTGACAAAGTCTACCACATGTGGAAAATGTTTCATAACTTTGGGCTTGAACCAAAACATTAATAATGGATTGTTATGTTAAAGCTGCACAGGAGTCGGAGGGACAGTGAATTACTATAAAAAAAAGTTACAATAGCTTTTGGAAAGTTGCAGTGGTCCGTTAGTAAGGTTGGTGCAAATTGACTCAGTTGATTAGATATCAGCCAAAGGAAAGTAAATGATGAGGTTACACATGCACTGCTGTTTCCAGACTGAATGTATGAGCCAGTTTTGCTGCTAATGGAGAGTTGTACTGCTTTTTTTCTGACATTAAACTCTGAATGTACTTCAGAAACACAGACTATTGGTAGAATATTACATCTACTCATAGTAGCTTCATACAGTATATTCTTTGCTGTTCTGGTCTTTATTGTACCCTCAATGCAAAACAGATATTTCAAACCTGGATGCATAGTAGAGGGTTTTCTTTGAGTAGATTTCCTTTCTCTGGTGGAAAAAAATACTATACATACTATATATACTTTACAGCTACATTTTAGCTTCTACCCCTCCTTGTTCTACGATACAGTCAGCCAAATGTCACTTACAGCCCTTTCCCCATGGGTAAAACTGCAATTTGCCAAAACATTATAGTCAGTCTTAATCCGTATGAAACTCATGGGATTGCATGTTCAGAAACTTGACTTGAGTCATTTTAAACAAATGCATATGGATGAATGTGGCCTAGTACAAGACAAAATAAAATGGTCAAAGAGAAATGAATGAAAGAAGAAATAGAGAGAAAAAGAACATTAATGCAGGGAAAAGCAAGACAAGATGTCAAATGTCTGGCTGCTTTTTTATTTATGAGCCTCCTGGAGGTGGAGAGCTCTGGGACAGATACAGCCAACCTTTATGAATAAATAAAAAGGTGCACTTACTGAAATAAAAGCCTCTATCTCCACACACAAACTGCAGCGTGTCGACCAGCTCCGCCCCGCACAGGGTCTCTGGCCCCGCCCCTGTTGCCGTCGGAGTCAGGGTGAGGACGCACAGCAGTAGTGAGAGGGTGTGGCTACAGGAGATACAGCACATCGCACTCTGCGCAGAGGGAGAGAGAGAGAGAGTTTAACAATTTCACTGCTGCTAAAGACAGAGCATTATCACAGACAGATTTACAATACATCAGAAACCTAACCAAGACAAGTCAGAGAATCAAAGTAATGTGTCTTTTATTGCTGTCCCGTAACTAAGCTGTTGTGTTTTGTCTGTACCTTTATCAAGTGCGCTTTGGTGCAAGTGCATTTGGTTCATATAAGGATTAAAATCAGAGGTGTTACAGCTGCTTTACTGCACCCCCCCCCCCCTTTTTTTTTAAACGTGGGGGTAAAAAAGAAAAAAATGTGTCCAGATGGTAACTTTACAGCATTTTTTTGGGGAGGTGGAGGAAAGTGAATGAAATCCAAACTTTCAACCTGGTGCCAGAGTCAAAGAGGAGGCTGCAGGCTCAGATGCTCCGGAACACCGGCGCGCAAAGGAGTTGAGCGCGTCCAAAGTGGTATCACATTTCTGCTTATCATGCCACTACTCACTTCTGGTACACATCTTTAATACGGAATGCTTTTTTTTTTCTCCAGGCAGATTAATGCATTCCATTATTTCAGTCATCCTTGACAAAAGAGCAATTAAAATGAGCATTTCTTCTGTGCCAAAAAATGCTGTCAAGTCATTATTACTTACAGAAGCAAAAAAAAAAAAAAGCGTTAAAATGTCAAAAAGCAGAATAAACCATACAGAAAGAGCCAGTGATCTTTCCGATCCAAAATGTGAGATGGAAAACGGCTCTCTCGCCAAACCCAGCAGAGGAAGCTGAGTGGGCCAAATGTACATAATAACTAGAATAAACATAGCACATTATCATGTTCATCACAAACTCAAGTACACGGTCATTGCAACATTAAGACCTTTATGAGGCTACAGCTCCCCTATGTTAACACTGCAGTCTCATCTTAGATATTTGCCACTTAATCATGCAGACTCAGCAGTAAATCACTTTGGAAGTTGCAGAGCTGCATTCGGGCTTTCTGGTGAAAAAGAGCGCAGAGCGCACAGAAGGTGTGTGAGGATGAAAACCCATTCATCCGAGCCTGGAACTCATGCACGATTCACGTCAGCATATCCAAAAGAAAAAGTCAGTTAAAGCATAACGAGACAACCTCTTACTATCTGGAGAGAAAATCACCAAGTCATGCAAGACAGAAGTGCTCACTAACTGTAAACGTAAGGGACATTTAAAAAAAAAAAATCGGAATAAATCTACATTTGTCATGCGTTTAAAAACAGTCAAATCTAAATGACCGATAGATAGAAAATTCTTGATGTAATTTTAAACAAGGTAAGGATGCTCAGTGCAAACAGTGAGCAAGTGAAGAAACAAGGTGATAATCTATAGTGTCAAAGGAAATCAGGTAAGTTACCTTGAAGACATCACATAAATGCCACTGAAAGGAAAGAGCGCTAGACATCCCCACGGGTCTCCGCAAGACAAAGCCCGGCGAAAATGAACTTGTTTGAAGTCATTAAAAAACAGGGAGAAAGAGGATGAGATGCGGGCAATGTCACATCTCAATATTCTGACTTTGTTCCATTGCGCAGGCTCGTTTTGGAGAAGTGAGATTTAGCGAACAGGAGACGGATTTAGAGAGAAAATCCCTCACATTTATCTACATTACACAGACATTTTCAACAGGAAACAGCTGGGGCAGCATTTGCCTCCTACTCGTCCAAAGTTATTCATTAAGGATTTTGGGCACATACTCAAATAACGTCATTTCTCTTTTTTTCTTAGAACGGGATTGAATTTTGATCTCTCTAAGACTTGGTTAGTAGTTCAGATCAAGATAGAAAAACCATGCTGCCTCACCAGCAGCAACTCACACTGTTTTATGCACTAAAAGCACATAGAAGAGAAGTTAGGGAAAACTGGAGATAGTAATAGAACTGCAGGATGGTTGTGCGTAATTTGGCAAACAGCCGGTCTATACAAATTGTGATTTGACTAACAGTAAAATAAATTATTAAAATCATTTTTCCACTTAGTCACCACTGTGCTAGATATTTCAGTACCTAATAAAATGCTTAATAAAAAACTGAATACATGTGAACCGTAGTGGATATGGAAAAATGTGGGACTTTTATTGTAATACAGTGTAAATATCAGCCAACGATAACCAGAAACCTTCATGTGATGCAAAAACTCTCAAATTTTCGTCTGTGTGCAGGGATTTGAATACGTTTCTCCACTTTGGCACAGCAGTTTCTTGTCTCTAAGTGCTCCAGTTTCTGTCAATAGAATAGGATATCTGGGAATGATGAATGATGAATGATAGTCTACATGATGATCAATTCACGAGGTGTTGGACTGATGAGAAAACGAACATTTTCTTACACACACACACACACACACACACACACACACACACACACACACACACACACACACACACACACACATATATATATATATATATATATATATATATATATATATATATATATATATATATATATATATATATATATATATTTCAGATTTCAAACAGTCTAGGGACTCAACTTGAGAGGCTGTGGAGATGTAAACCTGGCATGATAAATGAAGTGTACCATTATTTCTTGTGTCACAGTATATAAAAAAGCAGTGTCAGTCCACAGCTTCATGCGAGGGCTTAAAGAGGGTTGCTTTCATCCGGCACATCAACACTGATCCAATCACTAAACATGAGATCAGAGCACTGACCCAATCATAAAACAGGACAGCAGCACGTATTACAGGGTGTTTGGAGAGTGCGTTTAGACGCATCTCAAGCAAGGTTGGGACCCTTTAAGACACGCAACCCTCATGGATGTTTAAGTAAAGTGGGTTAAAACGCATCCACTATCAAATGTCCTCATCTGACACAGACAGCTCTTATTCACTCTCAATAGCAGCACCATATATATATATATATATATATATATATATATATATATATATATATATATATATATATATATATATATATATATATATATATATATATATATATATATATATATATGCATGTATGTATGTATGTATGTATGTATGTATATTTAGTCTGCTTGTCTTAAACCTTTATTTATTTGTGGTTTTATATGTGACAAAGTTGTATTACAAATATAATATTGATTTAAGACAATATTTTGCATTCACAAACATTGCAACAGCCACTGAAGCCATTATTCTCCATGAAGCAATACCATGTTTAATGTCATTGCTCTGCAATATATCCAACAGTCAGAAAAATGAACTCAGAATCATACAACTCAAATGTATTGGAGCTGGTTTTTAACAAGAACTGGCAATCCAAAAAAACATCATAAACCAAAAAGACTGACATCTACTGAGCTAAACGACTAATAGGGAGTAATCCATATAATTTTCCGCATTTAGTTTGTTACCATGTCTTGATTCTTACCTATGAATCACAACTGCAGAGTATCTTTTATAGCTGACCTTAAACAAATGACCTCCATCTGTGAATGGACCTGTCTTCTGCTAACTGATGCAGCTTAGATGCAAGATATACATCCAGCAGCATCTCTGTGTGTCTCCCTTGGTGAATTACATCATTGTCAGGAGCTGCTGATACAATGTGGAATATGATGATGATGATGCTTCTCTGATTAGAGGGACAAAGCTGCTTTCAGACCGGTGGATGACCTTGTTAGCATCAGATCAGGGACGTGGACAGTCACTGATGCCTGTAAGCCTCTCTGTGTCAGTAGCTGATCTTAGATGTGAAATCATCTCATCTTTCACTACCTACTGACAACTATATATGTTAAAAAATACTAGCTTGTAAATGCTTTATCAAGAGTTTCCCATTATCACTGTTGCTGTGGTCTGGCAGTATTGATGACAAGAGTCTGCTTGTGCGGTACATCTGCTGATGCAGTGTTAGGAAGAGGGGGGTGGGCTGACCTTCCCTTCCCAGTCTCTAATGCCCAGTGTTCTGAACTGTCTCAGTGCCAGATTTCTCTCTCTCTTTCTCCCTCACTCTCACTCTTTTCTCTTTGGTTGCAAGACTTTTGAACTCCCACCACCGTCTCCAAACCCCCCCACACACACACACACACACACATACACACACACACACACACACACACACACACACACACACACACACACACACACACACACACACACACAGCCTTGTCTAAGGAGACGTCCGCCCCAGTGAACTCATTGACCAGGGAAGGGGTTGTTTTCTCTCCCTTCTGGTGTAGGAAGGAGTGTTCACTGCAAAAAGTGTCTATGTTTGCAAGTCATTTTGATCAGGACTGAAAAAAAAAAAACTACACTTCTTCCTCCAACAGAAGTGTTAAGAACATACACTTATCTGCAGCAAAAATCAAGCTCTGCAGAATGCTTGTCTGGGTTCAGTGTCTTTTTCTTTCATATAATTGACATTTGACAACTTGTAGAGACATATTGCTTGTAATTGTATTTTTTATCAGTTATCTCAAGATAAGGGGCAAAACAAAAAAGAATAAAAAAAAGATGGGCATTCTTTGCAGTGTTAACAGCATCCATTCTGGTCTCCCCTGCCAAACAAATGTCCAAGTGAGAGGGATGCACATACAGACAACAGTACAAAATGCAAATGAATGCAAGTGGATGAAAGTGAGAGGACTGAGTAAGAATCTGAGTGAATGAAAGTGGCAAGATAGAAGGCGAGCTTTTGGTTTTGCAGACCTGCATGAGTTCACAAACACTACAGTAGCGAGGGAGGATGGAGGGCTGTGTGTGGGGATTGCAGGGCTGGTACCCAAGATGGGAGGGAATGTGTGAGGCTGGGGATATGTCTGGGCACACGCATCGGTTCACTTGAGGACACACACATGCAAGTGCATGCACATACACACAGTTGATTAGGAGAGCAATCCTTCTCTATTCTTGATTAGTCTGAGGGTTTTTCCAGCTCAATGGGTTCTCTGTGTTATATTTCCTCCCATATACATTGACTTGGAAAAACTTTGAAAAAACAATGAGAGTAGAGTATCTATTGCAAGCGATTGTATGAGTAATTTGTGATTTGTGTGTATGTGTTATTTTTTCAAGCTCAGTGGTAAAATGGGGTGTGGTGCTGGGGTTCGTACAAGGGTTGGTGTGTGGCACTGTTGTCCATGCATTTGGAGCAGATATTGTTATTAAAGCCGTCTGCTGTGCCATACAGTATTCATATGGAAGAAATAAAGGTGCGTCATGGAGAAAAAGCAAGAAATAGGGCACTTGTTTTGATACGCTGTTTCCGTAGTAACATGAAAGGGTCACAGTATTTTGGCAAAAAGGCCAGAAAATTCCATGGTGCCTGTAGATGATCAAAACCTAGGTTTTCAAAAAAAAAATGTCTCTGGGACAGATTAACTGTTTGTGATCACAAAATGTACTGGAGGAATGAGTTTCATCCAACTGAATGTTATCACATTAGTTTCTTGGGAAACTAAATTTGGCAGTGATGAAAACAGTAACTCTCGTCTGTACTTTTTTAACAGCTTGAATTTCTGCTATGTTATGTTAACCAACTCTTACATGTTAGAAGTTGGGAATGTGCACTGCTCTATGTAATTGCTTAGTGCCTGCATGAAGGGTATGTTTTTAGTAGCATTTGTCTTGTCTGTTAGGACTAATTTCCATAGCTTTAGACAAATTGCTCTAATGTATTTCTTAGAGTTTATTAAGTCAGTGTTTGCAATGAAAGATTAAAGTTTTATCCATTTAAGTAACATAGGTCATGATTTATTGAAAAAAAATTCAAGTTTTGATCCAAATTAATCAGATGTGATTATTAGTTAAAACAGTGTTAATAGCACAAGAGGTTTCACCTTGAAAAGTCAAAGTTCACTAGAGACTATTTTCTAAAAACTACTTTTTCTCAACATAGTACACATTTTTTCCCTCTCAAATGCATCTAAAGCATCTTGTGACATCTGCATGAAATAAAATCATGAACATGTGTATTGGTTATCTCATTAACATATGTTTCTAAGCCATCCTTGTGGTTAATGGTCACTTTCATCATTTTCTATAATTTCATATTTCTTTCTAAATGACACTTTTGCTTGTACAAACTACTGGACACTACCTAGCTAAGTAGATAGAGCTACTTTATTAATCGCAAACTGGGATAAACTGCAGTTTAACAGCAGCATGTTACACATCCAATAACAATAATAGAATTCCACAGCAAACATGAGTAAAGACAAATAGAACATAAGAGGAAATTAGCTCACGTCAGCCTTCCAGACTTCAACTGCTGACAGTAAAGTTAGAAACCACTACATTTCATTTGTATCCAAAATGACTTAAAGATGAGGAGCAAATTTTGGACTTACACTACAATACATTTATTAGTTAAAAAAAGTATCTAACTTCAAATAAATAATATTACTGGTAGCCTAAGTTGCCTTTTCTTGTGTTAGCAGATACAACATTCCCTTTAATTTCTGGAGATTTACACTAAACGGTGCTAAAACCCAGCCATGAAACAACCTATTTGCTTATTTTTAAAGTTTTAAAGCAATTTAAATTGAATCCTGAAAAGATACCGGAAAATCACATTTGAATAAACCTAAAATGTACTTAAAATGATATTCAAACATGAGCACAAAGGTAATTCTCATACTTGACTCCAGGGAGGTCCTGATACACAACATTTATGTTACTTTAAGATTTTGTGGAAAATTAAGAAACCTTAAAAGACAGTGCAGGTGTATTAGTCATACAAGCTTTTCAGAGTCAATGAGATCATGACAGAGAAATGTAACATGACATGTACAGCAAAAGTTAGTCTTTCTAGCATAATTTAAATAGTAACTTAGCTATTTCTTGTTTACATTATTTTGTCTACCCTTCTCATATTTGTGGCACCACAGTTATCTTAGAACCTGTTAGAGCGTGTAATAATTTATTACAAAATTCAGGAATGTCCCACTGAGTCAGAAACAAAAACACAAAGCAAATACCTGAAGAACAACATTAATTACAGCCTAAATATATGGTTTCAGTAAACATAACTAACTCCTGCAGAAAGAAACCACAGACAAAACTCAAAGTAAAACTCAATGTACACATCCAGGACTCTGTAATATCAGTGATGTTAAAAAAAAAAAACATGTATCTCATCCAGATTTACTCATTATATGCTCTCTCATACTGCACATTAGAGCTGGACAAGGACTGGAGCAAGTGTAACTTTCAGCATTCAGGAAAATATACTGTTTGGACTGTTTACTTATCCCACGATGTCCATTGGTTTGGGGGGTAAGGGCCACCACTGGCTCGCTTCAGCTGAGTGTTTGGCTGCTCAGCATGGCTGGAGAGTGGGTGCGGTGCTGCTCTCTGCCCACCACCTGGCACTGCTGAGCCTATGTCTAGGAAAGAGGTCTCTGCCAGGCCTCAATTACGGGGGGAATAATCCAGGACACACTGAAGCAATTACAGCCTCATATAAATCAATATGCTTTGGGTTAAAAAGTGATCTGCTCCCAACACTCTGGAGAGGCTCTGACTCAGTTTGCCTTTGATTTCTGAGAGATGGGAGTTTCTCTGGAATTGGACAGAGATGCTGCTGCTGCTGCAGTTTAAACTGTCACTCAGGCTGAGTAAACAGTCAGGTGACACAGACTATGGCTTCAGTTTCAGCATGAGGAAAAGCAGAAAATAAATATTGATTTGCAGTCACTGAACTTGTGTAAGCAATTGCTGGGAAATTTATGTTGTATCAAGTAGGTGTATAAATAAAAGCTCTTTTATAAGCTGTCATGAAGAGAGCTCTTTACTCATGCTGCATCGCTAATATTAGTGACAATTACAAATGGGTTTTAATGACTTACAAATACTGTATGTCATGAAGCAGGGAGCTTGCCTCCTACATAAACTGTAACAGCAGGGGGCAACACTGACACCCCCCCCCCCCCCCCCCTCAACGAGCAACTACTGCTGAGCATTGACCCTTATTATCAGGACTCCACTGCCATCTAGTGGTTGAAGGAAGGTACTGACAACATGAAGTACTGCAATTTGAGCTAGCCCAAGTCAACAGTGCACTAATGAAAACCAGTATATTTAAAGGTTACAATTTATCCTTTTAGTGCAGCATGTTGAAACGGTTTGATTTGACAAAGAGAAAATGTATTGCTATCAATTAAAACTGAATTCCACTTTCTAGTCTTAATTATTTCCAGTTTTAGCAAAAACCTTGTGAATTATGTCACAAGGGATATTAACTTGAAATACAATTGTAATGGTCATTTACTCCAGAAATGGTCACTCTAGTTTTCTAGAATGCAGACTTGCAACGTGAAACATTTTAAAGGCATCATTCACTCTCAATACACCAATGGTGTAGCAGGGCTAAACAATGATGTATGAAAACTGCAAAAGACCATATACAACATGTTTATTGAGGAGAAACTAGAGCTGTGAGATTATTGTAGTTTCCTCAACCAGTGTGCCATGAGAAAATACCAGGTGTGACCTGGAAAATTATCCAATTTCACTTGATTGTTACTCTTTCTTTAATTCCTGCAAGAATATCAGCTTTGTGTTAAAATAAACAGGCAAAGGTTTTATGGTACACAGTACTGCATTTTACAATTTGATTTACCAATGTCATGTTCATTATTTGGGGAAAAAACATATTACTCTTCATTTAATTTTTTTTTTATTTCGATTTAATTTCTTACATCCCTATAAAAATACAACACTTTCCCTCCAAAAAAGTGTCTGTAAGTGTGCATCTCTTACACAGTACTTTTCTGCTGTCATTATATCCAAATAACCATACACTCAATGTACCTTGAAAATGATATTGATGACGTTGGAATATCTTTGACTGTGCAGCTTTAGATTTAAAAAAATAAAATAAAATAAAAAATCATGGTATAAACAACATCATGCAAGCATCACTTTTCTCACAAACTGTTACTCTGTGCATCTGCAGTAGAAAATGACTGCAAAAACTTCCATTTTGCCTCTTTATATAATGCATTCAAATGAGAACCAAAAACATTACATCCAGAAATGACATCAGTTCATTTAACACAGAAAAAAAACAAAAAACAAACCTGGATTACTATACAATTACATATTTACATGCTCCAAAGCATAAGCAGTTTTCCTTATTAAACAGAAACAGCAAAGCAACAACGACCAAAAACAAATACCAAAATCAAGATAAAACAAATTAAGTATTGGAAAAGAGTTAGAAAACAAGGAATCTTCGCACTTACAAATAATTTAAAGAAAACCACCTGACAAGGACTTCACTGAAATTCTATTCGCACATCCCCAGAGAATGGTTCCATTTTCACATTGTGAGTAAGTGAGTGTTCCCAAAGGGACTTTTTTTGGAGGAATGCTATCCCACACTCTTCACACATGTAAGTCTTTGGCTTTCCACTGTGTGTCCGTCTGTGTTTTTTCATGTGATACGACAATCTGAAGCCTTTATCACATACATCACATTTAAATGGCTTCTCTCCTGTATGAATGCGCATGTGTGACTTCAGATATCCTGACTGAATGAAGGCTTTGCCACACACTTCACATTTGTAGGGGCGCTCGCCGGTGTGATATCTGTTATGAAGTCTCAGCTCATTGGCAGTCAGGAAAGTCTTCCCACAGACAGTGCACTGGTGTGGCCTCTCACCTGTATGGATGAGCTCATGTCTCTTTAGAGACGTCTCTTTCATGAATTGCTTTCCACAGCTGTTGCAGGGATATCGGACACCAATGTGGACTTGTTCAACATGGTTCGTCAGCTGCAGCTTTGTACGGTAAGCCATGTCACACTGTGTGCACGCCCAGGGTCTCTCCTCAGAGTGGGTGCCCATGTGCACCGTGAGCTCTGAGGCCGAGCGGTAGCACTTCCCACACTGCCAACACAAAAAGGGCTTCTCTCCAGTGTGTTTCCTTTGATGCACCGTCAGACAGTTGGAAGACCTGAACTTCTCTGGACACATATTACACATGTATGGAAACTCTCCTTTGTGAATTCTTCCATGAATGGCCAAGTAGGACAGCTGCATAAAGGTTTTGTCACATTGAGAACAAGGGTAGGGTCCTGTAAAGTTGTGCTGCTTTTCATAATGTTCCCGCAAACGTCTCAGTAAAGTGAATGTTTTATCACACATGGTGCACTGCATTGGTCTATGCATTAGCTTGTGCCGCTCAAAAGCAGCCTCATTTGCGAGAATCTTTCCACATTCTTTGCAGTAAAGTGGATCGTGAATCCGCTGATGTACTTTGAGCATTGTCATGCTCTTGAATTCTTTCCCACAGTCATCACATTTCATAATCTCCCTCACTTCCACTTTACAGACATTTTCCTGGTGCTCCTTCAAAGCAGACAAGTACTCAAAGTGTTTTCCACAGTTTGAGCACCACACAGGTATCTTGAATGGTTGGCCCTGCTGGGAGTCAGTACTGGTTCCATCTGCTTGACTGGTCCCTGCTCTTGGCTCTTTCTTCCAAGAGAACCGTGCTATTTTCTTATGACAAATGGCATAGATTTGGTGTCTTTTTAGTCCATGCATATGTTTAAAACGCTTCTTACAATGGACACAATGGTATGGCCGATCCTCTGTGTGACACTGTATGTGTCTGTTGAATGTTTTTACACTATCAAATGCCCTGGAACATACAGGACATACTTTAAGAGCCTTTTTACTTGCATTTGGTGGGGGGCCAGAGCAGGAATCCTGAGGAACTTCAGCAGATGCCTCAGGATTATTTTCCTTTTGATCAAGACTGCTGACTTCGGCACCATTTAGGATGTCAGCTTCCGCCAAAATCTGTTCCACTGTTTTGGTTTCTTCTTCCCGGGTCCCCTCGTGACCATGAATGATTTGATGCTTTTTTAAAGTATCCTTATATTTAAATCCCTTTTCACAAGTGACACAAATAAATGGACGCTCCTCAGTGTGTGATCTTAAATGTTTAGCAATATCTGCAGTGCATGGCAGGATCCTGCTGCAGATGGGACAGATTTTGCCTTCTGCCGATCCCTCCAAAGGTGGTTGTGGATTCAAACACTGCATCTCCCTCTTCTTGGATGTAATGGCAGGTTTCTTCAACTCTCTGCATTTGCATATTTTACTCTGATGTCGCTTTAAAACGTAAGGATTCTTAAATTTCTTCTCACAAAAAGGACATTTATATGGGCGGTCCTCAGAGTGAGACTTCATGTGCCGCTCCATGTCTACACAACGGGCAAAATATTTCCCACACAGGACGCAATTTTTGTTTTCTGAAGTGCTCGGATCATGTGAATCCTCTGTTTTAGGGGGACTACTCATCTCTTCCTTTTCATGAACACGCATATTGTGCCGGTTCATATCATACTGGTCCCTGAATCGTTTGTCACAGTTGTCACACTTGTATTTGAGATCGCGATTTTCAGAATGAATTTCAAGGTGTCGTCTCATGGCTGCAGCTCGCAGGAAAGTCTTGTTGCAGACAGGACAGGTCTTGTTATTAGGATATTTCTTTCTTTGTTTCTTACCCGTCAGTGAACTGTCATTTTTCTTTAACTGCAACCTTTTGCTTTGTTTTAGGGGCTGAAAAGCAGCTGGTTTTAAAGTGTTATTGACATCTTCTCCCTCATCTAGCTTAACATCCACAGTTTCCTCATCATTTACAGATTCATCCTGATCATCAGGTTCATCTACACCTGAAGGCTGTTCAATCTGAATGTAGTCCAACAGTGTCACGGTTTGCCCTTCTACCTGGACAGTCATGCAACCTTCCATCTGATGTGAAGGAGGCTGTAGCTGTATTTGCTCTGCATCTATTACAACTTTCTCTAGTTGAGGGAGGGACAAGGAAGAGAGGATGCAGTTTCCAAAGGAGGATGGAATGGTCTGACTGTCATCTGTGAAAAACAAACACACACTTGTCAGACATTACACTCCTTTAGATGCAAAAACTCTCCAGAATAAAAGCAATGAAAGTGTCATGAATAAAGAAAATACTAGTCAAAATGCTGTTTGGGTCAAAACATGAAATTCTGAATATTTATGAAATTACAGGAAAGGAATGCTGTCTCATCTATTTCAAATCATTGTCTGCACATTAACTTTACATGTTCTTTCTAGTGGATGATTTATAAATGTATTGTATAAATGTACAAAACCTAGTATATATACACAATAACACTATCATATATACTGAAAACATCAGCCAACTGACACTTTTGCTATTTGTGCTCCAATTCATATTGTTAAAGTATGTTAGATATAGCATATTTAACCTCAGAAACTGATCATTTCTAGAAAAGAAAATGGATTAGTGTAAGCAAGTGCAGATACCACAAACATAAAGTCAAGGACTTCAGTACTATACTACTGGTAATGGGTTGTGCCCATGTATCATACAATAAAAACAGATTACCTTTGCAATCTGTCCACAGTGGGGAAAAAAATCTTAAAGTTAGCACCGAGTTACAATTGTGTGGAGGTATTTAACATCCGTTATCACATAAGACATGTAGTCATATCATACATCTCAAGTGCACACGAAGGACTGTAAATACTACTAAATTAAAGGGAGTCTTAGGCCACTGCACTTCTGTAAACCGACACTGGGACAGTAGGTGGCTAAATGAGAAAACTATGCAGAGACATTATTATGGTATCACATCTGACTTTAATTGCTACTGAGTACAAGTACAAGTGTTTGTTTACATTAGAGTACTTGCTGACAGAGTACTTAATACCATTACAGTGGTTATTTACTTTTGAAAATGTGCGTCATTATTATTGGTATTAATTTGACTTTAACAAAGTGCTGCTACTAACATTTAATGCGTTTGAATAAGTATTTCTCAATCAATTCACCAGCAAGTGCTGCTCTTAAGTGTATTTACCAAATGCCATCAAGAGTTGTTTAGGAAGAAAGTCAGCAATAACAAACATGATGGCAACAGATGAGGTAATACTTATGTCCTTTTCTGTTTTTGACCTATGCAATTGTGCACCCATCTCTGGTTGGCTATGGTATGCATGTCATTTCTGTACAATAGCTGAAATGACTCCTGTACATTTATTAGAGCTGCTAGTGCAGCTGGAAGATCTGTGGGATCCAGGTTTGTTACTTTACCTGCTCAGCGTATGAATGTAATGTGAAAGTGTATGACGTGAACATGTGACTTCAGCTAGCTGTTTATTCACAGCTCATAGTCAATGTAGACCAACGTCACATTCTTGTTCTACGCATCATCAGTATACACACAAGTTCTATCAGTGGTCTACTGAGGCAATACTACCATCTACAGGTGACACCTTTGTTAGCCCTTATTACAAAGCTCTTACTACTTCCTTCTTGCCGTTTCAAAATACTACCTAGCTTTCAGAGATTGTTTATACAAGGTGCTTAGAGTTCACTCAAATTCAGTTTGTACATGATTATTTCATTATAACTATGATTGTGTCCTCTCTTAAATGCTGTATCCTAAACTATGGTTACTTAAGGTAAAGCATATTGCCAAGTATAGGGCATTTAAAATAAAATAATCTCAAACCACAATACATACCGCACCGCAACTTTTGTGAACCGTGCCACCCCGAGTAGAAGTACACATGTTCAGTATTGGACCAATACCTGTCACTGGTATCCGTGCATTGCTACATTCTTAGACCCACATAACATTAAGCATCTTCATTTTATTCAACACCTGAACCCAAATTTCCCTTAATATCTTTCTCCATTTAGATCATAAAGAAATAGCTTTACCTAAAAAAAAATAAGATAAAAATCCTTTATCTCATTCTGTACTCAAGTAAGAGAAGCCAGTATTTGAGTACATATCTATAAGTGTCTTGTTATTGTTTGCAGTCCTTGATTGTACCATGTAATACGGATAGTTTTGCCACCAATGACAGTAGTTTTCAGATTATGCTGCTTTGTATTCTGCAAGGGGATTTTACCTGATAAATCCAAATGCCCTAGAGCTGTGTGGTACTGGAGGACAGTTTTTAGGTGCTGGGGGTCCGGAACAGAATGCACACATTCTTCTAGAACAGATGGGACAGCACTCAGCATGGATGCAGTCTAGAGAAGAAAAAAAGAAATAGTTAAAAACTGACTTCAGCTAAATGGTTTTAAAAACTGAGCAACTGTCTCTTGGCCAAATAAAACTGAGATTAACAGGAGCTAATGTGAGAAAGACTGATTACACTGACAAGCAAAATGCTCCCAGAATAAAAGTAATTACATTTTATCACATGTGTTACTGATAAAGAAAAGTCAAGTCTTAAATGCTGGTTGGCTCAAGTTTCCAATATAAGTCTTGAGTCAAAATGTGAAATTCTTATAATTAACAAGAGAATAGGTTTTAGTACAAAGGTATATTGGTCTCAGATCTACTTCAAAACACTGTCTGCACATTATGATCCATTCACGTTACAGGTTCTTTCTAGTGGAATATTTACAAATCCATTGTATACATGTACATAAACCACCATATATGTGGAATAACACACCATATGTCCAGAATGCTGCTGCTCAGCTTTTAACCAACTCCAAGAAGAGCTCCCAAATCTCTCCAATTTTAAAATCCCTGCCATTTTTAGAATTCTTGTTTTAACTTTTAAAACTTCACATGGTCAGACCCCTCACTATATCTCAGGGCTTTTACAAATCTATTCTTCCAGTCAAGCCCTCAGATCTGCAGAGCAGAGACTGTTGTGGTGCCACATACTCATTTTAAAACTCGTGGAGACTGGGCTTTTAGTGTGGCGGCGCCTAAACTCTGGAATGAGCTGCCAGTTTCACTTCAGCTTAGCTCATCTGAGGAAACGTTTAAAAACAGCTGAAGACTTTCCTGTTTAGACAAGTGCTTGGTTAGTTGCCTTTGTTGCACAATGTATTTGTTTTATTGTTGTATGTATTTTATGTGAAGCACAAAACATGAGCTAACCAGCACTTTTGTCATTTGTTTTCTGATTCATCTTATTGAAGTATATAATATTTGGCACATTTAATGTCTGAAGAAGATACTTCCGAAAAAACGTAGAGCAGTGTTATTCATTCAAACAAAAGGACACCAAGTTGTCATGTTGAGTCATGAATCAGCTTGGCTGACAAAAATAAAGTTTAACAGTAGACTGATAGACCTGCTGAATGTCTGGTACTGGAAGGAGCTTCTCCAGTCTGGTTAAGAAATCCATCATGAGCACTTGCAGAGCACCATCATATTCAGGTCCAAAATCAGTAGGAAAAACATCCTAGAAGAAATGACAATCTCATATTGAAGTTCAATATAAAATTGCAATTCAATTTTCCTAAAAACTATAACACACCTGGAAGAACTTCTCTTTCTCTTCACCATCTTTTAACAACAGCTCAATTTGATCCACAAAGTTGGATTCTGGGAACTCAACCTCTGCAAAACATGGCTTAAAACAAATACACAGAATAAACTTCAAGCACAAAGAAAATTATTTTATGGAAACCATGACCACACTGTTGACCTGCATATCGGATCTTGGAAAGCTAACCTGTGCTGCCCAAGTGGACACAAGATGTTTGATCCGCTCCAAGTGCATCTCAATACATTCCATGTCTGTTATCTGGTCGGCTCGACACAATTCAAGGACCACCTGCAGTATAAAGATTTTATTTTAAGACAAGTGAATGCAAATCTTTGTCATCAACAGTAAACAGGGTAACCTGGGACATCTTTATTAGTTTTGAATGACATGTAATATAAATACTTTAACTTTATCTTGGCCATATAAATAAGTTAATCTTTTATTACACTGAAAAAATTTGGCTTATACACATAGCCAACTGAACAATACCCAAATTTCTCCCATAACAATTATTACACTCAAAAATACAAACAGCCTTACTCGAGCTCGAAGACCTAACAAGAGTTGAGCTTTGTGGTCTGCATTTAAAAGCTCAGGCACAATTTCTGTAACTGTGCTGATGAACTCCTCCACCATCCCATAGTCCTGCACGTCTCCCTGTTGGACGACTTGCCACATTGCAGCAGACACCAGGCGCAATGGAGGTATGAAGAGACGAAGAGAAGGCAGCAGAAGGGGTGCATCTGAAACATATAGAAGACATAGCTGTAAAAACAAAAGCACAAAGCCTCCCTTTTATGTATACATGCATATAATATAGCCCTAGTTGGTGCTCTATATTAATTCAGATACTACTCATCTCCATTTTATACTGAAATTAAATGACTTTTTTTCTGAACACAACATTCACCATCATTAATTAACCAACTCAAAACACCGTCAGTTACCGTTCTTGATGTTTGAGGTACGTTTCTAATCTGAGGCTTTTGGTCAGTTTGATCTTCCATCTACACAGGCACTTGTTTCAGTCTGACCTCAGTTGCCTTCACGGAGTGGCAACCGTGTCGTAATTGTGAGATTATAGCACACAAACACCACAGACAAAGCTAAGTATCGCTGTAACGCTCTTGAGTTTAGAGATTTAACAAAAACTACCAAAAGGAATAAGGTAGCTATTTCTGTTGGCGTTACCTTCCATATGTGTTTTTTCCTCTGTAAAATGTACGCACCCTCTTACTTGTATTTATGTCGGACTTTATGCGACTCGTTGCCTGGTAAATTTGTTTTTAGCTCACTGGTGACAGATATGTCAGTCTTTACAGCGGCATAATAGCTTCATTTAATAACTGCTCGATTCAACTACTATGCAAATTAAGACGCCACTGCCAGTTATATTTGAATAATCCCGTTAGATATGTTATCTGTACTCCTCGGTGGCTAATTTTCCACAGCTAGGCTGGGAATGCTAGCTACCGGTCCCACATCACCTCACTGTGGATGCAATGCTAAGGCTACACAAGGCTACCGCCATCTCAGAGCGGGGTACGCCATGTTCGAAATCGGACGCACACAAAGCTAAAGTTAACTTGATAACTCACAATGGATGATACGTGATTCCCTTCTTATGGACTTACCCATTTCGACACGTTGTAGGCTCTCCATTTTGACTAGAAAAATACTTAATTTGGCACGTAATTCCACTCAGGGTTGTTATGAGTCGATGTCCGCCCGACCCTGCGGTGATAGTTGGCGGGGAGGAAGGGCGGCTTGATATGCTGGTTGGTGTGCGCAGGCGTACTACACGACATGCGGGTTTTTATTGCAATAACATTAACTGAAAACTTAAATGTAATCACACCGGTATCAGACAGTTTTACACAATTGTATGTTGGGCTAAATATAGAAATAATAATATCCAAACAATTTTAAGATCCATTACTACGCAAACATCTTCTTCTGTAAAACAACATGTCAGTCAAACAGTGAAGTGACTTGGTAACTACTACCACCTAGAGGCCATTTGAGGTAAAACGAAGATTTACTGCCGCTTCGATATATTTTCTCCGTTTTGCTGTTCCATTCCCTCCCTACGAATGAAGAGAGGTTCGCCAAGGAGGTTCGTTTGTTTGTATGTCTGTCAGCAGGATTACGCAAAAAGTTAAGAACGGATTTTGATTAAAAAAAAACTTTGCCAGAAGCTATTGTCTAAAATAAATGTAAAAATCCCACCTGTTGCAAGGCTGCACATTTTCTAAACTTAAGCTATTTTCGGTTAAATTCTGATGTTTTAGTCACATTGCATCATGTGAGATCAGATTGATATTCTAGTAGAGCTGTGCTTTATTCTTTTATTTAATTTTGCATTAATTACATTGTTGGAATATTTTTTTTAGACAAATTTGTCTTTTTTATTCACATTTTTACAGACCACTAATCACCATCAACCAGGTACAATGATTACACACTGTTTCCCAGTGACACTTTATCTATGAAGAATACATCACAGTGTTGCAGTCATTTAAGAAGAGGCAGATATATTTTATTCGAACTTCACAGGCAACATTGTAAATTACTTGAAGAACAGACAGAAGGAACATATTAAAAATCTACAACAATATGTAAACCAAGACTGAATTAACTTAAGCTGATTTAACAGATTTAATAATTTAAGGTATCTTCCTACACTGAAACGTGACTTTTGAAGAAGAAAATGTTTTGTTATTGCAGTATGAATGACTCCCTAATAATAGCTGATAATATGATATTTATATATAGATGAAGATATCTGGGTTTGTGTAGTTACATAGATGTAATACTTTCACACTGAGATGGTTGTTATTGGTTATTTGCATAGTTACCCCAATCAATGCAATATGGAAGATCCCACAAAATGGAATCTGAGCCCAACCCTCCTCCAGACTTTTTATGACCTTGTATTTCTTCATCAGTCTAACTGCAGACAGTCCATTGGCCTTTGTGAGGGAGCTGTCATGACTTTTAGTACCTTGAGTCATTTGTTCGATAGATGTAAAGGGATCAATAAAACACCCTGGTGCTGGGCTCCAGCCAGATTTGTCACATTTTCAATCCAAGGATGCTGCAGTGTCCTTGTAAAAAAATAATAATTACCCCATAACTGAATATTTGATGTTTCTTACATTTTACACTCATGTTGTTGCACAAGGTTAATAAATATGCTTATTTTTAATAGGACATACAAAAACCGCCAAATGATTATAAGATCATCATAAGATTATAATATCACAAACTGAAAGCGCATATAAAATAAGACCACTTTATCAAATAAAAAAAAGAATGATTACCATAATACGTCTGGACCTCAAGGCATTTGGCTTCTCCTATTTGTAATCTCTAATGCATATATTAATATATTTAATATAAATAGCCCTGTTAATTTATTGGTAGTGTATTGATGTATATTGAATATTGCTGTACACACCTCCTTTCAGCTGTGAAAATGTTCAATACAATGTTACCACTGTACATTTGATAATTTTAAGTTAGTGATGGTTGTTAATGTTGGTTTCATTCAGCTCTCAAACTAGAGAAGGAACAAAATCATTGACATATGATGCACTATGTTAAAATGAAAATCAGACAAGAACAAAACAAAAACTTGACCTTCATGGTTTAAACTGTGGTCGTTTATTAGCTGTCCACAAAAGCATGTCATGGAACAACAGAACTGTAGCACGACTGTAACATTCCTTGTTGTTACTCAACCACACCCCTGCTTCTCATACCATGTATAATTTATATCTCATATATATATATATATATATATATATATATATATATATATATATATATATATATATATATATACGTATATATATATTTTATATATATATTTTGTACAAGGAAAAAAATAGCAAAAGGTACCCCCTTGGATTTGAAATTTTGTCATCCCATGCATGTTTCCACTGCATCTAGGTAGAAGAAATATTTCTTACCAGGAACAAATATGCAGGCAAATAAATGCTCAGACAAAGTAAGGGGAGAGTCTCATTAGACAAAGCTGGTGTACAGAGCACATTCTCAACAACATTAAACAAGAAGAGCCATGCGAACCAACATTTACTCTACATTTACTCTTATGTCTTGACTCAGTTTAGAATCAAAAGCCGCAGTTAAGGGGCAAGCTAAACTTTGACTTTTTCTAATGGCATAACATTAGGACTACCGTAGTAAAAAAGACAAGCTTGAAGTGTTGTGATGGGTCACAATAAGACTTCAAGTGAAGCTCACTCTTAACCTACTAATGCTCATGACAGCAAGGCTACAGTAACACTGGCACAAAAAGTGCTTGACATCATTATGAACCTCTTTGCCCCCATGGAGAGACAAGGGTTTGACTTGTTAGTTACATTGCACAGTTAAATAGCAGGTGTTTTAATTCATACATGGACAAGTGTAAGGACTCAGTCCAAAGCCAAATAAATATGTTGCAAATAATAATAATAATATCAACCAGATTTAGGCTTAATAACTCTTAAAATCTTTATGATAGCTTTTGAAATGAGTAATATATATTGGAAATTAAACTATACTATTGAATGTGACAAAAATATAAACATTATAATCATGCTTTTCAGCCAGCGTTTTGTTTTAAGTATTTAATTTCACATTTATAGATTCTGTGGCATGTTATTAATTATACTACTCAAAGTGATACGCTCATGGAAATATTGCTAAAATTCCAACACATCTTTTTTATATAACCTTTTTCACTTTTGTAAAACAAAATATCTGTGGAATGTAAAATAAAATATATAGTGCTATGCATGTAGATAAGAAAATAATATATTTTCTTTTCTGTAATTATTTACAGAACTGAAAACCAACTCTTATATGCTCTATAGACTTTCTCTTAAAGTGTTTTTGGCCCAATATAAATATCTATGTACTGCAATTTTGAGTGTGCTACAACATTATTTGTACTGTTTTAAGATCACTCTTTCATCTGAAGGACAGTCACAAAATATGAGGACACTTTTGAGACATTTGCATTGCAAGCCACTGGAAAACAGAGGGAAACATCCTTTTTTGGTTTGTTGCTGAACTGGCGACATTGCACATTTTGTAAATAATAATCTTGCTGCAGTGATACATTCATATTAAGTTGCATGATTTCTTTTTAAATTGAGATTTATTGTGTGTGTGTATTAGGAGACTCTAAGTCAATCTTGCTTGTATGTACTCTGTTAGTTCATTGTGTTTCTTTTAAACTCAAAGCATGTGAATCATTTATCCAGCATGTCTGATCATTCTAAATATTTGGTCCTTTTAAAACTGAAAGAGAATGAGGTGAAGGAGCAGAGGGAAAGAATACATTGAAATTGTTTCTACAACCCTGGTAGTTTAGAATGCATCAGAAACAACTAAAATCATTTGTTGGGGGAAAAATAATTTGACTGGACTTCAACAGGTTTCAGAGCAATTAACATCCTAATCAGCCCTACCACTCTACACAAAAAGCACAGCTAAAGCAAAACAGAGGATTTATATGAACACATAAAACATGCAACTTTGCATAAACAGAGACATACAACTAGAACAAACTGTTCAGGGAGCACATTCAATGAGACTGCTGTTGTCAGCCAAGCGAGTGTAGGAGAATACTGTACATCAGCTTATAAAAAGGAACGACCAGCACAATGACTTTCAGGATGTATTTACACTTTACTTTAAATAACTCAAAGAGTCCCTGCCATTGAAATCCGTCTTCAAGCCTGCTAAGTCTGTTTTGCAGTGAGTAGAAAGTTGATAAGCAGCGTTTTCCTTACTTCCCTTTCTCAAAGTTGTCTGCGAAGTAAGCTCTGCATAAAAAGCAATAGGGCAGCTCAGTTGAGGAGGTGTCATGCAAAAGTAGACAGTGTTCATGGAGTCAGTTTCCCAGTTGGACAATCATGTTTCAACCATATGTTAGCATAGATTTCACTGAGTGGACCATCTTCAGTTTAATCAGCACTGCAGTGTTGGCCAGTGTCGGTGGAAGTTCTTGTGATCAGTTTGGCCTTTGTACACAGTGGATAACACAGTGAAACATATCCAACATGGATGTGACAGAACAAAAACGAGTAAGTTCAGTCCAACTAAAGTCTGTCTGCTGGCATTGCTACAACTCACTCTTATTGTTACTTTTATTAATTGTATAGTAGGATAATATTTTGGCATGTGTCAGACTTCATATTGTAGGTGACTGAAATGGCATCCACTTCCATAAAGTGGTGTTATTTGTAAACCAAAGTCTCATATTAGCAATGAAATAAAAGCTGCTTTTATTGAGTTAAAATTCTAACCTACCTTTTTAAGCTAAAAAGATGTACAGTGTGTATTTCATGCATGATTCCTACAGTATATGAAATACAATAGAAAGTCTAAGTGATACTGTTGATTGAAGTTATTATTATTATTATTTTTTTTACAGTTTCACTTACTGCGAGAGGTGTGAAATGACCAGTGGGAGCCAACAAACAACAGACGTTGAGCCTCTGACAAGGTGAGAAAGTTCTCTCTTTGACTTTGTCATGTATGTCAACATTAATGTCCCCACAGGGACGTGCAACAGGCAGAATTAAAGGGAATCCCTGACATAACGACATCCAACAGCTCCCCATGAGTAGTAGGGCAGGACAGGTGGACGGGCTGTAGAGCAGGACACTGGATGTTAAATATGATGTTACATGGATGCTGTGGCTGTATCAGTGGACTCTGGAAAAGACGATGTCACACCACAGAGCCCTTGGAGGTGGACAGATGAATGGAGTGGATGCGTGTGGCCAGAGTTTTCTCCAGATCGTGAAGGATGTCAGAGCAGATGCCGGGGCTGGATGCTGGACTCTCAGCAGGGAGAGGTTCATACAGCAGCTGCTTGAAGGACTCCAGTTCAATCAGCAGCACCATGTTCTTCAGGAAATAACCTTCGATGAAAGCCGTAAGCTCTGTAGCACCAAGGAACTGCACCGCAAAGACAAGGACATAAAAAAATTTTAACTTTTTTGAGAGAACTTTGGGTCATTAAAAGTTAGAGCATGCTTTCGATAAAATGGATGTGACGCATCTGCCTGAAGGCTTCATGTGTCTGTTCCCTAATGGGAAAAAAACATGAACTAGACTAGTGGTAGTTTAGTGGACAAACACCTGCTAATGATACCATTTGTTATTGTCAACAAGGTATGACCGAGGCAGCAAGTGAAAGGTATCTGAAGCAGTGACTTTTTTTCTTTTGACAGGACTACATTTTTATAATCCTGTCAAACTGGGCCAGGATTTTGAGTTTTGACACATTTGTTGGACAAATGATTGACAGAATTCACCATGAGATGTCATTTTCAAATCTCCTTTTAAAGACCAATACTTTAATTTTTAGGATTATTCTGTTAAGTTCATTGTCAGTTTTTAAAGTTTTGCATTAAATGTATTTGAATTATGCAATAAAAACAGGTGTCATTTCATGTGTTACATCAATAAGGGAAATAGTGGCATCTTTACACTAATATTGTTTTAATGATGGAAACAAAGAAATCCAACAACCACTTTTTTAATCTGAACATTTCAATATTAACACAAAATTTGATTACTTTTGTGATGTGATTTTTTTAAATCCAGATTGTCCACCTTAATCAACTGGTGACTGTACATATCCTAACAGAGAAAAATAACATTCCCACATTGTGCAGTAATCTACACCTGACTTTTCTGTCTCTGTTCATAATAATTCATTTTTATGTAAAGTTTATTTGCAACATAGTAGAGCAAATTATTACATCATCAAAAGCAAATTGATTTGTTGCTTTTATGAATATCTACAAGGTAAGTAAATAAAAAATATAATGAAATCCGTGATTATTACTGAGAAAAGCAAAATGCAGAGGACAATACCTGAAAAACAACATGCTACAAATTTTTAATACCTCTCGGCCAAATACAGAGTAAGATTCTGCTGAAAGTTACTGCCCCATCATTTAGATTTGCTTGTCTTTGTGTAAAATTTATTCCATACATATTTATATTTGAAAGTACTCAGACATTGTAATTTCACAAGGCCATTTGACCTTGAAAAAAGAGGTCAAGGTGACCTGTTTTCAATAGGCTTGTTAACCATGCCAAGATACATCCACAGACTAAATTTGATGCAGATATCTCAAGGCATTGTTCAGATAATGTGATTATGTTGTTCAATGGACAGACAAAACCATTCCAATTTCCCTTTGACCAGGCGGGAGAAAAATGATAATGAATGACTTTGGAAATGTTAAATCTAGAAGAAAAGTATTTGGAGGATGCCAAAAAAAGCTCCTATGTGTATACCGGTTAACTTTGCCTGTCTGGCATTGGGAACAAGGTTGGTAGCAGATAATACACCTGCTGGAAATGGAAATGGTGATGTTGAAGCTGTTTTTTTATTATTATTTTTTTTATTAAAATCTGTGGACTCTTTCCTCTAGTAGCTATAATAATAATAATAATAATAATAATAATAATAATAATAATAATAATAATAATAATAATAATAATAATAATAATAATAATACATTTTATTTGTATAGCACCTTTCATGGCACTCAAAGACGCTTCACATGAAGTAAAAATAGAACAGTACTGAGTCCAACTACAATAACAAAACAATACCACAGACCAACAGAACAGACCAATCACACATTAAAAACAGACAAAATAAAAGTAATGAAACATTAAAAACAGCATTAAATAAATTTGTTTTTAAAAGGGATTTAAAAGTGTTGAAGTCGGAACAGTGACAAATAGGCTTTGTCCCCCCAGGTTTGGTGTTTGGTTTTGGGCGGCGGGGCGAGGAAGTGAGCAGAAGAGGATCGGAGGCTGTGGGAGGGGACATGAGTTGTTAAGAGGTCAGTGAGGTGGGGGGGGGGGGGGGGGCTGGTGATGGAGGGCTTTATGGGTGAGGAGGAGGATCTTAAATGTAATTCTATGTTTGACAGGGAGCCAGTGAAGGTGTTGGAGGACAGGAGTGATGTGATGGTGTGAGCGGGAGTGGGTAAGGAGACGAGCTGCAGAGTTCTGGATGAGCTGGAGTTTATGGAGGAGTTTGGAGGGTAAACCATAGAGAAGACTACTGCAGTAGTGGAGTCTGGAGGTGATGAAAGCATGAATAAGTGTTGCTGCAGTAGAGAAGGAGAGAGATGGACGGATGCGGGCTATGCTTTTGAGGTGAAGAAAGGATGTTTTGATGACCTGTTTGATGTGCTGTGTGAAACTGAGGGTAGTGTCGAATATCACCTGACCTTAGCATGTTTGTAGAGGTCCACACAGGTCTCAGTGGTGATGTTCTTGGAGCAGATGATCTCACAGTGTCTCTGAAGGGCCTCTAGTTGGAAGAATTTTGCTGCAGACAAAAGCTGCAAAAAATAGTCCATCCACAAAGACCAACACACAGGACTGGGGTTAGAAATCTTTAATACTCTCTTATTGCTCAGCAGGTTGTTCCTAAGGCAGGGTACACACTTAAAGATAATCAACAGTTATTATTCCAATTCTTCCCTTTCCTGACCAAGGGAAAGGAAAGAATTGGATTATCATATGTTTTATAAGATTATCCTATCAGATAATCCTGTGGTCTGAGGTGTGTTAAAGAGTGCATTTGTCATGATAATCAGCTCTCAAACAGGTCAGGGTTGACAAACGTAAATATTAAACTTGTTTAATATTTCCGAGAAAAAATCTTTGTGTGTGGGGAAAGACGAAAAGTCCTGAGCAGAGTCCAATAAGGGTCCAATTTACCAAACCCACATCTGCCCATATATGCACACATTAAACTCACAATCCAACCCAAATTGTGATTAAACACATTTTCTACACAGTAAGTCACTTTTAAGGGCTTTATTTCTGTCTAAAACTAACACCATCATTGAATCTCCAGTGTGTGCAACTCAATGACATCTGTGGGTGGATATAAAGAGATGTGACTCTCCCTTCAAAATAAAACAAACCGGATGTGGATAAACCACAGTAAAATTAGATGACAATGTCTTGACACTTATTTTTAGTGACAAAATTATTTTTTTTCCCAATTCTTTGTCCCTGACCCACCCACATTTTGTTTAATTTTACCTGTTTTAATTTAATTTTTACATTTTTTTTACATGTCCCCTTCTTCTTCTTCTTCATTTTTGTTGGATGACATTTGGTCACACAAAATTTCTGTTTTGGAGGACCAGATTCCAGATCAGTGTTGGGACAGAATTGTTATGTGTGTGATGTGCTGTGTTTTGAGATAATATGTTTCTATCTTTTTATAACGATCAAAACCATTCAATGCCAGATTTTTTGTCTTCATGTGTGGGGTCTGCAAGAGATTAAAAAAAAGGCTTATGATTTGGAAAATCCTTAGGTGTGTACCTCTACTAAGTCTCTCCTTACCTCCATGACTTCAGTGTTCCGTATGTGCAAAGCCTCAGTGCCTCCAAAATACAGATACTGCATGACAAGCTGAAAACCAAAACAATATAGTATAAAGGTACAAATGGCTGAAGGATAAAGTGATGAAAATATTCATTTTGGTGGCCAATTTTGATAATCCATTAATCAATGATGCCATTTTAAAGCAAACAAGAAAGGTAAGCAAATGATACCATGGTGGAGTTCGTACATGGAATATACTGTACTTGACATGGCTGATCTCAATGCAGGTGTTCTCTGCTGCAGGTCGATTTTGGAGTAAAGACTTGAACCTACACAACAAAAGAAAAATACAATGACCACTCAAATTAAGTTCTTTTATTTTAAAAATTAATACAATACTTGGTTAGAGTAAAACTGTTGTATACCTGGGTGAAGCTGTAAACAGCAAAACTTTGTGTGCATAAAAAGGTTTCCCCTCCACCAAGAAAGTAACATCAGACATCTCCTTGTTATTCAGGAAGTGAGGGTCTGGAAAAACAAACAAACAAAAAAAAAAGTCAATGATATTGAACGCAGCCAAATTATGTCTCATCATTCATGTCTTTAAATACTACAGATACAGGACAGCAACTGGAAAAGATTAAGTTAATGTGAACATTAATTACCTCTATGGGCAATTCATCACACAGCAATCAGAACACCATTACCAAAATACAGTACTGAAAATTATATGATAACCTGTCCTTGAATTTAGCCCTTATTAATGGATCTTTTTTCAAAGCATTAAATCACTTCCATTTGTCATTTCATTACAAGTCTGTTATTATTTTCAACACAAGATGGTGCTGCAGAACAGTGGGAATGTTTTACTGCCTCCTTGAGTTATAATTAACAGTATACCTTTAAAAGAAAAGACACTGACATGTTATCAAACATTTCATTTACCATAACAAGGTGGTAGTGGTAATTTGTTAGATTAGATTATATTAGTTAGATTTGTTTGTAGTCTGATTTGAAGATATACTGTACTCTTAAGGAAAACAGAATTGTTTTATTAACTAAACATTAAAATGCTCTAAGTCATATTGTACAAAGAGAAAATGCAACTTATTGTATTTTATGTTTATTTAATGTAACTTAATGCGTGATTTGCTGTTCCATAACTTCAAACTATCATGTATGGTATGTTTTTTATAAGAAAACATTTGCCATTCTTCTATTATAAACCACAAAATTATGAATTAAACAAGTAATTTAGCTTCACAGTCAGTTCATTTGTGAGGAAACATTTGCAGCACTAATAAAAAGATTACAGTTCCACTTGCAAATGTCACAACCTGGAAATGTGAGGAAAATAATTGTCATTTTGTCTGGCAAGTAATTTCCGAGCTTAACCCCCCCCCCCCCCCCCCCCCCAAAAAAAAAAAGGGAAAAAAAAGAAAAGAGCATTGCCTCACAACACCTCCCCCATCACTCACCACATAACTTAAGGCAGAAAGTACCAGGAAAATGTTGAAGAGTCACCATTTTTTCTTCCTTACCTAAGCGTGAGGTCTGTTTCTTCTTCAGCTCTGTCAGTTTTGGGATGGGAAAGGGCCCATAGCACTGAGTGAAAATGACTGACAGCTGTTGGCTTATCACCTCATTCTGCAAATATTTAAACAGTGAAAGTGAGCACAGATGTGGAAAAAAGTACGTTTTTGCAGGTTAGTTAACGCATGCTGTTTTCCATGCATTATCTGGGTCAGCATTTTATGCAAATGTATGATAATATGATTTTTAGTGCAACTAAATATATGCAAATAGGAGAGTAAATGTCACTGTAGCTTATGAATACAGGGCAGTTTATTTTTCTGGCAAAAAACCCCTCACATTGTCTGATGTCTCTCTAACAAGCATTTTGTTTACATCCACATGAAAGAAAAGCTCCGCAACCTTGCTGGCTCGAAGGATCTGGAACATGAGCGGAAGGCCGTGTGTGATCAGCTCCTCCGTATACTCCTCCTCTTGGATGCAGCTGAAGTCTTTGAGTAGGCCCTGGATCAGCGGCCGGCGGTGCTGGATATAACAGGTACGCAGGGACTCGAGCCAGGTGTGCAGGGTCCAAGGAACGCCTGGGAACACCACCACAGTGATTGTGAATACACTTGTGCAGAGGTAAGAGAGTTCTACTCTGAGTCAGTTTCAAGGGCGTCAGAACCGACCATGTCTCCATCACGTTATGATGTCAGTGAGTTGAAGGGCGATTGCATGGTGGTGTTGGATTAGTGGAAAGAGTGGTGAGATTTTAAAGGCAGCACTTTCATGTAATTACAAAAATCTCAGTAAAGCTGTGATGCAATAGATGGGATATACATAACATTTACATAAATACATTTTTAATTTAGCATGACATTAATGCAATTAATTTTGATAACTGATCAGTCATGAAAGCAAATTCTAAAGCCAAAATCATGGTTTCAGGTTACTAAATGTATGATTTTCCTGGCATCGTCTGTTTCCTTGAAACATCTATTTGGCTGCCGGTAGTGTAAGAAAACCAGCACCTTAGAGATGATACCTCGATTTTTTTAACCCAAGGTCTGAAAAATATTTTACTTAGTAATTGTGTTGACATTTCACATGATAAAATTCTTCAACTGAAGTAGAACTTTCATTCTAGAAATAAATTAATTGGTAAGGGCAAAGCCTGATGAATTCAAAAGTTCCAAAACGGATGCATGTAGAGGTCATTCTAAGTATACACCAGTCAGGAATCAACTCTGAATCACAGCTGATCACTCCTTAAAGTGCTGCACATTTGCATATTGATGACAACTTAGAACACTACAGAGGAATCTTGCATGATCAATATAACTGCAGTCATAAATATGCCTTATGATGATGCTGTCAAATACAAATCCCAGTGAAATCAAAGGTTACATGTACTTATGGAGAAAATAACTGGAAATGTGATGATGGTCACATCTACACAGAGAGTTCTGCTGGAGGACACTGCCTCATCATCATGTTCACACCTCTGACTAAACTATTATCACCTTGTACATAAAAACTTGTATTTCTGAGACTGTTTCATGGGTGGATGCGTAGGTGTGATTACTGGGGGTGTGTACAGAACAGCACAGCACAGGACGGGACAGGACAGGCACAGCATGAAGCACATCTCCAGGACAGCTGAAGGCACCAGAGAGCGAGGCATGTGGGCCAATGAAGCATGTATTAGTAAATCTGACCTAAGCTGCGGATGTCTATGGTGATGTCCACATGGCCGTGCTCTGCGCTATGGTACATGGCCTCTCTCAGGGCCCTCAGTTTGGCCTTTCCTGTTCGCAGAGTCCCTCCACCGTTGGCCTGTGGGGGCAGTCTCTTCTCCCCAGGTTCCGATCCCTCAGCCAGAATTTCTTCCAGGGACAACACATCCCCCTTTTCCTTCTCCGATTGGGACAAAAGCTTCCGAAAGACATTCCTAGAGGGGACCAAGAAAAGGATAATAGCAAGGCAGTGATGACACAAACACAAAATGATAACAGAGAGATAAGAAGTATATTTTGTTAAGGTCAGGACAGTAGGCAATGTGGGTAAGGAAGGAGGGGGGGAGCTAAGAAACTGACCTGATGATAAATAACAGGGACGGGGTTTGTCATGTAGTGACAAAAAACATGCACTGTGAGCTGCACGAATGCCATGACATACAGACTTTCTGTTTCCTGAGTACATGGTCAGAAGTGTTGAGGACATTGGTTGGCTGATAAAATAATTATACAATAGTATCATGCATTTTTCTTTCTAGTGGCAAACATTTTTATTGTGATCCATTCTATGTCCAGACAGACCACAAATAGTTAATTTTCTTGTGATCTGTGTGTCTGGAAATACCATTTTACAGTAGAGGATTCTTAGGAGAAATGGGTCCATTAGTTATTTGAATGACTACAGGCCAAAATAACTAGTAGCAACCTATAATCTCATTAACTTCTCCAAATGGGATGGACACAATATTCTGCTAAAGGTACAGGGCTCATAACAAAAGTCAATGCACTGCCACAACTGAACTCTTTATAAATCAACAGCTCACTCTGCCACAATCCAGGAGTAGAGTTTGTTTTGCAACTCCTTTAGGCACTTTAGGGTCTACCTAGTGGTTAGGGTTTGGGAAAGACTGTGACTTACTGCACATCCATATCTCTATTGTATCCTCTACCTTCATCCGACCTAACCCCCCCTTCCTTTAATTTCCAAATCGACGTTCATCTATATCCTGTCCGTCCATGGGAGTGGATCTCTCCTTCTGTGTGGTTCTCCTCAATGTTTCTTCTTTCCCACTGGGTTTTGGGGTTTTTTTCTTGCAGAGAAGAGGGGGTCTAAGGACAGGGGATGCTTGGGACTTCATCTATTTCTGTGATTGATTGTTATTGTAATTTAGGGCTCTATAAATGAAATTGAATTGAATTGAATTATTGTGTCCATTCAATTAGTAATAATAAAAATAGATGGAATTGAAATAGAATGAATTCATGAAACTACATTCCTGGGGGTAAGCCTAGATGAAAGATTGGAAAGCACATATGAAACATGTACAAACTAAAGTTTCAAGAAGTGTTGCAATAATAAATAATGCAAAGAAGGTCTTGGGTCACAAGTCACTCCACACACTACTGTTCACTAGTCTCACTATATTTCGAATACTGTGCTGTGATCTGGGGTAACAAGTACATGGCCTCACTACGGCCACTCAAAAAAGAGCCAAACAGATAATTTACAACGCTAGCTACCAGGAACACACAAACCCATTATTCTTATTGTCAGAATTACGCTAATTTACAGACAGCTCATATAATGTACAAAGCTAAAATATAATCTGTAACCAGCAAATATACAGACAGTATTCAATATTCATGAGGGGGCTTCTAATTTAAAGGGGAAATTTTATTTTAAAATTCACCTAATATGTATGACTAAGAAAGGTTTTTGTGTTTCAGTCAATGGGGTGAGACTGTGGAACAGATTCAATGGAGTTAAAGTAAGGTCCAAGCATGACAGAAGAGCAGCACTGGGCAGCTCCTTCAGCCACAGACTGTTACACTCGCACTGTAGGAAGGAGAGGTACCCCTGCTACTGTCAGATTGTTTAATGGAATCACCTGAAACTCTGGACTCATTAAAGATCATTTAAACAACTCAGCCACTTTTTAATAATGTAACAGCACAGCCACTTTTTAATCACTAAACGGCACTGCCACTCTCCAGTCTCTTTCACTCACTACATTTGTCAGTAGGGTTATGAATAGTGTTAAATAACTGAAAACATGCCTTATATTCTAGTTTCTTCAAAGTAACTACCCTTTCCTCTAATTTCTGCTTTGCAACACTCTTAGCATTCTCTTGATGAGCTTCCAGAGGTTGTCACCTGGAATGGTTTTCCAACAGTCTGGAAGTGACTTTTGGTTTCCCTTTCCTGGGGCGGTCCTCATATGACCCAGTTTTATTGTAGTGCTTGATGGTTTTTGCAACTCTACTTGGGGGCACATTCAAAGTTTTTGCAATTTTACAAACTGACTGACCTTCATTTCTTAAAGTAATGGTTTCTCTTAACTTAGTTGACTGGTTCTTATAATATAAATTCTAACAGTTGTCCAATATGGCTGTCGGGTGTGCATCAACCTGACTTCTGCGCAACACAACTGATGGTCCCAACTCCATTAATTAGGCAAGAAATTCCATTGTGAAATTCCACTAAGTAACCCTGAAAACTAGGCATAGCTGTGAAATGAAAACCATTTCAGATCATTGAGAGAACACCAACACCAATTCCACGTGTATTCATTCATAGTTGTATTGCCTTCAGTGAGAATATACAATGTAAATAGTAAGAAAACACATTAAATGTGAAGGTACAGTATGCCTTTTTGCATGATCAAAGTGTCACTGACATGACACTATAAATATTTTGAAAGCTCATCATGTCTAAAGTCGATTCACACATACATCACTAACGACAACACTGCAAATTTAATGATATTTCATCCACAAAGCAATTCAAATCTTTTCTGAACTAAAGACGGCTATTCGAGCCCTAGTCTGCTGTGCATATTGCAGCCAATTCCATGAGAAAAAATGACTGACACTGTGGACCGGTACTACTGAAATACTGAATATTTAATACTAATACGGTAATACTTCAATACTTCACCCCCCATTTCAAGGTAATATTATGAAATCAATTTCAGATTACCCCCAGGGGTAGCCTGAGCCTGATAAATCTGTGGGAGTTTATAAGTTTGTAGGTTACGAGCAGGGTACCATTTATAAAAAAACAGAGGGGGAAAAACGCTTGCGTTGGATGTTATGACCTTCATTCCCAAAGGAATAACATAAATGAGGCTGAAATCACTAAATAAACATTTAAAATCAATAGTTTTCTCCGATAGAACAATTCATGTGGTCTTTTCTGCTGTCCACGTGCGAGGGCACAGTGCTGCAGTGGTTTTCAGTGTTGTCGTCAGTGACGTATGTGTGAATTGACTTTAGACATGATGAGCTTTCAAAATATTTATAGTTGTAAAATTATGCCAGTGACACTTTAAAATCTGTGTCTAAACTTGCCATTTTGAGTATGTATTTGCTTGCTTGGAGGATCCTGTTCTTTCATGTCATTTGGTGGAGAAAAAAACAACAATGCTACCAGAAAGGAAAGAAATGCTGACTGAAATAGCGAGCCAACAGCAGCCTTGTCCAACAGCAGCCTTGTCCAACAGTCTACTTCCTGTGAGTCAGACTGTGAAGTGGATGATCACTGACAGGAAAAAGGCCCTACATTAGTCTCAACACATACTGTGTTAACTCCATATTAAGCACAGTCAGCTCTGGTGACAATTGCAAAATCATCATGTGTAATGGTGCAATCTTGACTATTTGTATGTTTCTGAGGATGAAAAGGAGTTAAGATTTTTTTACATGAAAAAAAGGATGGATATACTGCCATTAAAAATTGTTAATTCACCAGCACAAAGTCTGATGTAAGGAGTAACAAATGTCCATCTTTGGGAATAATGGAAGAGTAATAATGCACACAGTGCAATCTCAGCATGAAGCTGCATCACTACACCATCTGCTTTAGTAAGGAGGGGTTGTTGTAGAAGCCAAGCTCAAGATGACATCATATCCTGTTTTTGTATGTGTGATCAATGAGTACATGTTGGTGGGAGGCACACTGAAGCTGTACATAAGTTGCATTTGATCAAGAGTAACAGTGTGTCATAATCCATTAAAGGGATTTCAATTCTAAGAAATATTAACAAATCTGTTTGAGACTATACATGGTTATGACCAATGTACCACATGTTCACCATCACTCACCAAAAACAAGTGGTGCCAGGCACAACAAACCCCTGGGCCTTCTAGGTGGATTAGATAGATGGCTAAACTGTGGGCATCTCAGTGTAAAAAATAACTCTCTAAACCGGACACCAGCATAGCATCAGAAATTGTTTGTTTTTTAAAAAAATTAAAACAGGGGAGATAGTTTCAGTGACAGTAGTGTTCTTAGACATGCCCATGTTGGCCAGTTGATTTTCCTCAAAAAAGGTAAAAAAGTGTATTTTATGTCTAACCTCAGCGTTATGCTCAGTATATTCTCACTAAACTTTATGCAATTTTTATCCTTTATTTTGTCTTTCTTGAGGGAAAGTAAGTTTTGTATCTTAAATATGAGCAGAGTTTTGCAAACCTGTTAAATTAGTAACACCATATTATCAGTCTATTGTCTATCGTCTCTGTGACACTAAATAAACAAATGGATATGGTTTTGAAATTATATTTGTGTTTCTTTTTCTTCTCAGTAACATAAAATAAAATAAGTCGTTTCGGTCAGTTTGCGTTGAATCAAACTGAACCGAATTATTTCGAATCAGTTCAAATTAGTTTGAATCGTACAGAATCGTTTACTAATTTTTATGAATCGTCCCTAAATCGGATCGTCGACTGTGAATCGAGATTTGAATTGGATCGTTTTGTGAGTGAAAGATTCACACCCCTTATTTAAATATAAATCCTTAAAACCACAATTGGTGGAATGACAAAGAAAGTACTTGTTGTCAAGTACTGCACCCAGATACTTAACTAACTCCATTATCTTTTATGCTTCAACAGTTTTGTTGCTTTTCAAATGACAGTTTTTAATCCTCTTCGATGTCTAGAAAATGCACAAGTCTCAGAATAACTTTGAGTGTTTGTGAGAATAAAATTATGGGATGAGGTGAAATAAAGATTAACTAGAAAATAAATAGTTTCAAAGGCATTTTTCTCAACAAATGAAAAGGTGACTTTAATGATGCATGGTTCTCACAGGACAACAATGCAATAAACACATACTGATTTTGTAGAATATCATGCATTACTGTGAATTAAAACTCCTAACAGTATATAAGGCAGTTCAAATTAGCTCAACCTTAAACATGTACCCCAGTAAAATGCAACATATTAATGCAGTCATAATATGAACCCAGACAGTAAAGCTATGACAAGGGCCACTTTACAGCAAAGGAACTGCTTTAACTGCAATTTACTAATAATATTTACATGCGAAGGCAAACAATAACACTAGCCGGACAATAATATGTGGCTCACTTTCATATATGAAAAATTCCAAAACATAAGCAATTTGTGTATGTGCATTACAAGTGAGTGGTAAAAAATGTCCTACATACAAACTTTACCTCCTGGTGCTGTTTGAGTAACCTCATTAATTCATAACAATGCCTGATGCAGTGAGAATCTTTTCATTGCAGGCTCACAACACTGCAGCATAATCTACATATAATTGATTGTCTTCGTAATACTGCATTGTGTTGCTGGCTTGCCACTCCACTCCACTTCCTGACAGCCCTAAATGCCTAGAGTGCTAATGGGCTTTATCTCATGCAGCTGCAGGGAAATGATGTCAAGCTAAAGCCATAAGTGCCACTGAACAGGCAGCAACGCTTATCATAGCCTGCTGTCCAACAGGCAAAGAAAGATATAGGTCTCTCATATATTACATATACCTCTGTTAGAGGCAGATGGACCAGGACAGGGTGTGTAAATGGATCAATACTGTAGTAATGGATATATCTCAGCTGTATATACCTGTGTGTGTCTGTGTGCACGTGTGTGTGACTTGTTTTTCACCTGTGGCCGTGAGCTGCTGCCAGGCTGTATGAGTTCATGTCTCCTAGAGGAGCTGAGGAGATGCCATTTCGACACATAGTCCCAATCATGGGGTCCGCCCCTCGTTCCAACAGTAAACTCACCAGTTCAAAGTTACCTATAAATACAGATCGTTAAAGCCTTCACAGGAGTTCACAAAGATCTATATTTGTGCTTTGTTGGGCTACTGCAATTAGATCAAATCTTTATTCCACCAAGGTCAGTTCTGCTCAGAAAGGAAACAAGTCTTACTAATGTACAATATGAAGCACTGGAGCAAATGATAGAAAACCAGAGCCCAGGGGTCATTCTAACTTTTTATACACTACATTGAAAGTTCAGTGAAGCACTTGAACAGTATCTAATAGATCATTAACAACAAACTCATAAAATCATACACTGCACCATTTAAACTGAAGTGGAGGGTGACCGGTATTCATAGAAATATGCACTGCCTACTTGGGTTTTTATATCTTAGTAAAAGTTAATGTGACAGAAGAGTAAAATAAGCACACGTGAGCTCAAAATCTGTATACAATTATCTTGTGCTTGGAATTACTTTCTTTTTTTGTTTTTCATAAACAACATTCCCCATGCAATTATTGCCCTTCTTTCTTCTGTGTCATTTATTATTAAACGAGTATGTTGTTAATGACAGTGATTATCCACTGCTATGTGTTTAAAGGCACATTACTATGGCAACATGGCTGCCTACATCTAACTGTGTCAACCTGGCAACAATGTTACTTGAATAATGTAAACAAATACGAGATGATAATGATGCCATAATAAACATTGATTCTTATAGAAGTCAGATGCTTCATGTCAGTGATCTTAATATTTAATGTCAACCAGTAGAACTTATTCTGATGCAGAATACTCACAGATTTTTTCACAGGTGGTCACACAAGTACAATATACAGAAACAAATGATCATTGCCAGGAGTTAAAACTGTGGCCAGTTTTGAATTTCAGATAGTAATCTGTAGTGATAAATTAATTACATGAATAAAGCAAGGCGACACCTTCCGCTGAGCCAAGAATCTGACACATCGTGACTAATCTCTTCTATAATATATCACAGAGAAGCATAGTTGGGTCAGATATCTTTAATAATTTTGTGTCTTTGATTACCTGCTGCAGCAGCCAGTTGCAGAGGGGTCTCTGTGTAGTTCTCAGCCCCATCCTGCAGGGCGCCCTCCACATTCGCTCTATTATCCAGCAACAACTGTGGCAAGGATGCAAGTAGGTACAGAGGGAGGATAGGGAAACAAACCAAGGGGAAAGTAGGGAGGAAGAAAACAGGCAAAGGACACAGTGTGTTACAGTCAGGCTTGGCCAGTGGAAATCTACACTGCCTCATTTGGAGCTGTGGACATGAACTGCATTCCTCACTACACCTCCTCATTAGGTGTGGGTCCTGTCTTGGGGGTTTATTGTTGGTGATGACTTGGCTAAATGTAGAGGAAGAAACAGTTTTTTTTTTTCTATCCTTAAAATTGTGATTGCAATTGTACACATCAAAAATTCAAGGTGTCAGTATTCTTCAGGTTTTCAGCTCATATCACTCTATCTATTGCAGTAAAATCAATTTTCTATTAAAATTAACACTGAACAATATGTCTTTGGTGAAGCTGTGTATCAGGCTGGTGGAGCTTGGCTCTCTTCAGTTTGCCTGTAGATGTATCTTCTGCTCATAAAGTGGGGCCTGGGTGCCTCATCTATGCCTTTAAAGAGTACACATAATTAAAAACAAATGTAATTTGAAGAGTTGACTGAACTCAAGTAAGTCAAGACTTCTCCCAACAGCTGTGATTACTGCACAGCCAGTAGGTCAAGCCAAGAAGGAGTGCATCAACATTATTATTGTGATGCACCAGAATGATTACCAATATCAATATGATCTTCATTTTGTTGCAAAGGTCAGGGCAAGGGCCAAAGGTTATTGTTTACAGGTCATAAACGTCACTACCTGCACGACAGGGACGTGTCCATGTAACACTGCGAATGTGAGTGGCGTCCCCTGGCGCGTTTCAGGATAAACTGAGGGGTGCTTGTTTACTGTGCTTGGCACCTGGGAAGTCATAGGTGAAGTTCAGGGAGAAAGATACACAGCCATTAATATTCACAGCTCAGGGCACGAAGATGTAAGGAAGGAGGAGTGAGAAGCGGTATGCAAGGGGAGAAGTGTAAGCAGAAGAGGGCAGGATGGCAGAGGAAGATTTTCCTCTTGAGTTTCACAGAAAAATCTTTGAATTCTATATTTCATTTCAATCCTCATCATTGTTTTAGCTATATCTGAGTAAGGCTGTCTAACCACATTGTAATATCTGTCTCGCTCCATCTTTAAAAGCGTTTAATTTCAAAGGAGAATGAAACCAGAGAGAAAACACAGCATTGGCAAAGACTACAAACACTGTCAAGATGGGTGGTGCTGACTTATGAACAAAGCAGTGATAGAATAAAGTTAAACAGACATGCAGCCTAGTGTTTTGTGATTTTAAAAGAGGCTTTATCACAGAGTAAATTACTCAAATTATTTCTAACTGTCGCCTAGAGGACACCTACTCTAAACAGATATTTAATATAATGCCACATTTCATTGGGGCTTTGGTGCTACAGTACAGAACAGTGGGACTGTTGGTGTTTCTTTGTTTAATTTTTAATTGTTTTATAATATCAGGGAGTTTCCACTGTAACAGAGGGCATCACAGACAGCAATATATTGAATAGGCTCCAGAGAGGTCTTTAACAAAATGTTTTTAAGAGAATGTGCTTTCAGCAATGTGCAAAAGGACAGCTTTTGACTTTAGGCCTAAAGGTTAATTCAAATAATAAACAAAAGGACGTCATTGTCCCCTCAATGAAGGTGATTTTTAAACTCAATGAGACTTCCCTGGTTAAATAACTTTAAAAAAATAAGGTGTATTGTTTTGTCTATGCAAGCAGAGTTTTCATAACTTAAAAAGATTAACTTTTATATATATATATATATATATATATATATATATATATATATATATATATATATATATATATATATATATATATATATACATATATATTTTTTTTTACATCATTTATTGTTTTGCCAATCACCTGTTATTGTCTCTATCAGTCTAATTTTATGACTCTTCCGTGTTCTATTTTATTTTTGACTTCATTACTGTTAACACCTGTTTTTCAGTCTTCTATTAATTATTTTGTTTTTCTTTATGGTTACTTACTGATTTTGATGTTATTCTGCATTTTGTTGGTGTTAAAATCATTGGTTGATCTGGAATGTGTTTTCATGTTCAGCCGACATCATCCATAGGTTTTTGGCTTCAATGAGTTGTCTATCATTTGTGCAGCACACATAATTACATGTTTGATATATATAGACAGTTCCTCTTACATGATTACTTGACAATTAAAAACCTGTCGACACTGTGGTGAGGTTATTACCCACAGGTTAGCCAGAAGTCAGCCATAATTAAGTAATTTAGCTTTTAGTAATTGACCTAAACTAACAAATGACACATGATGTGTGCAGGCATGCAAACCCACTTTTAACTTTCTTGCCAACACTGAAGAACTGTCCATTAAACAACCCAATAACATCTTATATTACAAACACAGAGTTTGGCCTTGCAGTTTAGAAGAGAAAGTCTCTCATTTTCTCATTTAGATTTACTGAACGACATAAACTGAGTGTGTTCAGTTAGATTTTTTTATTTGGCTGAAATGTAAATGTAAAATACTTGTAATATTTTGCTTATGAATCAACACACCTGCATTAATAACAAGCACTAAATCAATGGGGCAGTCACAACAATGGAGCCACTGAGGTGAAAGAAAGTGAATCATTTTTATTTTTGCATGTTCTTATTGCCAACTGAAATGGTGCAGTGACATACACAAGACACACTGACAAGCAAGATTTAAAACAATATAAGTACACCGACTTTAAATAGTCTAAATTCAACCCAGTAAGTAACTACAATGGAGTTCATGCGTCATGTTTATTCTGAAGTAGCAAGTTACACTAAGTGCACAAACTGTTACAGCAGTGATGCATTATTGATATGGTATGAAACAAACAGCTGCTGAGTGTCTACAGTGTAAATTGTAATGAAGTAAGTGGTTGCACCGGGGGTACTATTAAAAGACTATTATTATATGTCAGAATAGAGACATACTATAATTGTTGCGGTGCATGATGACACCTGCTTATTGTTTTTATCAGTGCACTTCATGTAACATACTGACAGCAGGGGAGACAACAAAGACAGAGCAGGGAAAGACCAGCACAAAGTTTGAACTGATATGCACAATAAATATGAATGAATGATTTTGATACAAACAAAAAAAATGCAACTAATGTGACATTGTTAACAGACTGAACACTGACCTCACTGTTGATATCAGCCCCGGCGTCAAGCAGCATCTGGACCATGGCCTCATCACCGCGGACACAGGCATACATCAGAGGGGTCATTCCCTGCATGAAGGAAAAAAAAACTTGTTGTATTTTTTTACTTAATATTTAAGCTGGAAAAGTGCTGAATTGTGTCCATATGCATTCTCAAGATGTGGTAGATATTAAACAAAAATAAATAGTAATTAAATAAAAACAGTCTGATGGTGATTTATTCATCAGTTAATTAATAATGTAATTGTTCAGTTTTCAGTCTGTAGAATGTGAATAGTGAATCAGCCTCAGTCGTATAGATTGTACTATTAGCATTAATTGTTGATGTCTGCAAATCCACAGTACCTAGCACTCTAATAATCCACTAAAAGCTAAATCCTCATTTCTCTCCATGATAATGAAAATTTGTAGCAAGTACAAATCAACTTTGAAATACTCTTACTTAACCAAATAGAGTAACTGTTACAGGTGAGTCATACACTGGTCCTTTATCAGCTTACATTTCCACATGCCATCATATGTGCAGAACATTCTTTTGAGCCTGATGTGCCTTTATGCATTCTGCTTCAAGCTGCAGGTGGAAGCTGCCACTTGCAAGTTGTGACGTAGAACATAAAATAGAACAAAATACTTCATTCTGCAGCAGTCAGAAGGATCTTCCTGGTTTTCAATTTCTAGACTAAAGCAAAGTATATTTTAAAGACTTCTGGATGAGGTTCCATAAAACTTCAATCATATGTCTGTTCTGGGTCATTATGTTCAGCAAAGGCCTTTTATGACTCACTCATATCATACCAAAGCGCATTATGTTGAAGACTGAAATCGCTTTGTGGTGATTCATTCTTAAATATTTCCTGAATACCAATCAATAGACAGCTAAAAAGGCAATAGATACTGGATCTGTATCCTTATAAGTTCAAATGTCCCTTGGTCTTAAGGACAGACTGCAGCTCTTATTACATATGCAATGCTGTCTGGTACCTTGCACTATATAACACATTTTACAAGGAAATAAAGCTTTGGCTGTATTTCACCAGGGCTTGTTATTTATGTGACAAATGGAGTAGTAAACTATAAACAACTTGTCACATTTACAAGGACCTGTAAATACAAAAACATCATCTGAATCAATCTAATATGTATGTCTTATTAAACACGTTTTGGATAAATACACATCTTCTATATATGGAGAATTTTAGAGTATATTAAAGGAGACCTGCCAAGGTTATCTTAATTGAACTCAACCAGGCACAACTTTCCAGCCTGAGAAAATCAAATTGCACTATTAGCTCCCATTTAACAGTGCAAGGAATAACCAATATTTCCACTGAGCATGGGAGGTAGAAAATCCCAAATGACATTAACACTTGGATTCACTGAGGCTCAATCATTGACCATATTGCTAAACCCAACCCACCAAAGTCCAGTGAAGATAAAGTGTGAAAACAACAACAGATGAATCCCATTTGAAGCAATGTAGAATCTTGTAGGTTTAAATAGTGGCATTACAATGTAACACATTATTACTCATAGGGAGCAGCCTGTGCTCAGCATGTGTGTGAATTTAGAACATTTGCCAGGTAATACTTGTTAGATTTTCACAAATCATTGTGTGTTGTATATTTGACAACAATCCTCCATTTCTGTGTAGGTGTGTGATATTAAAGCTGTGTACAAATGTAGGAGTATGTGCTAAGTGCCAGACCTGTTCACTCATGCTGTTAATGCCATCAGGTCCAAGCAGGTTGACCGCCTGCTTGACCAGGTCAGTCCGTCCACAATTCAGCATCCTGAAGCCCAGATCCTGCAGGAACTTTGCCTCTGTGGAGGCTGCATCCAGCTTCCTGGTAGCACAGAAACAATCCTCAGCTCTGTAGATGGAAACAGCAGATCCATTATTGTGATTAAATGGGAACTTATTTCAGAAAATGTACTGAGATTAGTGGATATACACCCCCATAACACACTGAAGGCAACATAAAAATGAGTGTTGCTCTGTCATTCACAGCATACGGTGTAGCTAAAAACAGAACAAAACTATATGACTTTATAACTTTACATCAAAGTCAACTTGAGGATGTTTGCATTTGTCAACTTTTCAGACTCTATATATTTTATCTTCTAAAGTAGCTTCTTTGTTGTAGAACTTCTCTAACACATTACTGCTCACTCCTGTCTCTCAAAGTCTCTAATTCAACCTGCAAACAGCTGCCTGACACAGTGAAGTTGTGTGTGTGTGTGTGTGTGGGGGGGGGGGGGGGGGGGGGGGGGGGGGGTTTGGTGAATGTAGGTCAAAGGTCACATTCACCAAAAAGTGTTTTCGGGATGATCAGAGATAGGGCAAATCAGGAATTCTTTTTGATTCCTTTATACTCAGTTTTGCATATTGCTTCTTTTTACTCTCACTGCTGTTGTGCAAACCTTGAAGAACAAATTTGAAGTCTCTAGGTCAAAGTCACAATAAAAGTCAAAGTCGAGTTTTGGATAGAACTTTTGAACTATTCGTCTTAGAGACTTCTAGATAACACCAAAATAAGTGTGTTTCAATTCTGCATCTTGTGTAAATTGACCTATTGTTGGTCCAAGAGGTCAAAGGTCATCATGTCAAATCCTAAAAAACTAAAACGTACTATAATGGAAAAACGAGTGGAGATAGAGACTTGGTTATTATTGTTGACAGATAGGAAACCTGACATGGGCTTCAAAATGGTGTCATGACCTTTGATCTTGAGTGACCTTAAATGGTCAAAATCAAGGTCACATGATTTTAAATGGCCATAACTTGCTTACTACTATCGACAGATAGGAAATTACAAGTCGGGTCCAAAAATGGCATCATGACCTTTTGACCTTGAAAGATCAAACCCATAGTCTCATGTTGGATGGGGTTTGTTGTGTCTGCCATCACTTGTTCTTACTTTATTTGTCGTGGTTCACAGTCCACCCCGGGTAGTAGCAGCCTGGCAGCCTGCCTCACGTCATCGCTGTCCACAGAGAAGCTCCGTCGATGTTCAGTATGAGCAACTGCCACTCGAATCCACTCCATCAAAGGAGGCAGCACAAGAAATGGTCTGCAGGGTAGTAAACATAATTTTAAGAATGTTGTTTTGTTCACTAATACTCCTCAACAAACTGTCTTAACAATCTAAAATCCAAATATACACAGTAATTTATAGCATTCTGTTCCATTCTATAATGCAATGCAAACAATGTGGCAGTAACATTACAATAAACTGAAATGAAATATACACACCTGTACACACACACACACACACACACACACACACACACAGGTGAAACTGAAATCACTTAATCTTTCAGTGCATATTTATCATTTTGATAAGTCCCAATTTGCTCTTTTCACCTTCTAAATATACAAAGAAATAAGCAAAATAATAGGTACCACCAACATAATTAAAGATGACCATAGTGATAACCAGAAAGGTAGGTCCTGTTACACAATCAGTGTTAATAATTTAAGATATCAAAGAACAAAACGAGCTCTAGATGCAGCAACCTTCCTAAATAACCTTATTACAGTCTTTAATCAAATCAGTAATGGGTTTTTCCTCGTTGACATGTTCATGTTTCCTCATTTAATTTTGAATTAGTGAGTGTGTGTCTCATCACAAATCACCTGAATCACACTCAGATGTTGTTCTGTCCTGGTATTCTTCATCACAGCACAACACTGTCCAAATCTAGGTCAACCATTCACAGGATACTTGACCTCCATTAAATCACTTCCCTATCAGATAGAGCTTTATGTATAGAATAGATGTTCCATTCTACCATCATTGTATTATATTAGATATAGATTACTATAATATACTTTGCCTTTTCCCTGTTATCAAATAATGGACCACACATATAAGAATGTTACAGGTTTGAATGTTTTTTCTTTTAATTTTAGTGAAAAATTAGAAAAGCACTGAGAACACAGACCTTGCCCCACCCCCCCTTTTAATTATCTCAGATGTACTGAGATTAAAAATGAAGATTTTTGTTGTTGTTTTATCATGACATGCAGGCTATGTAATTATGGATGGAGGCAGAAAAGCCAGGTGTAAATAACTGGACAAAGTGAAAATAAAATGTTCCTTGGTCAGGATAAATACAGTCAGTCTAACTTGTCTTTACAAGGCTGACAATTAATATTGAGCAAACAATCATTCAAAATATGAATATGAATTATGAAAGTGTTGCAGCATCTGAAAATGACCACAATGAACATTTGACAGATAAACAGTACCACAGTGTTTCAGTTGTGGATTTGGACTGTCTCTCTCAAGTCACTTACTAGAAATTTCAGGTGACCCCACATGCAGTCCCAACCCCAAGGTTGAAATACACTGTACTAAGAGAATTGGATGTGGTTTGGCCAGTGGCCACGTCTGGTACAGTACCACACTGAAGAAACTTCCTGAACTCCAAAAACATTTCCCCATAGAGGGACACTAATAAAAGAGAAGTCTGGAAAAACTACAAAGAATAACACACTTCAGGGAAAAAAGGTTGGACATGAATTTAGACTGAAGGTTTCAGTTGGTGCTGTGGGGAAAGTAGCAATGAAACACTGGTAAATGGGTGAGGTCTAATTTTTTCCCCTCACAACTACTTCCAAAGGAACATGATGGAAGTACCTTATACTTCTGCTGCTTGATTGGGATGTATTTTTAGCTAACTGGATTGAAGACTTGTATTCAATCAATGCATTCATTGATGCAGGAGAAAAAAAATCTGACCATTAAATTATTGAAGCTTGTACCTCCCTAGCTGGACTGTACTCCATGAAAACATTATTTTAAAGTATTTTGTGTGACTGATTTAATATGTACAGTATAAAATCTCCATATTAAAAAATTATAATAAACAGGTGAATTGTTTTTTTCTAGAGGCAGTTGTCCTGTCATTTCAGATTGAACAATTTGCTGTCAATTCAGTTTAAGTTTAAGTAAGAGTATTTTCCACTGAGAAAATGGGCATCACCAGAGTTACTTCTCATAATATATTCATAATCAAATCTTTGTGACACACTTAGGCTGATTCTGCCAACTTTTGGAACACCTCTAAAGCTAACCGGTTAGTTGAAACTTGCTTTGTATTTGTTTAAAATTTAAAAATATGATCAAAACGTAAGAGCTTGACTGATGTAAATGCACGAGAAGGGCCTTCTCCTGAAGAGGACCATGGTTTTGGCTAAAATAGTGCCAATAAAAGAAACCTACTCATTCTCAATGCGTAATGATAATCATGGTAAATGTTGTTCAGTACAGGAAGTAACACTTCCCTGAAATTAAAAGATATCAACCTTGTGAATCACATCAAATAAAGGAAAATATAGTTGCTGCACCAACTACATAAGGTGCAGCAGGTGCACAGAGACCGCACCGCATCTCTACTTGTTCATCGAATACCTCCCTAAAATATGATTTTATGTTTCTGTCGTGCTGTGCAGTGCTGTACAGTGGCTTATTGCATCCTTTCAGGATAGGATTACAAAGTAAGACTTGGATAATGCCAGCAATCAGCACCAACCTCCACTGGGGTAGACTGACATATTTATCAGCCAAAACTCTGAGAAAAATCAAAGTCTGGTATTTGAGATAAGTGTCCACACATTTTATCATGAAATTACAATGCAGATAAATATTTGAAAGTGAAATACCTCTTTAGAATGCTTTTGGTGTTATTCTAATGATATAGAAAATACAAATAGAAAAGCAGTAATGTTACCATCACAATATTATTTAAACAGCCATGATACTGCAGTTTTCCCTGAAGTTATTTACAAAGATTTACCAGGTAACAGGATCAAACAAATGAAATTTGTTTTGCAGTTCATATAATAGATTACTTTAATGAGCCCATCCTCTGGCAGTGTGCTTTCAGAAAATCTCAGTCATTAATAATCATCATCCTTTCAGGCTCATAAAAATAGTCCTTTCTACTCTAAATTGGTGTCCTAATGAAAAACAGATAGTGGAATATGGCTAATGTGAACTTTCGCAGTGCCATACTTATCCCTTAAAGCGGGCTGTTGGTAGATAGGATACACATGAAAAATTGTTTGCACAGAGTTCTCATTAGGAGGACATTAGAGTTTTTCAATTTGTACATTACCATCATGACTCTGCCCTTTTAATGAACTCAGTGATTCTTCTGCCACAAAAATGTATTACACAAAGAATCTTAAATAGAATAGTGGGAGCAAAATATTCCTGGCTTGTCAGATACAATTGAAATGATAATTCAGTTGAGCATTTTCTTTTAAGGCATTTTACAATTGTAAAGCAGACTAAGATACGCATTAAAAACCTTCAAGCATTAAATTAAATACACTAATTCCACTGAAATTATGTTATGAATCCATTAGAAAAGGTCCCTTCAGAGTGTTTTCCCATCAAGACCCTCTAGCAAACACATTTCTTAAAAAAATAAATAAATAAATAAATTAAAAAAAGATCCTAAACACAATCAGAAACCATTTGGTGCTGTCATGTTTACAGTCCATGTAGCTCCCTATTCCTTCTATACATTTTCTGTATGCACACATTTAAATAACAAAGTAGTTTTTAGATATCAAATTGTTGTGTTTGTCATGTATATATTTTGTGTGCATCAGTTTCTCAGTTGGTGATCCACACTATCCATGTCCTTACACCTCCAGTCTGCTAGAAATGCAAACCATGTTAAGAGCAACAACAAAAAAGAAAAACACTTTTCTACTTTTTTAGCAGCTGGCTGACTAATGTGACAGTTTAGACCCTCCTCCTATTTCTCAGAAGTTGTGCTTTAACTAATGTCTGTTTCCTGAAAGACATATTGACTGTTCACAGACTGAAAAAATATGGAGACCCAGGAATAAAAATACTGTAGGTAATGTTATCCATTGATACAAGCAGTAGGATTCCAGCGACAACCAAGCCCAGTAGAAAAAATATTGTGGCTCAAAATACTGAATATATTAATGAATGATGAAGTGCTGCACCTTTCTTTTGATACCCTTTAGACTCTTTATCTACTCAACTTCAAAATATTTTGTTCTGTTACATGAACTAAAATAATCTGTTGTTTCTTATTCTAATCCAACTCCCAGTAGATATTTAAGGCTTAGGTGAGAGAAATCATGTCAGTCTTTTACCTCTCTTAGTAATGTGTCATCTCACAGAAGCTTATCTGAAACTTCACAAAACAACTGAAAATATTACGTTATCACATTTAATCTTCTTTTTCTTCTTCTTATCATCTATTGTGTTATCCAGGCCTTCTCTGCTGGCGTCAACCTTCCAGCAGAATACTAAATAGAGCATTTTCTCTCCAGGAAACCCAGAGCTTGCTGACATGTCATACTGTCTGACATTCCGTTGGTTCCCTAGAGTCATCAGGATGGAGTTTTATCTTTTCAGAGTGGAGGGAAGATGTTAGAATATCTGTCCATCCGTCCATCCACCATGTGAATTCCCCCTGGTTCACATCAATCTGCTCTATGCCTTGGGAAGTGTCAGTGCTGAGTTTGACCAGCCCACACAGCATATTACAAGATACCTTTGAGGGGCAAAAAAGTTGCTCAATAAAGTAAAAATATCCCATATCAACCACCAGCACAATCACAGAGAGTAATGGACAAGTGTGTTAACTGATAGAGGTAATATGGTTGAAAGGGTATATGAGTTTGCATATCAAGATGAAGAGCTTTTGAAATTCATGACCACTTATTATAGTGCTTTCAGAGTGTGTGAAGCATGCCAAACATTTCTCAGGGACAGAAATGATCTTAGCGCTTGATTTAGGCTTTGAAGTGTGGAGGGAAAAGACCACATATCATTATGGCTAATTGACTAAACTGAATGGCAGATTGGAAGCTCTGAACAAAATGGCTGTTATTTAACTCTCATTCTGGAAAAGGACTGACTGCATCCATTATCATGCTGGTGCATGGGGAAAATGTTCTGTCTTGTTTGTATTTCTTTAAACAAATCACAATTTTGGATGGCACTAAGCCAATGATGACCCAGTAAAGGGTGTCAGGGGGGGATGAATTGTTTTGGTGAGAGGTGAGCTCTATAATGGCCAAAACCCCACTGAGCCCCATGGAACAAAGCAAGCATGGCTTATTGCACTATTCAAATCTTCGTTAAAACTTGCCATTTGCAGCAGGTAGATCCTGATGCTGGAGGATGTTGATCCATGTAGTGAGGGGGCCATGAAAACAACAACATGCTAAGATCTTAGTGTTTGAATTTGACCAGAACTTAATTATACTTTTTTTTGGCAATAAAACAAAGTGAAAGCTTCAGTTTGGGCTGTATGTGGCACCTGAACTAAAATGTGTTTGACAAGCCCTGGACCCTGGAAACATAAAACATGGGGACAATGACATTGCTGAATAACGAAAAAAAGTTCCTCTAGTTTCTAGATAGTTGTATTTCTGTATTTCAGTGAATTTGACCACAGTCCTAATGAAGAGCTGGAGCTGGTCCCTGAGCACCTTCAATGGCAACTTACTGCTACTAAGTGCTAATGCTAATTGTAAATGCTACTGCTAAGTGACATGTGTGTATGCAGAGAATACTTTTCCCAACAAGGAGAACAACTGAGTTAACCTTTAAAGTGGCTAGGGTGGTTATAAGGGAACACTAAAGTCTGGTGACTTGATCCAATGGCATAATTTAGACATTTGTTTGATTACATTGTCTGTTGGAAAAATTATACCCTGACCAAGTATACATTTATGATGAGATGGTAGTGAAGAACTTCCTGGTTGGACTCACCTCTCAGTCTGTAAGGTGACTTTAGAGGGCTCAACGTTTGGGTTTTCCCATTCCATCTGTGGGCAGTGCATGAAGTAACACAGAGTATAAAGGGCTTCAGGCTCCCAGTGCACTGTGGTGTTGGTCTTCTGGTGGACTGGTGTACCATTACTGGAGTTCTTGATGTGGAGCGGCTGGAGGTGGTGCATGGCCCGAGATACTAAATCACCTGGAAGGTAATTTTATAGATGAGAAAAATACATATATTTTACCAGTGGGATGTGACACAAATGAAAAAAACAACAACGCTGTGTTATATATTAGACTGAAATGTAGGAGTCTTGAACATTACTCTCAGAGTACAAAACCCTTCTCCTATGCTACTCCTTTGACAAGCACTCTCAGCACTAATGAAGGAGATGTGTTCCCTCATTCACAAACCCTTTTTAATCATACATATGTACCCACACACAGGGTTCAGTGAACATTTATTGCCTTGAAAGGAAATCTTTCCATCATGTGACTCAGTAAATTATTCTCTCAGCTATTACTCCATTATGAGTTCAATCTCCACATACCATTGATTCTATTTCTTCATGGGGGGCTACAGTAAAATGGCTATTTTGTCTGAGTGTGCATTCAAGTGTCAAAAGATCTGTGGCTAAATAAGATTTGCAAATGTGTAAAACAGTTTGTACACAGCAGGCAATGCAGACATATTTATAAAGCATGTTTCATGTACAGGACAATTCAAAGTGCTTTCCATAAAACATCAAAAGTATTACAGCAGGGAGTAATAAAAGTATAGGCATGAAAAAAAATTTAACAACAAAAAAAACATAAGTAGATAAAATAGACAAATTCATGACAATATTAAAAGAGAGTGCAGATCTAAACTAATGAATAAAAGTTACTCAAATGCAGCTAAGAACAGGGGGTTCTTATCCAAGATTTAAATAACCTGAGTATTTCAGTTAATCTAAGGCTTTCTGGGAGTTTGTTTCAGACATGTGTAGCATAGAAGTTGAATGCAGCTTCTCAGTGTTTGGTTCTGACTCTTTAACCTTGAGTCATAATACCCCTTAAGTGACAGGTCGTAAATAACGGGCTTGTCTGAAACCACTAAGATCGACCAACAAACATGCTCATTGGCACAGTTATTGTCAGTGTTTTTAGAACAGCTGTGTCGTATGGTCATCGTCCTGTCTTCATCGTGGGAAAAAAAATTAGAAATTTTTTGTCTTGTCTGATTAAATTAACACTGGTGAGCAGCAGTTTCCCCCGAACAACCAAATGAAACACATATGTGCCCCCCACATACCTCCACCGATCACCACCAAAATTTCTTTTTTTGTTCCTTGTGCCAATATCAACATTTACTGACAATTTCAACCTAATCCATCCATAACCCAAATGCAGGACTCAGACTCAAATAACATTTCACAATATTTAAATGCCGACAACAACTTAACTCCGACATCCTTAGTGAAGTAAGAAGTGAGATGAAAACAGATTCAGCAAGTTATTGTGGGTGTGGATTTGTAGAGGAGACAACAATGTCCACAGAACTATTCTAAAAACCAAACAGTTATAAGGAAGGTCTGGTAAACTCAAAATATTACTTACTATTGGCTCCTCAAACAACTCATACAATAGTTCATACAATAACATTTGTTATTGTATGAACTATTAAATGTAACATATTCTACTAAACAATGGCAAGTGTTAAACCATGGCAAGTGTTAAACCATGATAAACTGACATTTATTGTTCTTACACCAGTACATTTGTGTTGATTTTTCAAACTGGTTCATAATACCTTTGAATAGAAAGCTGTGTTAGTGTGCTATAAACTATGCTTTTACAACTCTCTATTCAGTAATGTCAAAATACAAATCAATCTTTTCTGTCTGATAATAATCATCAAATAATTTTTCACAAGATCCCCAGACACATGGATACTCACATAAAAGGTAATTTCTAACTAAAATGTTTTCTGTGAAGCAATGAACCAAAAAAAAAAACTTTTTGGGCTTCCATGCAGTACAATTTCTGAAGTCTTCCATGATAAATGTGGCCCTTTGCTTTTCATGTGAGCTCATTTCAAGCTGTGTCTGCACACAGCAGGAACATAGAGCAAATGAAAATCAGGAGACATTTTACATTTCAAATAGGTTTGAACACCAGAGGAGGTATGAATTTCAGAAATCTAACATTTACGAGTACTGCACTAGAGAGAGATATTCAGCTTGGACATTTAGAAATAATACTTATCTGATTTAACATTTTGTCAGGGCAATAATGGATGAGTTCATTAGTAGTGCATTCAAGAATAACGATGTTGCTTGGACAGGGGAAATACTGCAGGGTTGATTTCTAAGAAAAAAAAAAAAGTACTCATATCGATCTAATCATGCTGGTGGTTTCAGGTTTGTAGAAAGACACCACTATTGGAAATCTGGGAGTCCATGGCTTGCTGCATAGTACGTAATTTCAGAAATGTAAAAAAAAAATCTGACCTGCAGTGAATCAAATAATACATTGCAATGCACCCACATTCACATACTCATTCTCTCTACTTTTGTTTGATTACTTGATCCAAAAATACCCAGTCTCTGGGAAGCTGGGCTGTCTTGAAACCTCATTCCTTAGACCGAGTGACACAGGGAGTGAGTGCCCAAGGTCCTCCATCTGTCAGACTAAAGGGCCCTAACAGAGTTCACAGTCAGGCGTAAACAGTTGAGAGCACAGTCTGAACCAAGGCTCCAGGGATTCTCATGGACACTTATGGAAAAAACATTAAAAACATTAACTGCATCAATAAGTAAATTATACAAAAATATGTTATTAAGAGAAAATATTAAACAATTAGTATTTAAATACAATAAGATATTTTATCCTAATGGGTGTCAGCAAGAGGACATAAACCCCCAAAAAAGGTAACAACGGCCAACCAACTAGGAAATCGGTTATATTCATACACTGCACAGAGTTAGCCACTTAGCATCTGTTACCACCTAGCTGCGTGTGCATCTCCGAATGTTTATAAACAGGAAATCCATCTACAGATACAGAACAGCGTGAAACAGCAGTCCGTATCAATGGACTGCTGCTATTTATGGAATGTTTTTGTAGCATCAGAACAGCAGACCGCTTCCGACGATATTGATGATCCAGATGATACTAATGATCCTCTACCTGTCCCTTCAAGGACTGCTGATATAACAAAACCATGCTCCCAGGTGCCATCTTAGGGACACATCATGGGCAGGGCTCGACAGTGCGCCCATTTCACTCGCATTTGCGAGCAAATATTTCAATGTGTGAACGAGGAAAACAAAACAGTCGCACATGTGCGAGTGCTTCTTGCAGCACACAATAAAGCACACAGACCTGAGGAGCTAATGAAAGTCTACTAGAAATGAATTAAAACTGTGTGAACAGCTCCACATAGTCGAGACGAGCATGGCACATATTGAAAGGATTAACCCTTTAACTCCCGATGCGTCAGCGCTGACACGTTCTGAGTGGATGGTTTAGTTTAAAAATTCAGACAAATTCAAGTCTTTTTTTAACTGTTATTTTACTGAGAATTTCGTTCATGGAACTGATGTACAGGTGTCGAAAAGCAAGTGATTAAGAAAAAGAAAAAGCCCAAACTAAAACTACTGGAACCAAATTACAACACTAGTTATTTATTCCTTTTTTTTTTTGGTTTGGTGGGTTTTTGTTTTTTGCCCTTTTTTCCACGTTATTTCTTATTTTGTGAATATATATTAGTTTCTGTTGATGTTGCTTATTTTGTTTATTTTTCTGTGTTTTTTTATTTTATTATTTTTCTTTGTGTTCTGTTAGTGTCTTACTTTGTTCATGTTACATATTATTTTGTTGGTTTATTATTAATTTTTGTTCATTTTACTGATCACTTTGACTGTTTTTTGTTCAATGTGTTGCTTATTTTATCTTATTTTATGTTTTACTGTGTCTCAGTCTCAGGAGTTAAAGGGTTAATCATTCTAAAATGTATCTAATAACAAGGCAGCCAATACAACGTTCTAAAATGTATCAAAGGACAAAGCATCCCATAATACAAAGTTGTTATGGTCTGCTCTAAATTAACACAAATGACAGCAGTCATACAAGAATGTTGGTATCTGTGCGCAAGTACTGCACTGTAAATAAATAAACATTTAAAACTAAAACCGACTTGTGCCCCTATTTTTTTTTGTGTGCTCCTAAATTTTTTAACTTAGGGGCACGTGTGCTCCTGGAAAAAAAAGTTAGTGTAGAGCCCTGGTCATGGGCATTTTTCAGAAAACAAAGCAATAATTCCTATATGACAGAAGCCTTGGCTCCTTGCATTTGCTATAGAAAACTGCTTTGAATGTCTGGCACTCAAAACATTCCATTTGAAAGTAAGCAGCAGAATGATCAGAGCATAGAAAAGAATTGGGCTCAGGTACCCAGGAGCTCCCCGTGCTGTTCACTGTATATTTATGCAGTGTGCTTGTACCTTGAATAGGAAGATACACAGTGAATCATTAATAAAGATTAAGGAGATAAACAAAGAAGAGCAAACCTTGTATTTAGATTAAAATAACTCCCTGCTTTTAGGCAACCAACACAAACCGACCATAAAACAGACAACAGAGAACCTTTAACTCCAGGAATTGACAACACTCCCCTGAGGCTTGCACAGCTTGCTGAACAAAAAGAGAAGTCTATTTCCACACCATGTCCATAAATAATGGAGCACATGTAGTTTGTTGTTGTTGTTCGTTTTTTTTTTTTGTTATGTTCAAGGTTGTTGTTTTTTTTACCCAGACAAACTCATGAGTTAAATCATCACCACAGCCAAACAACCACCATCTCTTTGTGCTGAAGCCAGGGCCCATATAAATAATCAAGCATTATTTTTCCTCATTAATTGTTCTTGTGACTTTGGTTTTGTCAGCAAGACAACATTTGCTCCCATCTCATTTGCTGTAATTATCTAAGCAACACTCCTATGGGGTTCATGCTTCATCTCATCTGAATTAATCATAGGGGACAGCTTAGTGTCTTCCTCTCTCCCAGCCAAGTCCTTCCCTCCTGGAAGGACTCATTACACAACAAAACTTTATTCCCTTTTCCCAGTGTAAAAATGGTGAAGCAGCATAGAGCCATAATGAAATGTGGACTTGCAGGACTTTGGCTCGGACCTTCTACTTGAGCAAAATGTTATAACCGGACCATGGGGACTTTTAATTGAAAACTCATGTACACAGACAGACACACAAACACACAGATAAACACTGGCAAAACCATAACCTCCTTGGTGGATCTCCTTTCATTTTGGGGGGATATGCACTTGCAGAGTGTTTTTGTAGTGTTGAATCTTTCATTTTGTTGTACCTTTTAACTAATCATACATTTACACTCACAGCTGAATAGTTTAACAGTCACGTTAGGTCAGTCAGTCCTACAATCCCCATGTGCTGTTTCAGCTGATAGTTTACATTTATTGGTTTATTTGAGTGTTATTTGTTTGTATCCAGCTACTATTTCTGTAAAGTCCACAACCTTGTTTTACAAATAAGATTTAAAAATGTCATTCCACTGAAAACCACTTTTCTACACTCCTCTTGGAATCTGATGGGTCACCTTGAGTTACCAGCGCATGCTGTGTTTGAAAGTGGTGTGTCACCTCTACTGGCTGTATTTCCCATTTATACAAAACAACACAGAGTAACGAATGACTAAGAAAAAAATCTGTCCACATTACATCATATGGACACTGCTGTCACCCATGTGGGGTTAATCCCACCCGCAGAATGCAGGTAACACTCCCCCTACTTCGTCTCCTATTGCAGCGAATCTGAAGTAGCATTAGCATCTACAAAAGAAGACAGCACCACAGTAGGTGCTGCACAAACATGAAAAAAGTGGCAGAGCAAAAACCATTAATGTGCTCTCTGTTATTTTTTTCTGCAGGTTTTCCAAATAAACATTGGCATGAAACCTAGCTGGATGCTACTCTGGGGTGGTAAACACACACAGAGTGAGAGGGGAGGGGGGAGTGTTCCTTCACACATTCATTCTCTGAACCAATCCAAGACGCCTCATTACCACATCATGGACATGTATGAGGAAGTACCAGTAAACTCTGTTGTTCAACCTCAAGTCATTTTTCTACCCTCCAAAAACAGCTGGAAACAAAGCAACCTGGACGTTTTTTGAAATTGAACCAACACACAATGCATTCAATAACAATAGAGAACACAGCAATATTGATGGAATGACCCCTTTAATTGAACTGACTGAAAAGAAAACATATTTAAACCTCATCGCCTCTACTTTTGGTTTGACAACACAGTTTGTGTTGTCAATAGTGAATCTGTTTTGAAACATCCAACCACAGTAAGAACTGTCACAGCTTAGTCTGAATCATGGATCAACAAACAATATAAATAACTAAGATAATGTAATACGTTTACAACTTCATATGCATAATAATCAAAATCAGCGATATAGAAGAAACTGTGATTTCAGCATCAAGCTAAGTTCTCTTTCGAGCTGTGGGCATAAAACAACAACAGTGCTTCTACATAACGTTTATCAATGCCACTTTCTTTGAGTTTAAAATTTATTTCTTACTGTTTTTCATCCCATCTTGGTACATTTTGATGCTTTGATCAAAGGCCCCTGTGGTGTTAGTTTTCCTCACCGTAGGAGAGCAATAGTGACTCACTACTCCCTCTAGTGTTCAAAGAAACAGACTGATTAAGACAGATTAATTTAATATTTTTATAATCCAGTATAGTAGTATCTTGGACATATTTTAAGAGCTCTTTATTCTCCACACTAACAATAATTTTAGGCCTTTTTTAAATATTTGAAGGTGATGGGAATTACTCTTCTACAGACTCTGAGCCAGATGTGATTTACGTGTTTTTAATGTCAATACTCACTCAATTGTGTGTAATTCAAGCAGAGGTGAAGTGAGGTGGGCCAACTTATCAAATGTGACCTGAGATAATCATGGCGAGACAACTGTTGTGTTCACTAATGGAGGACAGAGACAGAAGAATCCTCTGACACACTGTCATGGCCCATGACTCCCCGGGGGCCAAACTGAGGACATTTAATCATGGCTTGGTAATATGAGCGACTCAGCTCTGCCTTTGGGGCACATTAGCAATTCCACGGCAACTATTAATCACAGTCAATTACAGGACATGTCATCATCAACACAGAAGTGGCAGATACTTTTACCAGCACTGCTAAAGTGGGAATTAATCACTGGTAGACACATTCAATATAGGACATGTGAAAGAAGGTCAATGGTATCTGTCTGTGGTAGGAAAGACAAATGATCAGACTTAATAAAAGTACAGCAATAATTTCAGAGATGGTATATTGATATGTATATGAATGCTGTCAGTCATTTGAAGTTAATGCTTGTAGCAAAACTGTAATACTAACCTATATGGGATGTAACTAGATGATGAGTGAAGTGAGAGTTTATCTACAGAGCCACACAGGTATGAAAAAAACACTAAAAAAGCATTGTCATAGCTGTTTCTAGTCCTTTATCGTGTGAGGGAGAGGTTTAATTTTTTTTTCTATTCAACATAAAATAATGCAATACATTCTGCTGCTTATTTTGAATAATATGAAACAACATCTACTCAAGACAAACCAACATGAAAATGCAGTAGCACAAAGATGTGATGAAAACACCCTGAGAGAGAACAAATAAAGTATTGTGCTACTTTTACTACAAAATGACTCACTCACTACACATTCATGCAGAATGATGCTCTCACTATTGCCCCGCCTTGTATCACTGCAGAAAATATTAAATGATATATTCATGATGAATCACTATGCAGAAAGAAAAAAAACACAAGTGAAGACATAAATAGCATAAAAAGGAAATGGATATAATATGAAAAAAGGTGGTGAGTAAAGCACATGAAAAAAAGCTCAGTTACTTATGCAGAAAAGCATTTCAAAATGCATTAATTTAAAGCAAAATCTAAGATAATATCAGTGTTATGACTGTGAGACACTTGTCAGATTTGGTTCTTGGTGCAGACATGAACACTAATCTTGCAATGTTTCTCTGAATTTTTCATTAAATGAAAGCATGTCAATGTGTTAATTGTACATTTTAAAGCCAAAAACAGTAGTGGTGTGTTGTTTTGCAGATCTGCTCTCCTACAGTCACCAGACCTTCACTACTGCATGTTTGGAAATGTATTTGAAGTTTATGTGTCATGCAGATCTTCTAACTTTAAAACCAAACCAAACAATTAGTCATCAGTTTTTATCTTGCCATTGCACTACAAAATATTGTCTTAAGTCAGGTTCTTAAAGGGAACACTTTAAAACAACTGCATTAGAGTACCATCTGTTTTACCTCAGGATGTGTTGACAATGGGGTAAAGAATAATTCATCAAAACAAAAAGTTTTGAATTACGAACAATCACCATAAAAAAAAAGAGGCTTAATTTTTCATGTGACTGTTGTAATAGATCAGATCTACACTGGACAAATATTCTCAGGTGTTCTCTGAATTTTTGTGTTTGTGTTGATAAAATGCTGAATAAAGCTGAGGAACGAGCATCCTATGACGCAAGATTCTGCAAAATGTTATGAAATCCTTGTCTGGAAAAAACCCCACTTCCTTCATACACTATTTAATAGTTTGGATGCTGCAGAAACCATCATCATCATTTCTCATTTGTGGTAAAAAGCCCCGTCTGCTGCTGTGATTATCTTCTGGACTGATGACTGAGGTGAAACAATGAAATGGCACCAGACGGCACTGAAACAAGTTTTGATGGCTTAAGGATCCCTTTACTACACCTGGTACTACACCTGCTTATAACAGTAATGGGACGTAATATAAAACCTTTCTAGATAAGGACTTAATTGTGGTACTGTGGTATTATCCATATATTTCTAGTGTGAGGAAATGGACAAAGAGATAACACAAACATTTGCTCTTTTCTGTTGTCATCATCTACCATGAAAATGTATAGGAAGGCCGTTCTACATGTCTGCCAATTTAGTGTAAATGTTTTTTAGGGGGTTTAATGACTGGTCTGTGATGATCTGCAGAAGGATTACTGCAAACTGTTGAACTGTATGGTAATTTACTTTTATACAAATGTGTGGTCTTGATTATCCTCTGTATAAATTGTGTTTAGTACAGTACCATTCACATTCCAGTCTGTGTGTATGTTTGTGGGGGGGCTTATTTATGTACTGTTATTTCTTTAAGACCTGCTTCAAAATTGCAATACACCTAGGTGTTGTCTGTCGTACTGTCAACTAAGAAAAAGCAATCAAGATAAAAGTACACTATCAACACTACAACCATAAGTTATACGCCTAAACAAGAATGGTTACATTAACTCAACTATTTCTAGTCCCCAGATGTTCTCTGTTATTATCAAATTTACTCTAATGCATGCCTTGGGTATTAACATTTCTTGCTTGGATCACCTGCGTTTTGGTCGATGGTTTTCTGTTATTGTTTTCACTGATCACCTTATATGGCTGTCTGTACAGACAGAGAAGACTGTTACTAGAATTAATTGACCTGTGTCTCTTTTCAATTGTAAACAATTATAAGTCTTGAGTCTACTTTATTAGGTACAAGTATTCAACTGATTGTTAAAACACATACTGGATCTAATAAGTTCATTACATTGGCAACACCTCCATGCATTTAGGTCTGTAGACATGATTAAGACAATTGCTGAAGTTCAAACCAAACATCAGAATGGGGAAGAAATGACCTTGAATGTGATGTGGTTGTTGTTGTCAGGTGAGCTTATCTGCATATTTCAGAAACTGCTGATGCATGCATACTGTAGGTTTTTACAGAAAATGATGCTGAGAAAAAAAAAAGAAAGAAAATATCCAATATGAGTGGCAGTTCTCTGGGTAAAAATTGCCTTTTTGATTGCAGAGGACAGAAAATGAAATGACTGGGTCAAAATTATATAAAAATAACAGTAATTCCAATAAGCATCTCTTTCAGACACACACCAAACGTTGAAGTAGATGATTTACAGCAGACCATTACTATCAGCTGAGAACAGGAAACTGAAGCTACAATTTGCTTGAGCTCACCAAAATTAGACAGTATTAGACAGTGGTGGTCTGTTAGGTTTGAATTTTGGCTGTGATTTTTAAATTACATGTTATATAGTATGGAAGATCCACCTAGTTTTAAGACATATGCTGAAAAACTAGATAGTTTCCCAGAATTAGGGCACTGTAGCAGTAACAATCAAATCAGAATATCAATTCATTGTCACACAAATGGAAAAGATCTGGAGGACACAAAGATCCTCAAGGTAATAGTTAACTTGAAAAGAGTCATTCTTTTGGCAAAAAAATTATGTAAAGAAACAAACTTTCACTAGCACACAAGCTTAAAACTGCAGAAGGAGAAATGGCACAGTATATCAAGCAGATGCAAAGTATTTTGTTGGCACATTTATTACTATAACCTGTTTTAAAATGTTATTGCACATTTCATGCCAAAATCGAGAAGAGAGAGAGAGAGAGAGAGAGGGAAAAAAAGAGTTGGCTCTGATGATGACAGTTATTGTGACTGGTATTGTACTGAACTGGATATCTTTTGTCATCAATTTTTATGACACAGGATATGGACAAACAAAGTCATGATAAAGTAACTGCAAGTGTAGAAGCCAATTTTTCACTCTGCACTAATATGAAACCTGAACTTTGTCTCACAGAACATATTCACCACACTCTTTTAGATTAGAAGAATTATTCACAACCAGCTATTTTTGTCATCCAATTTAAGGTTTAGTATACCTGTCAGAAGATGTTTTAGGGTGTAAAATTGTGGCAAAAATAATCACAGAATACAAAATAATCTCCCTATAGCGGATGAAAATGTCATTCATGAAGGACAGACACTGGTTTTGATTAAGTTTAGTAAACATTACCATCAACAGTTATCAGACCTTATTGTTCAGCGCTCTTTCATCAGAGCTTTGCTGCAAACACCTGCTAGTATTTATCTCCAAACAGCTGCATTTTTCCCCCTGAAAATACTGAGGTGAGAACTACGCTCTGTTCAATCAATTATTTAATTTATTTTTATTATTTTATTTTTTTCAATTAAACTAAGCCTGTTCAATTCACTGCCGTATTACCCCAAAATATCCATGAGCTTTGTGGGCTCTTCCAAAACACTCAATTAGTGCCTCTGCATTATCTGTCAGTTTGGAACACCATGTTTGTCATATGGGAGCAGGTCTTTAAATGGATTATGGATAATGTGAGACTGTCCCTCAACTACTGAAGGCACAATAGTAAATAAACTGAGACTCTCAGATGCCCAACTGACAGGTCAAATGTATTAATGAAGAACATTTGGGTATTGTACCTTTGTCATGAGCCGTTACACCTGTGCACTTTAACAGATACAGTAGACCCCTGCACATCCACTTTCGGAAATACTTTAAATTCAGTTACAATCCAGCACTGGATCCATACAACAGCATTTCAAAGTATTGTTACATGCTCACATCAACAGGTGACTTAAAGGGGAAATAGTATTCAAACTTTAAAAAATTAAATTGCAAAAAATTTAGAGCGTTTAGAGTCTATAGAGTGTTGTGAATAAAGAGCTGTTGACCCATGGGAATCCATGACTTCTAGAAGCAGCAGAGTTGATGAATTGAGGAGCTGAGCTAAGCTTACTATAGTAAGACACAGATTAGAATGGCCTTCATTTTGTTTGGTGTTGACATTGATGTGGACCTTAGACTTTTAGACAGGACTGAACATGATGGTTTATTACAAATTACTGCTGCCCTGTGTCCAAATCTGCTGAATTCCTGTCTGTGTGATGCGAGTCTGTGAAGAATGGTCTGTCAACATGTTACAGTATGGTGGGGAGGGGTAGGAAGGGGAGGTGTCAACTGGCTGCATACACCGCAGAACTGGGGGGGCCAGGGGGGCCATAGCCCAGGTAACTTTTGTACTTGATTAAAAGCTGTAGTAAAAAAAGTTGTATATGTGTTTTTAAGAGCAAAGTTACCACAAACCTTCACTGTTGCCGATAAAAAAAAATTAAAAAAACGGTCATAGAGCATTTTGATTAGAATTTGTGAACCTATCAAATAAATTGTTTATCATTACATCATCCGTGAGTGTCCTCAGCCAAGGCTGTCAACACCTGCCAAACCACTGGCTGCTTCTACAGAAGTCAAGAGACAAAAATCCATAGCTGATTTTTTTTTTTTTTTTTTTTTTAAAGAGAAAACAGAATGTTCATCAAACTACAGTTTCTGTGACGCTGGCCCCAAAAGACACAGAGAGTCCTTGTTTGATGAAGAAAACTTTATGATTCCGTTTCACAGATGTGAGCAAACATTGAGCTTTATAGTTTTTTTAGTGAGTGATACGGTCTGTGGAACCATAAATGTGTTCTGGTATATGTCTTCTTTCTGCTTTTAAGTTTAGAAAATGAATACTCCAATCAACCTCTTTAAATAAAATAATCCAAAATCTGCAAGTTCAGTAAAGTGGTGATCAATTTAAACGACATTCTGCAGTTAATGGTGGCATCACTGAGGACCAAAGCTATCCAAAAATGCAGGTTATAAAGTAATAATAGATGTTTCTGATGTTGTATAATAATTCACTTATGCCAATGTTTTTGCACATTTCAATCTGTAAATTGGACAACAGTGTTTGGGCATGCTGTGCCATTCTTTAAGTGAATATTTGGCTGGTTTTCCTTTTTCTGTTTGTTAGCATTGGCCAACTCACCATGTGATGCTTTGTAAGTTGGCAACTGCATAACCTGCTGAGATCTCGATCCATTGATTGTCCTTGTACTCTTTTGTGATTTGCAAATGTACATGTGCCTTTGAAAATTTTGCTCAGTGGATTATAGAGGACAAAAGAAAAGTTTGTAATGATTTTGAAAAGAATTGTATGGCAAATAACAAAAAGCACAACACATTTTGATGTGGATAGAGAAAACATAGGACTATGTTTGTGTCAGGCTATGGGGTTGGTACAGTAGTATACACTGTATACTACCAACTTGAAGCATACTGCTGCTCAGCCATTCAGATGGTGCTTTATGTGTCCCAAGGTGTGCAAAAAATAAAATAAATGAATTTAATAGTGGAAGAGATGTGATTGGAGATTAGTGGGTACAATGATAGAAACTATCATTTTCACTAAATTCCATTATTTTTAACAATACCCATACTATGCATTTCCTGGCACTGGGGACAACAGTAACAAATGTGGTAGTTGGTTACATTGTGGAGGAAGATCAACATTTTTTTTTGTTTACATCAGTATTGTTGACTGGAATCTGGGGCAGGATTTGTTTATGTCATCAGTAAAAATTGTTTATTAAATGTTAGTAGCAGTAGAGGGGATACGATACCAACTGAAATGGAACATCAAATCAATGAAATCATTTACGTAAATGGAAGCAAAGTATGCAAAATAGATGGCATGGACCCAGTCATTTAATGCTGAAATGTTTTCATATTGCTTGCGTTTGTTTTTGGTAACCCATGTCTTAGCATATTTTAATTACGATCAAGACATTGTTATCCTTTATGTCTTTTGACCTTCAAATGGCCAAAACGATGTTACTTCACTGGTGATTGCATGGTACCAAAACATAACAATACAAAGTGGAACAGTCTTGCAATGTCTAAATGATTTAGTGGAGACAATGTGGTCTTACATTTTCCGTCTGCAAACTATTTCAGTTATTCTTCAAGTAGCTCTTTAATCGCTTCTCTAATCTCTGCAGCACCAAGCTCCTATGAGCAAGTGAGATCCTGTGGCAGGTACCAAGGGACATTAAACCATTATACAATAATGAATCTAGCCTCACGTAATTACTGCAGCATGCAGCAAAAGCCTACAAGATTCTCAGTCATGTGGCTTTTGTGTAAGACCAAGAGGTGTGTGTGTTGTGTATTTGGGGGATTGTGAGGGAGGGAGGTTGTTTGTGTCAGCATGGCCTTGCTATCCTCATAAAGGTGTTGGAGGACAGATAAGGAAAATGGCTGCACACTGTTTCAGTGATTGAATGCACCAAGTACGTCTCACCTTTAAAGCCCAGTACAAAAAAAAATTTCAAACCATAAGATGGACAGACATGAGGAAGTGAATGGCGCTGCAGAAATCGAGAAGGGCAAAGAAGCAAGTGAAAGTGATGTGATGACGACAGGAATGACAGCAGGAACCTTTTCCAACCACATCAATGTACTGTGCTGCTCTGTTGTGTCCATTAGAGACCGTGAAAAAGGCATCAAGGTGATATTTGTCATGAGTGGCTGAAGTAGCCAAAAATGAGCACAGTGCATTTATTAGTTCAACAGTGGAAATCCAACTTTATGTCAAGATGTGGTAGTCTGTTTACTTCTCGGCGGAAGTTTTTGTCATTTAAGAAAAAGTAAGTCTTCATACCTCATTTAGTGTCTTTTTTATCACCATCTGTGAGAAGTGGGTCAGACTGTATGAGATTGGCAAAAATAGGTGGGGGGTAAAAGATGATGCATGGCGAAATAGGGAAAGTATTTTTACTCTAATATGATGAAAAATGAGAATAGAGTGGCTTGTCTCGAAATGAAATGTAACACCTCCCTGTGAATCTTCTCAATCTGTGTGTGTGAAGGGATCCCATTATCTCTCATTTACTATGTGAATGCGGGATAATGGAGCAGAGACAATAGGAGGGATGAGACTAAAAAGAACATCTTATACATATTTCCAAGTCCATATTTTTGTTATTATGTGACTCTAAAATAGCTTTGCATGATTAACAGTACATACAACTTGACCTGTTCTGCCTTGTTCTAAATCGGGCATTTAAACTTCCACCCCTAAAACTGAATTCTCCTGTTTACCCAGTTTAGACAACCCTATCTTACTAAGACTATACATGTACTATCTGCTTTGTCTGCCAAGTTGATTTACAGGTTACGTCCCACATTCCATTTGGCAACAGGAGGTCAATTGTTGGGGCTGGTAGATTAAACAACTGTTCCAAATGTTACAGTGACTTCAACTGAATGGACGGTCCATTGTACAATAGCCATGGCCAAAAATAAATACACATCATCAGCCAAACTAATATTTACTCTTCAGTGTGATTGTGTGATTTTAATCCCGCATTTTGTGTGTATAGATTTTGACCTATTGTCGACCGAAAAGGTCAGGGGTCACTCAGTCAATATCTAAAAAGGAATATAATGTAAAAACGAGGGAAAATAGTCTTAGTTAATATTATTGACAGACAGGAAAACTGGCATGGGCTTCAAACTCTCATTATGACCTTTGACTTTGATTGACCTTCAAAGGTCAAAAATAATGGTTATAAGTACTCAGTTTCTATTGTTGGCAAATAGGAAACTACAGGTAGGCTCCAAAATGGCATCATGACCTTTGACCTTGAGCAACTTTGAAAGGTCAACCCCATAGTCTCACATTTTAAGAGGGAGATATCCATTAAGAGCTAAAATGTTTGTGAGGGCTGGGGTTTGTTGTGCCTGGAACCACTTGGTTTAGATCAAGTTATTTTTAGTGGCTATTTTATTTGACTAGTATTTCATTACAATGTTATGCTTGTAAGCAATTAATTACCATACACAGGTGTAATCTAATGTATACCTATTTCACCCTGGGTGCTTTAATGAGAAGCAATCATGGTAGGCTTAAAGTACTCTGTTCAATCATTCATTTGAGATCAGTTTAGAATATGGTTTGTGCAACACAATCACACTAACCAAATATAATTACTCTACTAAAGAATGACAGAGGTTACGTAGACATGACAGTTTGTCTGTTTGTTTGGTTGTTAGCAACATAACTCAACAAGGTATGGATGAATTTGGCTGGAAATTTCAGGAAATGCTGATATAGGAACAAGTAACAAATGACATTTTGTTGGTGATCGGTGGAGGTATGTGAGAGGGTGGGGGGGCACATTCACGTCTTTCAGGAGGGGGTGCTGATCTGCCATGGCGGAGTCTGTGCTCTCTGGGTGCTTTTCTACTTAAATGTACAGCCAAAGATGATAATGCATATTAGTGTGTGAAATGGTCATTACAGTCAGTATAATTAATTAATTAATTATCACATAATCCTCAGGCTAACTACGGATATTTAACATCAATATGTGGTGTGGCTAAGGTCATAATAAAATAAATGTGGTAACTTCTAAGTAATGTGAACTAACAAAGGTATGCAGCCATATGCCCAGATTTACTATATCATGAAGTTTGCCTGCCGGCATTAATTAACATTACTGTGATGTTCAAATTACAACACAAGTCATGCACTGAATATTAAAACAACCGTATTAAATGATTTAATTTATGCAGATTTACCCTCAAAACAAGTAGCCTGACTTAATTTTTCCATGTAAACATACCATAACAGTGGTCTGAAAGAGGTACTGAACATACAGTATGTCTCACCATATGCTTCCATTGGCAGGTTAGGACCCCACATTCTACAGCTGTCCTCACTGTGCCTTACTGCGGAATTTGGTAGTAATATCAGAATTATGAAATGACATATTTATCATAAACTAATACAAATATTACTAATGCTAATATCAATTGGAATGTTCATTTTAACAAATAGGTATTCATTTGATTGTTAAGATTCAAACACTGGACAGGAAACCCTATAGTAAGTGGGACCAACCATTTAAAGTCTCTAAGCTCATTACAGTTGTCACTCCAAGACTGGCCAGTTGACAGGCAGAGCATGTCCTGCCCACCATACACTTACTAATGAACAGCCAATCATAATGTCTGATGGCCTCTATAAACGTTGGACATTAAACTGAACAGGAAGCCGATGTGGTATCTACAACTGGTGTGCTTCTTTTTCTTATGTCTGTTAGCGATGGAAACTCTTCAAACTATTTGTACATGTTTGAACCAAGAACAGGTTGTGATAGTGTATGACACAAACCACCTCAACACAAAGATTACACAAGGACATCTCTTTATAAGAAGTTTTTTTCTGTGACCCGCTTGTAAGTGACATAATAGATTTTAACTTTTATTTAGCCTTCTGATCACACACCATGGGTATAAATCCCTTTGTTGATATGAAATAAATATAAAAAGATTCGAAAAACATTGATGGGTGTGTCCATATATCATGTGCTTGTGAGTTGACATTGTCTCACACAAAACTACAAAGATAGAAGCTAAGCATTCAAGGCAGGTAAAATCCTGAGATTTTAAATGTAGGATAATTTGTTTTACTTTTAAGGGGATATTTAATATCATAACATTATTCTGTACTTGACAGAAAATAATGAAAAGCATAACATGTCCTCTCACAATATTTTTTTAACGGAAATATACTTTGTTAAAGAATACCGGAAAGGCTACACTTTATCATAGGCCAGGAGGATGTATATGTAGCTCTCAAAACAAACAAATAAAATCTATAAGCACACAGTTATGGCCTAGGCCAATCTCAGATACTCACCAAGCAATCACCTCCAGAAAAATGAAAATAACATCCCATTGCTCTGCAATTTTCTGTACCCTTTCAAACCAGCACATTGCTCCAGCAGCTTTGCAGGGCAGAGGGATTCCTCTATTTCTGAAACCCACTCAGCCCTGAAGAATAAGCACTTTCTTCTCTTCCTAGAATACACAATGACTCATTTTTCAAGCTGGCTATTGTCAGCTTTGACAAATAAGTAAGTGCTGCTTTAATATTCAAAGCATAGTCTGTGATAAGCATCAACATATTACCATAAAACCCAAGGTAGTTTAATGTATTTAGTTAAAATGAATAGCTTAACTTAAAATGATGTTCAGGTATGTGGATCTGTCAGGGTACATGCACTGAATGTTCACTTTCCTCTGTGGTAGCAGCAGACCCATCATCAGGACTGGAGGTCCCCATCCTTAGAAGCCTGCACTGTATTACATTACACATTTATTTGCTCTGTGACCCAGAGGGCAGCTCCTGCATTGATAGATAAATGGCCTTTCTCTGCCACACCTGGTCACAATATGTCAGTTTAGGGCCTATGGTTTCTATACCCCACATACACAACCTTCCATACTGAAGAAAAACAGCCGGAGAAAGATTGTTATCATTCATGAGCGAATGTCATGACAAATGAGGAAGAGTGCAAACACCAGAAGCATCCACTGCCCAAACCTGCCGTTGGCAATCTGCTCTGCTGGCTAGGACAAAGACAAGATATATGAGCGCAAAAGATGAGCAGGGGATAATGGTGACCTCAGAATTAAAAGACTTATTTTTTCTCCTCAAAGAGTGAAATTATGGATATAGTGATGAATGTTGCTCTTTAACAGCCTCTTCTATTATCCATTCATTACAGAATAAGTCAGGTGTGAAATTGCCCCGACAAATGGCTGTGTGCATTCGCTTTACTTTCAAGTGATCTGTTTATTGTTCAGATAGTGAGCTAATTACTTCAAATTGATTTCAATTCAAACAATTTGAATGTGTTGATGCCAAACATATATTCATTGTTTTGTATGTGGACAGTGTCTGACCATCAAACATCTGCTTCCTGTGATTCTCTTCTATTTACACAAGATCAATTTTTCCAGGTTCCTTGGTGACAGAGAAGCAAGAGGCTACATTTTTACATTAGCCTCATCATTAGTATATTTTCGAATTATGATCATTACATGATCACTGTTAATCAACCAGGCAACCACTGAGATAGTAGATAGCTTTTATTATCCTTAGTTTGTTGTCCTTAGATAATGTGTACACAAATGGAAGAAAGCATATCCAATAAAAGACCATTTTAATTATCCAATGTATAAGCATCCACAGAAATCAGAAAAAAAACTAATAGCTCATTCTGACAGATCATCATGAGCTCTCACAAATCCAGTATGTAGTAAATACTGTAATATAAAAACGGTGTCTATCCACTGTGTAGTTAGTAATAAAACTAATATTATAAAACTTATAGGAGTGAGATCAAATAATGTAATAAAAATAGTTCTAGGTAATAATCAGATTAAAAGAACACCTAACAATTCTATTCAATGTGGACTGCTCAATATTAGGTCAGTCTCTTCCGAATCTCAATTAATAAATTACCTAATTAGTGATCTGGCTTAAGCAGGATGGATATGTCACATTAAATGAATCCATGCCACCAAGTCATGAACTATCACACAGCCACAACCAGTGGTCTAGGTGGAGGAGTGGCAGTAATATAACACTTCAGATTAGGTCTTAGCCCTAAAATTAATCATAAAATTAATCACACTTACCACTTCTTTTGAAAGTCTAGTTTTGTCCATAATTTTCCCCAAATGCAGAGACCAAAACCAGTCCTTTTTGTCATAAGTTTATCGACCTCCTGGTCCTTTTTTACAGTTTTTATCAGAAGTCTCTGACTTTCTATCCAGTGTAGTGTTGAACTGGGATAGGATTATAATAGTTGGTGATTTTCACATACATGTTGACAACAACAGTCACTCTCTTAGTAATGCATTTAGTGGCCTACTAGATGAGTTAGGCTTTATCCAAAATGTTAATAAACCAACCCACATTCACAGACAGACCCTCGATCTGATCTTAACATTTGGTGTTGAAATTATAGTGGCCTCATTGTTTTTTCCCATAATCTCAGATCTCTTTTTAATTACCTTTCAGATGATGCTTGAGGATATTTCCACCTCAGTGATTAAAACACAAATGAAAATATACTCTGTGACTGTGCTGTCTCAAAGTACAAAGAGCCATTATTTGCGTCTATGTCATGTGATAATGTAAAGGACACATTTAGTCCCAGTATAAGTGATGAATTAATCGATAGTGCCATGTGCACACTACAAGCTACTTTAGATATAGTCACCCCCTTCAGTTAAAAACTACTAAGATTAGATTAACCTCCCCATGGTACAATGCTGACACACGCTCCCTTAACATATAAATTAGAGAGGCAATGGCGCCGATCCAACTTGGAACATTCTTTCAATGCCTGGAAAAATAGCAGGATCTGCGTTCAGCCAAAATTAGATATTACTTATCCATATTAGACGTCACAGTTCAGTCTAAGCTGCCCTAGGAGCTAAAATGCTCCTCCTATTACCTTTCTTTCTCTCTCTGTCTCTCTTTCTCTCTCTCCCATCAGTATTTGTAATTTCTCAAACCTATCTTACATACCAAGTCTGTTCATGGCTAGTCACCTAGTGTCCCCTTTTCCCACTCCCCCCCTCTGGGGGGGAGGGTCAACTCTCTCAGCAGTATCTGCATAAGGAGCCATAGACAACAGGATCTGCAGTGACTCACTGTGTTGACCTGTGACCCCAGACCTTCTCCCTCACCCTCACCCGTCTGATGGATGGACCTGCCCCCCCCTTTCCCTTCATCTACAAATGGACGTTCATCTATAGCCTGTCCATCCATTGGAGTGGATCTGTCCTTCAGTGTAGTTCTCCCAATATTTCTTCTTTTTCCTGCTGGATTTTGGAGTTTTTTCTTGCCAAGAAGGAGGGTCTAAGGACAGGGGATACTTGGAACTTCATCTATTTCTGTGATTGATTGTTGTCTTCTGTAAAGCCCTGTGAGACAACGTTCTTGTGATTTGGGGGTCTATAAATAAAATGTAATTGAATTAATAGAAAAATAAAAGAAATTAAGTTTTCATTTGTTTCAATTATTTCTTTAATCAGTTTTTATTATTTATTAAAAAAACATTCTACTTCTTTGAAGACTACATTCCTCTGTCAATATAAATTATTCATTCTAAGGTAACAATAACACAGAAATTTGGATTTTCTAGTAATTATACATCGATGAACTTACAATTGCAAATATTATTTTCCATTTCTAGTTAGAGCCCCTTAATTGTACATAGTGGAACATGTGATGTTGGAATTGAACAATCTGATTTCATATAATAATAATAATAATAATAATAATAATAATAATAATAATAATAATAATAATAATAATAATAATAATAATAATAATAATAATAATAATAATAATAATAATAATAATAATAATAATAATAATGAATTTGTATTCCTCACTTTACTGGTTCCAAACAGCTGCTTTATACAGAATGTGATTTTGTAAGATGCATAGGCTAAGAGGCAGAAACACTTCATGGAAAGTCCCTCATTTTGATAAAGTACATCTGCCTGATAGACTCACTCTGGCTTATTTGTCTGCAAAACCATTGATGGTGCCATTGTACACAATAACACTTCAGTCTAGTGTATATTGAGCCTGTAATACTGAATGATTGATGCTACAGTGACACAAAAGTCTGTTCTTACTGTTAGTGCAGTGTGGTCGCTATAAGAACAAGTAACCATCCTACTCATAAGATGTCTCGGCTAATTCCTGCTATTAAACACGTATGCAGTGTGAACCTGTACAAAAAAGGTCAACAGCATTTTTTAATTTAAGCTCCATACAGTTTTACTATTTGTGCCATGTGTTTATTCAGGATATTTTCCATGATCTTTTAATGCATGCATATAAAGCAGAAAACCTAATTATATGCAAGGCACACTTTGGATGACAGGAAAACTGTTCTTGCAGGATGTTGCACTTGTTTGATGAATAACTTATGACTAGTGTCTGTATAGTGCAAAAATGTGTCTGAAATGGGTTGCAAAAATGTTGTCTTTCTTGCAATGGCAGATGGTATAACATGCTAAAAGTAAGCCCCTTAATGCAATCATCACAGACTTGAAAACTACTTCACACTCATTTTATTTAGTGACTTGTGCAAATCAATCTGTTCATATGTAATGTATGTCAGATAGAAAGCTACATCAGGGAATGCAATGAAATTCACTACACACCTTCAAGCATTTGGCAGAGACTGTAAAATAAGCCACATGTCGAGCTTTGACAGCACTGGACTGGGGGACCCTGGGGGTGAGAAGACCCAGCTGAGGCAACGAAGCACAGGGAGTTAACGGGATATATTTAACAGAAATCAAACACCAGCTGGTGCTGCTGTTTTTGCCTTCTGATCCATGTGTGTGAAGTGAAAGTCTTTAATGTTTAGGACTGATATGTTTAGCATAAACAACTTGCACAAACACAGGAAAATGCTTTTAAATGCATATTTGCATTTCTGTTATTAATTGTAGGAAGAACACTCATTACTTTGCTTTCATTCTTAATGTACATGGAACTCGGCATTTTCTGTTGTGTACATTTAGAATAATTGATGTGTCATCAAAATAAAAGCCCCTACATATTGCATATTACTAAATGTATAAGTTGTTTCATTTTTATTTATGTTTATGATATTCTACTCATATATTTTCTCCATACATGCAATTAAACCTCTCTCAAAAAGAATAAGACATGATTGTTATATCTCATTGGCATACATCATAACCAAAAATAGTGAATAACAATTAGAAATATATGAATAATAAAATAGTACATTTTAACAATCACAATGTAGTTGTTGAACAATTGATATTTTAATTTGTGTTACTGTAAACTGAAGCTGAATCTAACCACTATTAATAATTTTCTCAACTAGGTAGTGACTCTTAAACAGTATGCATGTTGGTGGTAACTGTTGCTCAGCAACAGCTACTGTTGCAAGAGAAGATAGGTGGATACCTGGAGGAACTTAACTTATGAGTGTCAGAGAACACTGGAGGCATAAAAGTGGAGGTTGACTCATCCTGAGTTCAACTAATGGAAAATATAACCATGTTATCTTTGTAATTAGTTGTGTGAAATTTTGTAGGAAACACTTGATCCAGATTGTCAGCATGAGGAAAAGGGACTTTCTTCCTAAATAAAGCATTTAGAGGTGATGTTTTATGAGCAGTAAAACCATAGTTTGAGTTACTGAAATTCCTATCATACATTAAGTACCCCAAAAACAGGAACCTGTCAGTTAAAGTGGCAGTGAGCCTCTAGGTCTCACATAATTTGCAATAGATATGAATATATTTAGCCTTCTGTGTTTCAATAATATATGAGGTGAACTGAAGTAAATGCATTACAGGTTTGTATTTTGTTACTGAAGACAAATGAGCACAGGCACCAAAACACAGGCCCTTGTAGTGCAAATGTCTGAAGGGGACAAGATGATCTAATGTGTGGCTGTGGACAGGATGAGGGCAGAAGTTTAGTATGGAGGAGGGGTGTCAGAGTTAAAGGTGGGACCCTTTCTTTCAAACTGAGGTTAAAAGCCTGTGAGGCGACGACCTTAGATTTAAAGGTCCCTAGGCTGAACGAAGCAGGTGTTGGAACAGCTGTAATAGAACGGTCCCTGGTTGCAGTTTGTCACTGGGTGAGGCAGCAAAAGATGAATGAAGTGCACAGTGAGAGGACAGTACAATAGGGGTGTGTTGGCCTCAGACCACCATGACAGCCCACAGGGACAGGGAGTGTACATTCCCTCACACTAATGGGGCTATTTGGCAAAAAGTGAAGGAAATAAATCCATGAGCAGAGATGTTTTAATGTGTATAAAACTGCTGCCTTTTTATCATGGTGTGTCTTAGCCCTGAATACTGAACTTCGACACTTTGTATACTTAGGCCTGTCACACAATGCACAAGCATTTGAAGACAAATGTAAGTATATTTTCCCCTCCAACTGCACATGTCTTACATCCACCGTATGCAAATTCTGCTGCTACTTATACATTATATTACTGACATATAGTATATTCATGCTATTTTATTGCTATTTTTTAATGTATTTTATTTTATTTTAATGAAGTAGCTGCAAGAACTATGAGCTAAAGAGGTTCCTGTCTTTCTCTTAAGGCAATGGTTCTCAAGTTCTTCTGACCTGGTAACTCTGCATGTTTTAGATATTACTATCTTCTATTACACCTGGTTCAATTAATGATCAGCTCATCATCAACCTCTGCACACCTGGAAGCCATTAAATCATTATCAGGCTTCTGCAGAGCTTGATGATGAGCTGCTCATTAATTGAACCAGGTGTAATAGAAGAGAGTAATATATAAAACATGTAGAGTTACCGGGTCACAAGAACCGGATTTGAGAACCACTGCCTTAAGAGGCTATAATGCTTTTGAATGGTAACCAAAGAAGCAGACCGATACATTGATACGATTACTCAATCACTTAGCTTTTTAAACACAAGTCACACTACGAGGTCGAGCGATGTTATGTTAAAAGCTGATTTTAAAGCATATAGAGAAAATATTAGATGTTACAGGAAATTCTGCTGCTAAATATTGTGGGGAAAAAACCCTTCACGTCACCAGCTGGCGTCAATACTGCACACACTCCTTTTGCCGGAGCCCACCCGTCATTTTAAGTACATCTGTCAGATGGATAACACAATTCATCCACCGGGTTGTCATGGTTACAACTTGCTGTCCCAGTCTCTAGCTGCTAGCTCTAGAAGTTCTATTACCTCATGTCAGCTTTGTGTTTTGTTGATGTTTTGTAACGTTCTAAACTGGCACAAAATGGTCGTACCACATAAGATGAACTCAGCTCTGCGTTTGCTATTAATAAATTACGTCTTGTATTTCTAATGCTCAAATTCATAACTTTAAAAAAATATGCTATGGAGAGATCACAAAGCTTCCTCTTTATAACCTACACGACAATGCAAGAGTTTGCAGTGGAATGACAAATGCAGAATGGCTTTTTTTTTTTTTTTACCATCGACAGAAAATTATGACTGGACAACATTGATGCAGTCAACCATCGGTCAAATGGTCATCATTTAACATCCCTAATATGTTACCTATTGGACTATACTGAATATGAAGAGGACACTCACTCAGCTCAGCGATGCTGCCCACTCTGGTAGCAAGCAGTGACTGTTCCAGCGTGCGGAGTTCGGCCTGGGTGTAGCCATGACCCTCACTGCCCCTCCCTGAGCGCTGCTGGTCCCGGTGCAGGTTTAAACTCTCTGGCAGGCTCAACACACCTGGAGATAAAAGAGTAAAGACAAAAGGTCATTCAGGAAAGCAGGGATTTATGGCTCATCTTCTGAGGATTTTCCTGTACTGTTTCACATTTTTGTTATTGTCAAATATTACGGAAACGCAAACTGTACAAATACAAAAGAGCAGGGGGACACACAAATAAGCTCTTTTACTTAAATATTCACCATGGAAATTGTTAATTTCATATGCAGAAGCAATTCAGCAAACATTTGCCTTAATGATTAATCAGAGGCAAAATCACAAGTTAATAACACACTTGATTTGTTGGCATAGCATCACGAATATAAACTATTTCACAGGATTTTTTTTGTAAGGTGCAGCACTTCTGTCACCATTGAAATTACATGACTTTGAGTACATTATTCTCATAAAATATTTCACTATCACTGAAATAAATTTACACCATTGTAAATCACTAAATCTGGTGTTTTTCTTCTACATATTACTCTGGCTTTATGCCCAACTCTGTTTGTAGCTTGAACTCTACTTGAACAAATTAGGCTGTGAGGCACGTTTTTTTCTACAAAAATATAAATGCAAAAAGCGACATTGGATTTTTGGGAAGCATATATTCCTTTTGTTTTATATCTTCTGATTGCAGTAGTGTTTAGTTTTTTTTCTCTGTTTTCAGTTTTTTTCTTCCATATTATGTGTACCAGATAATGCTGGCTACAGAGGATTAATCCATTTAGGTGCTGTTATTCCAGCCAAGCTTTGTTTAGCTGTGGAGAATGGCTTGTGACAGATGGGTTATTGAGTTTTTGCTGCAGGAGAATGGAACGCAACACCCCGCCGAGTGCTAATCCTAATGACACGGCGCAGGGGGATACGCTGTTTCTCAACAAACAGTAATTACAACATGGAGGAAATCATTCAGTTTGTGTTTGATGCCAGCACATGAAACAAAAAACCCTCACACCGGACACAGACCAGCAGATTCATGAGTCTTGTGTTTTAGCACTTTAGGTAGGAGTTCTCCCTGTGTGGAATGGAGGGTAGGGAGTTCAGCCTTCTCCACATCCAGATTCTTCCCACCATGTCCTCTACCCACAGTGTCCAACCCAGGAATTCCAGAATTCCCCTATCAGACTCTCACTGACCCTTTTCCCACAGCCTTTTGTAGAGGTCAACTTCTATTCAATGATGATTATAACAGCTTTTTGCATTGCTATTTAACCACAGACCAGTATTGACTGATACAGCTGGTATTACGGTGTGTCTCAAATTGACTTCCTGATGTTACATTTAAATTCTACAAAGTCAGTGGATGGTCGACTCTGCAGTTTTGATGCATTTGAATTAAATACTGTTTTTTGTTACTGTTTACCGTTATCGAAAGAAATAGAAAATCAGGCTGTATGTAGATTGCACATGTATTCATTGTAGGAAAAAAAACTGACATTGCAATTTTTTAACCCTGCAATATACATATTACAATATCAAAAAATACCCAAGAGGATATAATACATGTGTGGTGCTGACGAAAATGGTCAAACAAATTAATTGTGTTCCATCTTATTGTGGCAATAGATGTACTGTCGACAAAGAGCTTGTGTGTCAATATCAGTGGAAAACTACTACTACACATACTCGGCCTAATAGTCCAATAATAATAATAAAATTCTGTAATCAAAATACACTAGCATAAATGGTGACCGTTTGTTAACAGTGTGAATTTTTTTTCATTAAGTTTTTTTTTGTAGAGAAATGTAGAACTTGTATGATGCATACACCCAACAGCAAGCTGTCAATAAAATAAAAGGTATACAACATATGATTACTACAGGAGAGCTACAACAGAAACAGTGCATGGTAGTTGAATGGAAAAGGACTGACACGCCCCCTATTCAAACGAACCAACTGGAAAGCAGTTTTAACGATTGTTCTGCCCCTGAAGATGTCAGAAGGGGGGAAAAATAATTAAAGCTATAAACTTTGCAGATATGTGCTTTTTTTTAAATCACCACCAGCTATTGTGGTGTATTGTATTCTATCAATACAAGACAAACGGAGATCATAAATCATGGCCTTTTTTCTTTGGATGGACAGGACATTTCTCAGGGGGGCAGGATGTGATTAAGAAGGACTGTGATTGGTGGATTGTTGAAATTAGATGAGAACACACTGTTTATTTGGTTCCAACATTGCAGGACCTGTGACGTGTTTATTGTACAACGATGATGCTCGAACAACATATTCTGCAGCTCAAATTCATCTGAAGCATGTAGTTCAGGGCATCACTACATGGAATCAATAGTTTAGCATTTTTAAAGAAAGAGATATCTCTTCCCAGGGCTGGACTGGGGCAATTTTTCAGGCCGGGTATTTTTTACTGGGATCAGGCCACCATTCTTTTGGGTGCTTGTCCCGTCGAAACTCTTAATATATTTTAATTTCTCTGTAAAACAGCGAAGAAAAACACACTGGTCGATCACGGTCACATTCAGTCACTCAACAACGTATGGGCTTAACCTTCTCCTACTGGTCGGTGTATTCGTAAATAATAATTCAAAACTAAAACGTAACCTGACATAAAATCACATGTAGCTGTAAAGCAGCTAAGAAACACACTGGTCGGTCACAGCTTTATGGAAAATGAGCCTAGCATCTGAGCTATACTGCTAACCATCGTGAAACAATAATACAATTGAATTCATTCAACCCAGTGCTACGTACCCAGGTCACACCCGAGCATAACATCACCTCAGTTGCATTATTACATTACATTACATTATTTCTTAGTGTAATATTGTATGCTGAGCACCCTACCATGGTCTTAATCTTCTACTGGCACCGCAGCATTCATAGCCTAAGGAGAGCCGCGCCGACCAATGGGTGTCCCTGATACATAGTTTGCATATAACGGCAAATCTGATTGGCTATACGGTGTTAAGTGGAATCAACTCCGTTATGCCTGAGTTTGGACGCTGGATAAACGTAGATAAACTAAATCTGCCCCCCCCCACTTCAATCTGTCCTCAACTATGGCTCAGATCACTTGGACTCTGGAGGTCCATACGTCCGAGGCCCAGACACAGTCGCTTTTGGATTCACCTGCACAATTGCCCGCAGCACGGGGAATCCCAGCACCTTATCCAGGAACTTCTCTAGATGAAGTCTGCTTTCACCAGTATTTCTGGCTCAGTTTTTCTTTCTTCCGCCTTCCAGGTTGGTCTGAGTGTCATACATCATCCATCACGACGTTAGCAGCATCTCAACGCTGATTGGCTTTCATAGCACGGTGTCGCGCGAATTCGCCTGAAAAGTACGCGGGTTTGCGGCAAAACGTGCAGCTCCAGTGCATTGCAGAAACTCCTCCAGGAACGCTTCCAACGTGCTGCCCCGGGTGAATCTGCGTCAAAATGCGTCTCTCCATTGACTTTGTATGTAATCTCAACGCGCGGATGTGAAAATTCGCGTTCGGTGTGGCCGTATCATTACACACGCACAGTTATCGTCAGTGTTTTCAGAACAGCTAATAGTTAGTCTTTGCCATGGCTGTAGTGCTCTATCTGTGCTGCAGATGTAGATGATCCATGTCCAGCACTTGTACACATCAAAGATATATTTTTTAAACATCCAATTTAAGTGCAGTTCTTTTGTGATCTCTGGCTCTTTCTGCGCCACCCTTCCTCTTCCTGTTACGATCCATTTCAGTTACCGCTTGCGACTGTGCAAATCAGTAGGCAGAATCCGGGAAAGTTCGCCAAACTTTGCTTCTGATTGGCTGAGCTGTTTCAGAGACATACTCTGACAATTGGAATATCCTGAAAATGTGCTTGCATTTCTGTACGGTGGAATTACATATTATATCGACAAATAGTATGCAAATCAATATATTGCAAGCTTTCATTTGTTTTGATTTTGCTGATTAGGATGTATAGCTTCAGAAAACTCACTTTCAAGCAAAACTCAAATTTTCAGAGTTTTTGAGTTTGAAGTTTTAATAAGATGTAAATCATAATCAGCAAAATTACAACAAATAAATGCTTGATATATTTCACTTTGCATGTCATGAGTCTATACATGTATTGGTTTCACCTTTTATGTTGAGTTACCTGAATAAAACATTTACACAATAAACTTAATTTTCTGAGTAGTACCTGCACGTAATCTAGTATGGACTTAAACGACGCAACGAAGGCAAACTCATTCCACTGTGGCTGTCGCAGGCTGTTAAGAATGAATTTTTCGAATCAAGAACGTAGGCAGAGGAGCTAGTTTGACTGACAGGCTGCCTCTCCAATCCTAGCGTTTAAGGCGGAACTTTTCCCGGATTCCGCCTACGATTTGCACAGTCGCTCACCTCATCGCTCCAAGATCCAGCACACATCAATCATGACAAATGGGCGGGGCTACTAGTCTATGCACCAATAGGAGTATTTATATACCGCTATCCACCAATAGCGTTATGTTAAATTTCACTCCATTAAAAAAAACGTAGACCGGGACAGCAGGGCACCGGGCATTTCCCCATATGTCTTGTTGCCAGTCCACCACTTTCTTCCCCTATAAAAAGTACTTCCATTTTCTTTTCTTACGTGAAATAAAAAAAAAAAACATGTCATGTAGTTGCAGTTGATTATGGAGAGAGTGAAGAGAGTCATCAATAGCAATAATAATATAATAATAATAATAATAATAATAATAATAATAATAATAATAATAATGTAAATCCATCATCAGCTATATAATCCTATTACTAATTACATTTAATCTCTGTGAATGATGAAGCCCACCCATTCTATTTTCAATGATAATTATAGCTCTCTCCATCTGTTGTAGGAAAATTGATAAACAAATAATTATTTTTTTTCATCATGTCAAGGATCAAGAGGAATGAAGAATCTGCATCAGAATTAAACAACAAAAAAGGTTGGGTTTATAGCAGTATATTTTCAGTGCTGAAAATGCCTGGGGAAAGAAAGGCAAAAAAAAAAAAATAGAAGTATCCCACAAAATGTATATTTTGAAAATAGACCCGAGATACTGTGATGGCAACCAGAAAACAGGAATCCCAATGTCATGTGCCAGTGCAAAACAGAGAAATTGAAGTGTACCTCAGAATCCTGTTGACAACTTTTCTTGACTGCCATTTTTCATTTGCATGGTTCTTTTTGTGAATACACATCTGAATAATTCACAATTTGCTCAGTAATCAAGGCCTCCAATGCTAGCCACTGACCCAACTGAATCTCCTCTAACTTTTTCCCTGGCTGCCCAAACTATTCTTTTAATATAATCCTGGGGTGCCAGGGAGTCCTTTGCTGAATTATTCATTCTGTCAGATCAAGACGCATAAACAAGTCTGCAGCACTCTCTTTCCCCACCTCCCACTCCCTCTGCATGTTATCTCTCACTAACACTTGGCTTTTCCAGATAGAAAAAAAAGTAAGAATATTTGATCCTAGGTGCTGTTTGTGTAACAAACATCAGAGGTGAGAAAGAAGCCAGCCTGGCCCCTTGGAGAGTAGAAAATGCAGTGCAGGCAGTGATAAATGGAAGAGGGGATGCTGACATAAATATCTGATTAAAAAATGACAAGCAACATGAGACTCTCAAACGCAGAAGTTACAGACATGTCTTCTAACCTTATATTTCTGTGTCACTTCAGCCACATCTTTTTGTGACCTCCAAGGCAATTGGATGAGTGCAGTGGCATATATACTTCAGAAACAGTCTAATCCCAAATAAACAGATATGACCTGTATTTTCTATTGCAGGGATCCCTTCATCTCTACTGCTGTTGGGCAGATGAAAAAGGAGACTGGGTCACAGGGACAAGACTACTATAAAGCACCAAATTGTGTACCAAATCCCCTCAAGTCATCTCAGCAGAAATACTGCTGCTCATGCAAGTTGTTATAAATAATGCAGGGAATATTGAACTATGCGAACATACAGTACGTTCATAAAATCCATTTTCCAGAAAAGCAGATAAAGAAAATTGCATGGCTGTAGACAAAGCAAGTAATAACTCAAACCTTGAAATGATAGAACAAAGATGCTACTACTCTTGGATTTAAACTGCTTCTTTTTTACAAAGATGAGTTTTCAATCAAATTATAGTGTTTACATGAGCCTGAAACTTAAAATGAATGCAGTATGTGTGCTTCTAAAGTTCCTTTTTGAGTATGCTTGTTGTATAGCAATTGATAATGAAACAACACATTCAGCACCAGGTTCAGTTCAGTTCAGCTCAGCTCAAAGCTACTTCTGTCTCCGTTATGAATTAAAGAAAGTAGCTTTTTGAAAATATCTGTAATTATATGCTATTCTGTCAGAAGGACTTCTTCATAATGTATATAAGCACACCACATGTCTGATATCTGTCTGTTGGATTCCGACACCTCCAGCTGGGAAAAGAATAGCTTAGCTTAGCACAAAGTTTAACAGAAGAAACTGCTGTCTGCAGAGTCAAATGATTCAAAATTATACCCACAACTACTTTCTACATATAACATATATCTATATATCTATAACATCTTATTCCCTGTTTTTCACTCTTTAGAGACTTACAATATATATATATATATATATATATATATATATATATATATATATATATATATATATATATATATATATATATATATATATATATATATATATATGTGTGTGTGTGTGTGTATATATATATATATATATATATATATATATATATATATATATATATAATAAAACAATTTTTTTTTACTTTTTCACTAAGCCAAAGTGTTCAAACTGTTCCCAGTAATCATAGTCTTTATGATAGGCTCACACAATCATCCCTTCTGGCTACAATTTTATATTCAACTTCCAGATATGTTGGTGAAATTATTCAATATTAAATAAAATAAATAAAAATTAAATTTTGCACATAGCATAAATAGCATGGCAAAACTATGAAGGGAACATTTTGTGGCACAGGTTCAGCAGAAGGCTGTTCATGTTTCAACAAGACAAATCACCAAAATCTCAAATCAATCTGTTTAAATATTTCTGGCAAAATTCTATAGTTCCACTGTGATTCGCCCAGTGGAGGGAATGCTGCATAGCCCATGAAAATCATTACACAGTGTTTACTGAACCTTGATGGAGGTGAACGTAAGAGCAGCTTTGTTCATCCTATCAATGTATCAATTTGAAAAACCAGTATTTTTACCTGTAGAAGCTTGGAAAACACATTTGTTTTAAGCCTCAAAACTATTAGGAAGGTTTTAAATGGTTTTATATGACAACAAAGTATGTGATCCTTCAGTGTCCCTATCCAATGTATTGTGCAGCTTCATACACTGTAATTGTACAGCATTTTAATGGAATAAATTTTTCCTGAGCTTGTAAAATTCATGAGTTTTATGGAAAAAAATCAATCTATTATCTAAATGACACCCTGGAGACTTTTATTTCATCATGATGCAGTGTAAGATGATACTACTGTAGCATATTCATGTGGGTTTTTGTTTTGTTCTCCTTTTTTCCCCACAGTGTTTCAGAAAAATACTCTTAATGACACATTGACAGTTAGATTGTTTTTTACATGAGGCACTTGTTGATTAAACCTATCTATCTATCTATCTATCTATCTATCTATCTATCTATCTATCTATCTATCTATCTATCTATCTATCTATCTATCTATCTATCTATCTATCTATCTATCTATCTATCTATCTATCTATCTATCTATCGATCGTCTCAAAATATAAATATGGAGTGCAGAAGACAGGGCTGTATTTTGGTCAGTATTACAAAGTAAAATGTTACTATCATGTGGTGCCCTTTATTCTGAATGAAAGTCGGTTATGTCTTTGAACGCAACTTTCAACATGTACAGGTATCAGGGAATTCTTCTTGCAGTAATCACCTGGCTCAGCTCCTTTCTTCTCTGCAGGAATGTCCAATTGATTCTCTGTAGCAAGAAAGTGGTGCTCTCCCCTTGTCAGTGAGAAAACACTCCTGGAATATTAACAGGTAGTTGCCATAGCAACAGGCGAGTGCTGCATATCAGCAAAGTGATTGGCCAAGCTGAAAAAGGAGTCCCTTTTTTCTCTTATACTGTAAGGAAAGCACACAACAAACTCCGCCTCTTACAGCTCTGTGAATTTCAACCCCTTGAGCCATATAATGACCATCTCACAAAAAATGTCTAATCATTGAGGAATACTTCAGTTGGATAATTGCTACATCAAGACAGACATTCATTCTCTCATCAATAATGAATGAATGAACTTGGGACTAAAACCACATTAACAGTGAAATTACCAAAATGATTGATTAACTGGCCCAACTGGCTAACTGCAAATGTCACCCATAGATCCATGACCCTCCTGCTGCTGGAAGCCCAAAGCAGTAAAGAAAGCATATTGCCTTGAGTGGACACAGAATAAAACCAGACTCCATCCAGTCTTCATTTGGGAATGACGCATTATGTGGCTCACAGATATCAACAACTGGCCAATTATTCTGTCTCACTTTCATGCTATATGCTCCATAAGTCATGCATGACCATATGGCCAAGTGTTTAATCTATGATATAGTCAATTATTTTTACTGAACAGATGTGAATAATTCCTTTGATACACCCTATATTAGATACCATATAACACATCCTGCCTACAAATTATTATTCAAGGAAATAACATCCACGTTTTATGTACTCACATCAGAACCTCTGCCAACAATAATTCACATTACATGCACACAGCCGAATAAAATGAACAGCTACATTTTATCTTCAATTGAGAAAGTCACAATTACATTCAACCTTCTCAAGTACAAAAACATGTTGCCAAAATATTTTTGTGGATACTTACTTACTTACTTGTGTGTGTGTGTGTGTGTGTGTGTGTGTGTGTGTATACACAAACACAAGTAAGAAGTAACTGTATTCAGTTATAGTTACTTTAAATATAAATAGGTGGTCCAATAATTAAACTATTTTTTTAAGGGATTATGACCTCACTCTCTATTCTGAAATCCCAAAAAAATGCATCAGCAATAGGACTATGTATTATGTACTTTTCCAAACAGCAGTATATGGAGTTGACACACAGTCAGCCAGAAAGACATTTCTGTCCTGGAGATTCAAGGATCATTTCACATTTGTATACAGAAAAGGCTCCAATATTACTGTGCAGTGCAACTTCAGTTTGCCAGGAATCTACTTATAACTTGAAGAAAAACCTTGAAGTGAGTTTTATTTTTGTTGGGCTACAGTTGAGCAGTTGCTTGTCAAATTGCCTGCCTACTGAGCTGAGTCAAATTGCTAGCTGCAGCTGTAGAACTGCACAGACTGTATTTTTAAAGTTGAAGTACTAATATTATTAGTTATATACGAGCAAGTTGACCTGTGAACCACGTTCAAGATCCTCTGATTCAGTTCATTTTGTCGCTTTCTATACTTTCTTGGCAAATTCCACTGGTATTTTCAGTTGGATAACCTCTCAGTTAGCATGTTAGCATTTCTGCACTTGTAATTAGACATCATGGCCCTATTGTTTATCTGTTGCTAAGCAACACACTTCAGTGATGATTATATGATTTTGGGCATAACAACGTATCTGCCCATTGGGAAGCCATTGTGTTCCAAAAGGACAAATACTGGTCATATTAACTTAATGTATTCTCTTCCTTGACCATTAATATCTAAGTATGCCAAACTATCAACTCTTTCCAGATTGTGTGTGATGCCCAAGATACATAGAGTCCACTTCCCTTTTATAATAAAGGACACAGCACTTTAGCTTTGAGATATATAAGTTTAAATACATTTTTACATATAATTCTAAAGAACTTAGATCTAGGTTATCTTGCATCTGTACAGCAAGTGTTAATAATGACTTCTGGGTTCAGTCTGCCTCAGGCAGCAAAGATATAGTGGTAATGTTCATGCATACTGTCATTGTAATAGTAAAGATAAGAAAGACATAATCCCATTAGAATATATTTGAAGTTTTAGACCCTGTGTTCTGTAGTCTGAAAAAGTCAATAAACTGATACCTTTTGATGTATGTATAATGGCTGCATTGATAAAACCTAAAAGTAATCATGAAGTACTATGGAAGCCCTGAAGTGCACATTGAAAAAAAAAGTTTTGCCAAAACATTATCTCGTAATAATGTCATAATTATGTCATTATTTTGTGATAACATTATGCTGTCTCAGATAAACTGATTGAACTTCTTGGACACATAGGGGGGGGCACTTCAGTTGGCACATGCCGGCCCTCACTTTCATTGCGCCGTGGGAGACCCTTGGACTTGCACATGCCTTAGACTCCTTGTTCTGTGTTTGAAGACAGGTTAGGGGGGTTTCTGACACTGTTGTATGTGGGCCGGTCCCCACTCTGGTGATGCAGTTGGGGCAATAGTCGCACCGGGAGCAGAGGGGCACCATCCCTCATCGAGGTCTCGCAGCCAGGGGAGAGAAGGCGCAGCAACCACATGGCCAAGGAAGCGGCGATGTCCGGGTGGAGGGCGCTGCAAAGCTCGTCACCAGAACCCGGAGCCACCTTTCCCCTGATCCTTCCTGGCATGGGGACAGGTCTCACGCACTCAGTTTGACTTGACGTAGGTCCGGAGAGAGATCCGAATCCCGATAACTGGTCCTGGGCACACCACTGTCCATGTCTTTGTGCACATAACGTGGGCAGGGCGAAGTAGGAAACCACTGGCAGCTGTGCCTGACTCATGGAGGACCCAGAAGGCAAGATGGTGGTGTGCCATTCGATGGCAAAGCAACCCTCAGACAGGCATAGCCCCCAGGAGGAACCTGGAGCTGCAAGGTATGTTCGAAGTGTAAACATCTTTACAATTATTTACACATGTTTTGGGGGTTGTGGGGTGGGAAGTAGGGAGGGTGGGACAACACAGAGTAGAGACCAATACGTCTGTCTCTTCCATCTGCAATAATTGTGTGTCCAGGTCGCTTATCTAAGACAGCATAATGTTATCTTGAAATAACGAGATAATCATCTTATTATCTCAAGATGTTTTGAGGATTTTTTTTTTTTATTAAAAAAAAAAATTTACATACAATTTTTTCTTCAATTCAGGGCTTCTATAAAGTATAACAGTGAAGAAGTGAACAAAAATGTATCTGCATTATTTGTGCCCGGTATCCTTGTGTTGAACTTGTGGACACTTTTTTCAAACATACACTTTAATGATAGCTGTAACATAATGGTAAATACAAGATTTAAAATCAAATATTTTCACCATCTCTGCTTCTAAAATGGTTTACATGAATCCTTTTTCTGCACAGTAACAGCCCTGCCTGTAGTCATTGTTAATGAGCATCTAACTCAGTTTTTTCTGAATACTATACTCTGACATTGGCCCTTCTGAATATTTATTTGCCTATGGCTTTTACAGAATATCTGCATGTCCATTCAACACAAAACGGCTATAAGAAAGTAATGTTATCTTTTTTCCCAAGGTGGTGTAGAAGGAGCTCATAATGGGCATCCCTTCACCCTCGCACCACAACAGGATGACAAGTTGCTCAAAAACATGTCACATTTTATTTAGATCAGATGTTAGTGATGTATTCTCTATCCACACTCTTTATTAAGATAAAAGGAATAAGGTCTTGCTGGAGGAGTTGACACCAAAAACCTTTGTGGGCTGATGTGAATCTACACTCTTACTCACTGACCTGAACACTGTTGTATTATTACATTGGTATTCGAATAATGCTCACACTGTTTTCCACCACACTTGTTTCCAGTTGAAAAATACTCCTCCCTCCAGTGTAATATCTTCCAGCAACATGGCCCTCATCCTCATAAACAGATCACAACAAACAAATGTATCTGTCCATGTGATGAAAACATACAAATATGTTTACTTGGTATGACTTTGTAATGTATACTGATCCTCTGTAAACTAACTGCTTTTCTTGAACACTAAAACTTTTTCTCCTTCCTCTGACCACCCTTGCAAAGAAGCATTTACACAGTGTATGTGTGTGTGTGTGTGTGTGTGTGTGTGTGTTCCCTCAGCCATCTTGCTCAAGTGTGCATGTGGCATATGCTCAGAAATCTGACTGAGAACACAGTGTACACTTCCTGTGCATCCTATTAATATCTTTAGATCATACTGCACACAAACAAGGTCCTAGTTTACTGTGTATTAACTTGAACACCACAACACATGCAGAGAACACTATTTGGTATTAAATGAAACATTTTCCTTTCTGAGTCTCTTTTTCTTGTACATCATGAGAGGACTTACCCATAAACAGACGTTACAGGGGGAACAAAAGGAGTCTGAAAAAGGTGAGTTGTAGGTACTGTAGAAATAATTAACTTGGAATGTAAAAGTACATTAAACATATGGCAGTATTATGTTCCCTTGATAACTTTTTATGAACTTTCAAGCCCAGAATATGAAATTTCCATACCTGTGCGCTACATAAATGGCAAGAGCAATTACTAGTCACAAGACACATTTCTCAGGCAAAAAGGTGTTCTACCAGATGGCCTTCTAAAAATGTATTGGTTCTGTGCCGGATGCACAGCAAAAGTGCAGAGCAAACATCTTTTACTCTAGTGAGCCAGTACAAGCAATGTGTTTTGTATGATAAATCCATATGGACTGTATCACAATTTACAGATGATGCTCGGCAAAAAAATTCCTATGTGATAAGCTTGTGTTTGTAAGGTGCTTTGGGAATATATAGCTTCAAAGTTATGAGCATTACAAGGAGAATAAACCTTCATGTTTTGGGGGTCTTTATCATGCCAAGCCAGATGGATGTCAGGTGTAATAGCAGATGCCTGACTATATTTACAATCTCCATCGAGAACAATGGGCTAACAATGGCACAAATTAAATCAGCACACAACCTTGTTTACACCTCAAATGAGACCACTGTCTGTCAGTCATTCTTTCTGTTGTTTGCATATAAAGTAATATATATTCAAAGCAAGTGGTCCACACATCTCTGTTCAAATCCTGTTGAGCTTCAGTCTGTGTTTTCAATGGAGCTGTCTGATTCATCCAAGTCATCAGGGGTGAGGAGATGGGGAAGTAGTGTAATGCAATCAAACGCAATACAAATATCAGACTGTGTAAAATGCTAATGCTAAGGAGGGCCAGAATTAAGTGGTCTGATACAAACACTTATACACCTCTCAAACTATTGTTCTATTACTCATGAAGACAAATGGACATAACGAAACATAAATAAAACACAGATGAATTCATTGTTATTGGGGCTAAAGATTAACCCTCTCTAATGTGTTGTTTTGTTGATGTTGAATAATGGATGCTACAATGATACCACGCTTTTCTTTAAAAAAAAAAAAAAAAGGTTTTTTGTCTTTTTCAATGCATTAGCGCATCATAAAAGTTCTTCCGCACTCAATCAAACAGCATTTTAGGAGAATTACCTGATCAATACTGCTCTGCTTTAAATGGATTTCTTAGACAGATGGACAATGAGCGCATCCTATTGAATACAGAAAACAGATGAAATAGGAGCATGCTAATTTAAGATCCCTCTAAGGCAGAGGATCCTGTTTACCAAAAACACCTTTTCATATGGAAAATATTCTCCAAAAAGCTGACAGCAGTTGGATTTTATGTACTGTAATCAAAGGTTTAATAAAATCATGTGCATAACTGCTCAATATCTGCTTGCCCCAACTGATGTCTACATTTTGGTTGTGTGTAGCATGTAATTTGATTTAGTGGCCAACTTCAAAGTAGTAGGTGATCATATCGACACTGATTTAATGATGTGAAGAGTTGTTTTTGTTCAGAATTTTTTGGTTTTCTAGTTTGTGCGTTTCTCACAGCTGTATAGTGATGGATCACTATCAGTCGTGCAGCCCCTCCCATGCATGTGTACCCAAATAGAACACAGCACTAATTTAGCAAGGGTGATGTTGACATTTGGATCCTCTGCCCTATGGGAAGGATAACCTCACATTAGGATCCTGCTACCTAAACTGCTGTCTCTATTCAGCAGGATGTTTCACACATTGCGTTGACCAGAGTGACCCCTCCAAAAAAACCAACCAACCAAACAAAAAAAAATCTCTCAAAGCAAACCATTATCAATTGCCAATTCTTTCAAAAATGCCATTGGAGAGACAAGGCTGGATACAATGAGACAGCAGAAAGAGAGGTCTGTGAGGTCTGTAAAGTCCATAACATAACAACAGTTGATAATAGGCCAATAGCGTAATAACTGGTTAATAATCTAATAAAAGTCCTGAACTAATATCATAATAACTTTTGTCCAATAATGTAATTATGTTAAATAGATCAGTTCACAATACAACAAAACATGAAGACCCCCATTCTTAGTATTTAAGCAGTTCTGTTCATTAGTGCTGAGAAAGGTTTCCACTCTGTCCTAACCACCTGTCAATAAATGAAATCTGTTCTGCTGCAGCATGGAAACATTTGCAATAGATTCAAGCATTAGCACCCACAGACAGGACTATATGCTGCCTGATTAACTCTCTTCTCAAATATCTGTAGAGTTCTGGTGACTGTACATGAGACAATTTCCTACTAGAAGTCTAACTAATCGGCAGCTGATGAATCTATTTTTTCCCCAGAAAATTCAGATCAACCAAACTGCATCTCTAAAAAGACATGGGAACTGTATTTATTTAAATTGATTCAAAGGCTTAAAGTAGGAGCCTGAGGGAAAGGAAAGTCATGTTAACCCAAACTGATCCAAAATATCAAGAAACTAATATATAGTTTTTTCAAGTCCTACATAGATCCTGATTCAAAACTGCACTTAAAGCTACCTGCAATCATTAAACTCAAACTCAGAGTACACTTACTAGTATGAGATTTAAAAAAGAAGTTCTTTGTAAATAATTATAGCTAATTTATGAATAAAGCCCTTGGTATTTTATTCATATCCAAAGGGAAAAAAATACCAAAGTATTGTGTAGTTCTACATTACAGAGGTTGTGGTAAAAGTACTTACTACTTCTGAACAAGGCCATGACTTCACCCACAGATGGTCATTTTGCTACAGGGTAAAAACAAAAAGGCTAATCTATCCATTTAATACAATAACCATCTCTTTTTTGGTGATAATTTCTACAAAATGAGAATGAAACTTGAAAGAGACAATAACTGTGACATCATGCAGATTTGGAGTGGCAGCTCTATATTTGTGGCAGTATGACATAGATTTGATGTTAAGGTTGGCGACATGGCTGATGCGACCACGCGGCATGCTTACAGGTCACTGAGCCGCAGGGCATTGTGGCCAGTCATGGAAGGTTGGGAAGTGGCTGAGGTTACACAGCTGTGACTGGCTGAAGCCCAGGGCCAACCTCCACTGGTTTCACACGTCCCTGCAGAGCTGTAGTGCTCTGATCCCAAAATGAAAGAGCAACAGCATGACATGGATGATCAAGAGAGTGTGAAAGAACAATAGGAAAGAACTACAATGAACCTGAAGCATGCAGACAGGTATGGACACACAAAAGGCAGGAAAGAATAAAAAAAGATTAATGTGTGAAGGAATCTGTGGGCACGGGAAAGACACGGTGAGTTAAGAGTTTTTGTTTTCATCTTTGGATTTCATAGTGATTGTCCTCCTGGGATGTCATCCTCTTTTCTGTCCTAGTCAGTCCGTTGTGTCTTTGAGCAAGACACGTCACCCTCCTTGCCTCCAGTGTCACTCACACTGGTTTATGAATGCGTATGAATGTTCGGTGGTGTTCTGTCAGTCTGCCCCAGGGCAACTATGACTACATATGCAGTTTACCACCACCAGAGGGAGCATGTGAGAGTGAATGATTAATGGATCACTCATGTAAAGCGCTTTGGGTGTCTTGAAAAGTGTGATAGAAATCTAATCGATTATGATTATGATTATTATGATGATGATGATGATGATGATGATGATGATGATGATGATGATGATTATGATTATTATGATTATGATGATGATGATGATTATTATTATTATTATTATTATTATTATTATTATTATTATTATTATTATTATTATTATTATTATTATTATTATTATTATTATTATTATTATTATGTCCAGAAAAAGTGACCTAAAACACAACTGCTGTTAAAACAACCTGTTTTGACCCTACTATTCACATCATTACCTGTATTTGGGGTTTATTTGAAGAATTGTCAAGAGTATCATCTACAACTGGGTGCCTTTAAAAAATCATATTTAACAACTTATTTTGTTACATCCCCTAGTCTTCCATATAATATTTTCTACATTCTTCCAATCATTCAATAACAATGGATAAAATTTAAAAAGGAGGAAAACTAATCATTTATGCCAATAAAGCAATAGAGAATTGTCGCCCAACTCCAGTGTCTCCAGCTCAAAGCTCTCTGATAATTGTTTTGGTTTTACAGCCTGAAAGATTGGTGTGTCTCCTTTTGTCAGTGTTTCAGTTGTTGACAATAAAAAAAAAGCCTCCATTTAATGACTGTAGACTATTTGCTTAGTCCAAAGAACACACAATACTCTGTGATGAGCTGGTGCATCTAAAAGTGAATGTTTTCCTCAGATAGAGGGTGCATCTTGAACTCAAATTATAGAAATTGTCTGGGAATATGCATCCAAGTGGTCATGCTGCTCTGTATATGCAAGATATCTAACTGCAATAGACTAATGTGGGTTCCATAATCCTTTTGGAAGATGTTAAGATGTGTGACTACTGTGTTTATAACTTGTCCCCAAAATAGATTAGAATAGATTAGATTAAATTAAATTAGACTTCATTGATCCCACGACAGGGAAATTCAATCGTCAAGGCAGCGACACAGCAAATTGCAAGAAAAATTGTCATGACCTCCGCTCCGGTGACCTTTCCCCCAGTCATTTCCACACTCACCTGGTCCCGCACTGCGCAGCTGCAAGCCGTTCCTCATCTGTGGCTATAAAAACAGTAAGGCTTGCAGTTGCCAGTGTGGGACCATTCAGTAATGTCACCTCCATAACCCGGACACTTTCACCATCGCCTCAGTGACCATAACCCGGACATTCATCATCACCACGGACTCTGGCCGTTTGTTCCCAGGTTTTGGTTTGGTTTTGTCTCTGTCTTGTCTTTATGTTTCTTAGTTTTATTATTAAATTATTTTTCCCTTCAGCATTGTGCAATGGAGTCCTCCTTCACCTCACCCCGATCCTGACAAAAATGTCTGTATGAATAAAAACAAGACTGTGTTTCTTGACCATTGGGATCGCCTCAAGTGAAAAATAACTGGTAACATTGAAAAAATTGGGATACACTGTCTACTTTAGACCAATATTTGATCATACCCTCAAAATGACATTTTTTCCAAAGTTCCCGCATTGTGTTCTCGCCACTTTTCTGGGTGATAAGTTTAAGTAATGCATTTAATTTTGCTTCATAATAAATATCTATATACCATATTAAAGTTGGCGATCTACTGATCCAAACAGCATACCATTTAATGTTACGCAAGTGCTCATATTGCGATGAATGACGGTACCTCTTTAATTCTGAGCATCAGAAAAATAGGAAAATAACCTACAATTGTATTCTACATTGTATCAGCTTTCATTTGATACGAAATATGCTCATGTTTCATCAAAAGCAATTTTCCTACAGCCAATTAAATGATGTGATCAGAATGTGTGAATAACTGGCAGTTATGAAAAAGTGTTTTCTGGACAGACTTTTTAATACTTCAAATCTTTATATTTTCTTATGCTATTAATGTATTGATGTTGATGAAACATGAGCATATATATGTGACATATGAGCACCTGCGTAAGATTAAATATTTTAAATGGTATTCTGTTTTGATCAGTGGATAACCAGCTTAGTATATAGATATTTATTATGCAGTAAATTAAATGCATTACTTATCACCCAGAAAAACGGCGAGAATACAATGCGAGAACTGTCATTTTGAGGGTATGGTCAAATATTGCGTGATCCACGCTGGTGGTAACGATGTCCGACGGAAACAATCAGAGGTTCTTAAACTGAACGTAGCATCGGTGTGTAAACTTGCTAAGTCGATGTGTAACACCGTAGCATTCTCTGGACCCCTGCCCAATTTGGCCAGTGATGAGATGTACTCTAGGTTCTCATCATTTAACCGCTGGTTGTCTAGGTGGTGCTCAGAAAACGATGTTGTTTTTATAGATAATTGGCGTGCATTCTGGGGAAAGCCTGGGCTCATTCGCAGAGATAGCATACATCCCACTTGGGAAGGTGCTTCTCTCTTAGCACAAAATGTGGCTTCCAAATTTAGCCTGTCAAAATGACAATCCAGAGTGCGGGCCCAGGCGCAGAGTCGTAGTGTAAAACACTTCTCTGTGCATCCACTTTACTCTGAGCTGTCACAAACCCACCATGTAGTAAATAACAGAAAGACTGCGTCTATTCCTTGTGTAGTTAATAATAAACCCCGTATAGTTAAAAATAAGCCTAATATTAAAAAACCTATAGGAGTGAGATCAAATAATTTAATAAAAATAGTTTTAAGGAACAATCAGATTAAAAGAACACCTAACAATTTTATCCAATGTGGACTGATCAATATTAGGTCTATTTCTTCCAAATCTCTGTTAATAAACGATCTAATTAGTGATTACAAAATTGATATTTTAGCTCTGACTGAAACCTGGCTGCAGCAGGATGAATATGTCGCATTAAATGAATCCACGCCACCAACTCATGTGAACTATCACACAGCCAGAACCAGTGGCCGTGGTGGAGGAGTGGCAATAATATCCCACTCCAGTTTAGGTCTTAGCCCTAAAATTAATCATAAAACTAATCCCACTTACCATTCCTTTGAAAGTCTAGTTTCATCCATTACTTTCCCCAACTGCAGAAACCAAAAACCAGTCCTTTTTGTCATAGTCTACCGCCCTCCTGGCCCTTATTCACAGTTTTTATTAGAAGTCTCTGACTTTCTATCCAGTGTAGTGTTGAACTGGGATAGGATTATAATAGTTGGTGATTTTAACATACATGTCGATAACAACGCTGACTCTCTTAGTAATGCATTTAGTGACCTACTAGACGGATTAGGCTTTATCCAAAATGTTAATAAACCAACCCACATTCACAGACATACTCTCGATCTGATCTTAACACTTGGTGTTGAAATTAATGACCTTGTCGTTTTTCCCCATAATCCCATACTCTCAGATCACTTTTTAATGACCTTCCAGGTTTTGTTTGAGGATATTTCTACCTCAGTGATTAAAACGCAAATGAAAAGGATACTATGTGACCGTGCTGTCTCAAAGTATAAAGAGTTAATTCAGTCACTATTTGTGCCTGTGTCATGTGATTATGTAAAGGACACATTTAGTCCAAGTATAAGTGATGAGTTAGTCGATAGTACCATGCTCACACTACAAACTACGCTAGATATAGTTGCCCCCCTTAAGTTAAAAACTACTAAGATTAGATTAACCTCCCCATGGTACAACGCTGAGACTCGCTCCATTAAACAAGCAACACGTAAATTAGAGAGGCAATGGAGGCGATCCAACTTAGAAGATTCTCTCAATGCCTGGAAAAATAGCTTAATAAAGTATAAGCAAGCTTTGCGTACAGCCAAAACTAGATATTACTCATCCATAATAGAAGAAAACAAGAATAATCCTAGATTCCTCTTCAGTACTGTAGCCAAACTGACAAACAGCCACACCTCCGTGGAACCAGTTATTCCATCCACGCTCCATCCTGATGATTTCCTGCAGTTCTTTAACAATAAAATATCAACTATTAGAGAGAAAATAGACACATTTCTCCCAAATATTAGATCAGAAAAAGTAGCGCTTTCAAACCTAGGCCTTTTTAAAAATCCCTCTGTAACACTAAATAATTTCACCACTGTAGACCAAACTGATGTCATTTCTATTATCATGTCTTCCAAATCAGCCACCTGCCTCTTAGATCCAATCCCAACAAAACTCTTTAAAGAGATTCTGCCCCTAATTATTGGCACTGTCCTAAATATAATTAACACTTCATTAATTACTGGATATGTGCCACAGTCATTTAAATATGCTGTTATTAAACCAATTCTGAAAAAGCCTACCCTAGATCCTGACATTTTAGCCAATTATAGGCCTATATCCAATTTGCCCTTCCTGTCAAAGGTTTTAGAACGAGTAATAGTTAAACAGCTGTGCCAATTCCTGCAAGATAATAGTTTATTTGAACAGTTTCAGTCTGGCTTTCGTGCCCATCATAGCACTGAAACGGCGTTAGTTAAAGTTACTAATGACTTATTATTAGCCGCTGACATCGGACTAATATCGGTCCTGGTGTTATTAGACCTTAGTGCAGCCTTTGACACCATCGACCACAGTATCTTAGTGCACAGATTAGAATATGATATAGGTATTAGAGGAGCAGCCCTCTGCTGGTTTAAATCATATTTATCTAATCGCTACCAATTTGTTCACATCAACAAACAATCATCGCAGTCCTCCAGAGTTAATTATGGCGTTCCTCAAGGGTCAGTCCTTGGGCCTATTTTGTTTACACTATATATGCTCCCTTTAGGTAACATCATTACAAATCATGGCATTAATTTTCATTGTTACGCGGATGACACACAGCTATATTTATCGATTAAACCTGACCAGACCAGGCAAATAGATAAACTAAGTACTTGTGTACAAGACATAAAAATTTGGATGAGTGCCAATTATCTTTTACTGAACCCTGAAAAAACTGAAGTCGTTATAATTGGTCCTAAAGATGCGAGAGACTCCCTAACTAACCAGATAGTTACTCTGGACAACTTAAGTGTAACACCCAGTGCCACAGTTAAAAATTTAGGAGTTTTATTTGATCCAGATCTTTCATTCAAAATGCATATCAAACAAACTTGCAGAACAGCCTTCTTTCACCTGCGCAACATAGCCAAAATTAGGAATATTCTGTCTAAAACGACTGCAGAAAAATTAATTCATGCATTTGTTACATCACGATTAGATTATTGTAACTCCTTATTTGTAGCATGTCCTAAATATTCCCTAAAAAGCTTGCAACTGGTTCAAAATGCAGCAGCAAGATTATTAACAGGATCAAATAGAAGAGAACACATCACGCCTGTGCTCCAAACCCTTCACTGGCTTCCAGTTGAGTCTAGAATTAAATTTAAAATCCTCCTCCTTACATATAAAACCATTAATGGTATGGGCCCCTCTTATCTTAAAGATGATCTGGTTCCGTACCAACCCAATAGAACCCTTCGTTCTCAGAATGCAGGTTTACTGAAAGTTCCTAGGGTTTCTAAAAGTACAGTAGGAGCTAGAGCCTTTAGTTATCAGGCCCCTGTCTTATGGAATCAGCTTCCCTTTAATATTAAAGATGCCGAAACAGTCTCTACATTTAAAATTAGGCTTAAAACATTCCTGTTTGAGAAAGCCTATGGTCAGGTTAGTTAAAAATTATGTGACTCATATATCATGTATACATGATGTATGAGTCACAGTTCAGTCTAGGCTGCCCTAGGAGTTAGAATGCTGGGGGAAGTACAGACACTGAGTTCTTTCTTCTCTTTCTCTTCCTCACATCTGTTTCTGTAATTTTTATAACCTATCTTTCTTACCAAGTCTGTTCATGACTAGTCACCTGGTGTCCCCTTTCCCCCCTCCCCCCCTGGGGGGAGTGGTGGCTCTCCTGACAGTGCCTGCACGGGAGCCATGGACGACAGGATCTGGAGTATCTCGCCTGTGCTGACCTGTGACCCCGGACCACCGCCCCTGCCTGTCTGGACCAGCCCCCCTTCCTGCATTTATACATGGACGTTCATCTATAGCCTGTCCGTCCATGGGAGTGGATCTCTCCTTCAATGTGGTTCTCCTCAAGATTTCTTCTTTTTCCCACTGGGTTTGGAAGTTTTTTCTTGCCGAGAAGGAGGGTCTAAGGACAGGGGATGCCTGGGACTTTTCATGTATTTCTGTAGTTGATTATGTTTTTGTAAAGCCCTCTGAGACGACGTTGTTGTGATTTAGGGCTTTATAAATAAAATTGAATTGAATTGAATTGAATATTGGTCTAAAATAGACAGTGCATCCCAATTTTTTCAATGTTACCAGTTATTTTTCACTTGAGGGGATCCCAATGGTCAAGAAAAACATTAGGTCGGAGAGTTGTGTGTGTGTGTGGGGGGGGGGGTGCAGAAGGTCTGGTACTGGCCCATAAACACAGTGGAACTGCAAAATTTTAGTGCAAGGTTGAACTGTGTGTTGTAAAAATGGTAAGGGGCTTTTCAGGTGGTGTATTCTGTAACAATTGGAAAGTACTCTCAGAAAAATGACAAGTTATAAGGACAATTTATGAAAAACATTAAACACCAGCAACAATGTGAGAAACCTGGATGTTTGTTAGACCTGAACATCTGAGAACTGATGAGTACATTCGTGCCAAATGGACAGAGATGTTACATGTGTGAACCAGGCTGTGCTTCTTTTCATGCTGACATTCCCAAGTGGACGGCACCGGCATTAGCTCATATTAACGGTCAGTTTATCTGTCTTCTCCTCCCTCGCTCACTGCTCAGGGGGTCAATGCATCCTGCAGGCCTTGAATATCACCCAGTCACACTGTTCTGACATCCCTGGTTCTGCCCAGATGGTTGCCATATGTTCACACACCACATACAGTGAGCTGGGAACACACAAGAGTAGACAGGGGTGAAGAATGTGCACTTTCTGAGCACCTTGGTTTGTTTATCCACGCCCCAATGGTGTTTTTTATGGGTCTATCTGACAGTGCATCTGTGGTAACATCTGATTTTATTGGCACAGAATCTATGAATAACCAAAACAGAGCAAAGTGATGAGCACCTTATCACCCCCAAAGAAACAAAAATAGCGATTTGTTTCATATACTCATCCTTATTTTTCACTGATTACTTTTTTAAAAACGCTTTAAAATTAGTCAAATACAAACTGCTAACAAACTGGTGACTCATACAGGGTGTACCCCGCCTTCGCCCATTGTAGCTGGGTTCGGCCCCCAGTGACCCTAGTGAGGATAAAGTGGGTTCAGATGACGAGACACTGCTAACAAGGGATATTAAGGCTCAAAACAAACAAGAGAAACATAAATACAAATGCTAATGTTTTAATACTAATATAAATACTAATCTGAAAGTTGATCAAGTCATTCCTGAAGCAAATGACTAAATAGTTTTACCTTTACCATTCTGGATCCAGATAACCTCCAGATGTGTCTCAAAATTAAAAGAAACTGGTACATATTGGTATGATAAGTATCAGTAGAAAGTCTAGTACCCTGTTGATCTGAACCTTAATATCTCACTACATTGTGAGGGCATTACAACTGTTTAATCATCATCATTTAATAATATATGTGTTTTGTTTGTTTATTTTTAGAATATAGTTTTGTAAATGTTTTCCTTCATTACAGACAATCCACATAGACAGACAGATGGGAGGACATACAGCAAAAGACCTGGACCAGGGATCGACCCCAGGTTACTACAATAAGGCCTAGGGTCGTGTGGGGTTTGTGAGGTACAAGGTGACTGAAGAAAGTCTAGACCAGTTCAACAGTAACTTCATAGATTGATGTGTTCCTACCTGCTCATGCACAAACTAAGAAAACTGTTAATATTTACATTAGTCATATGCAAGACAAACCAATACTTTATTTGCATTTGTTATGCAAAGTTAAACAGCAATTAATAAGATTTCACCTGGGAGTTCTCATTTTTCTGACATTCTTCACAACCAGACACTTTTCTTACAGCTGGCATGTGATTTACGAAAAGGAAAAGCACAAGTAATGATGTTGACAGTGGTGTTTTCCAAATCAGGTGTGAAAACATGACAGTAATTCAACATGCACAATGCTATGATGGTGGAACTGAAGCTACAATTGTGTTATCCAAAAATGTTTTGGTGTTTCTATTAATTAAATACTAAACTGAAAACTACAGGTAGAGGCTTAGAATACAATGATGTATGTTATAACACATCTCGAGCTTATACACTAGCCTAACCTGTAGGGAAAACAAAATGTGTTTTTTGATAACAAACATTTTCACTGATGATGCAGATATCCCCAAATGTTCAAGTGAAACAGGACAGAAAAATACTTCAAATCTGAATGAAAGTATTGGGGAAGGTGTACATAAAGAGACATCAGAAAGACATGACAGAGCATGCGCCAGAGCATGAATATGAGCTGGCTGCATTTACTGCAATTACTGTCTGGGTGACACTGACTCGAGCAGCTTTGTACCGGGAAGAGACACCGACACCTGAGCAAGAGGCGCAGCTGGCAGCGGGTCTGATCATGTCAGTCACGCAGAAATATATAAGCTCCAACAGACACCAGGAAAAAAATATATCCTGTTTTAAGTTTTGTGTTGCCTGCTAAAATAACAGTGTTTTAGTATTAACATCTAAGCATGTATGGAGGACACATGTAATCTAACAGACTGTTCAAGATATTAGTATTTTTATGATTGATTTGGTATTAAATCAGTCTGGTGTAACAGATAAAAAGCTTGACTTCGACTGACTTAATTCAACTTGAATTCAATTTGGATTCACTACTTCCATCTATACTATGACTATGACTACTACCACTACTATTATTAGTAATTTTTCTTTTATGTGCATTTTTGTCTTCTAATTTTGTATTTAGTAAACAAACAAACAAGCAAACAAACTAGACATCTAAATATAATGAGTGTGATTGCCTCTTAACAGATGTGTGGCTAGGTGTGAAGTAAAAGCAAGAACCAATACGAAAGAAAAATTATAAATAAAGTACAATATTTTTTCTATATTTTTAAAGTCAAAAACAATGAGGAACAATAGTACTTTGTGTTTTGCATTACATGCAAGCCCACAGTAATAAATTAAATCAGTGGAAGCAATGATGTGACTTTTACTTCTGCTTAAACATCTGTTAAATTATGCATTTCTAATTTTAGGACAAACATATATATTAGATGACTGGTGTTTCAACAAACCTCATCGCATGTTTAGACAAAGTTTACATAAGCTGTAATGTATAAAGAATGAAGAAAGAAATGTTTCATCAACATTTCAACCTCAGAGTTAAAAAAGACATTTTCAAATGAAGTTGTATTTTCAGCTGTTGACAATACATTGCATAAACAGATAACAATGACATCACAAAGTAGGGTTGTTTTCCCCCAGAATAGTTAATTAAAAAAAAGAGTATTACATTATAGAGATATGAGAGAAATGGAAATGTCCTTTGCCATCATGTGAGTCTCAACAAACCCCACAAACCCTCCACTACTGTTCCACTTCTCTGGTCCATGTGTGTCAAAAGATGCAGGTATTACCCATCACATTGTTCTAGATACACACTCCACTTTCTTGGTTCACTTACATAATGTTTAATTATTATCCTCACAATGGTATTGGTCATGTCTGTGTGTCTGCATAACTCCAAATCTAGACTTGAGAATAATAACATAGTATGTGTCTATATGTCTCATTCCTCAAGTATGATACTTAAAGGATTTTACTACAGACTAAAAAAGATATGACGCCTTTTATTTATGGCTTACTTTAAAATCCTAGGGCTTAATTAGACATTTAAGGTGCCACTATTGTCTTGAGCAGGTAATGGGAAAGAGCCATCCACCCTGTTGATTTTGTTTACAGTTTACGTCCACCTCCATTGTTTTGACTTTCACTGTACAGAACAATGTCAGTGCAGTTTGACACACTAGAGTTTATCTGCTAAAAATTACTCAGTTATCAGCAAAATTCTGAATATAAGTGGCAAAATTACCACCAGAATATATGACATGCCAAAACTTTTAGGCCTAGTCCTGATTTAGTATGAAACTTTTATAAATCTGATGTCAAAACCTGAATCCATAATGTTTCAGTGTTAAGGTCATGTCAATATAACATGTTTTCAAAACAAGACATGCTCCTATTTTTAATGCAAAAAAAAACAACATTAATAATAGTAAGTGCAGAGTTTATTCACTGAGATTTGTATCAATCCAAATGAGTGAAGCATCATAGATTTTAGTGGCCATATGTAAAACACATAATGGTGTGTCTTTATTAAAGTAATTAAAAATAAAATCAAGATTCTTCAAGTTACAAATGGCTCATTTATTATTCTATGCACTGATAACAAAAAGAGAATCCTACTTTATAGACAAACTAAGAAAAGACAGTACTTAAGAGTAGTTAAAAACAAGGTGGCATGTATTTTCTCATCGCTACTCAGCTGAAGATCTGGTAGTAATCCACTGGTGCACTTGTAGTCCCTTCATTTCCTGTTAACATTCTTTAAGACTGAGAACCCAGAACCATGTGAGACAGAATAAGTCACAGAGGTTGAGCTCTGGTGAAGTAACTGTACTTTAGCAAGCTGAGAGTATAACGTCCCCATGGAGGTGAATTAAAGGCACATGTTCTCCATGAACAGAGGAGCTAAGGAGGTGTCAAGGTCAGCAGCCAGGAAACGTCGGTAAAATTAAAAAAAAAATTAAAAACCAACCCCCTGTGTGCATCACACAACAGATTAGCATAGTAGGCAGAGAAGAAGATGATTTGGCAAGAATATTGTGCTTTGAAATCTGAAATCACACTGTAACTCCTCTGACAGCTGCCCTTGCGTGACTTTGCAGTGCTGACATCCTGCTTGCGGTCTGTTTGAAAGGAGATAAATCCTTGATGGGTGGCGGAGAAGGAGAAATGAGGAGCTTAGTGTCGGGCTCTGACGAAGCCTTGAAGACGGGATGAACATGACGGGTGGAGTGGAGTTACATGGTCACTGACTCGCTGCCTGTTGGCTCCCCCCTGAAGGCTAATAAGGCTCCTGGAAGCTGGATTGTCAGTAAAGGTGTTTGTAAAGGGCCTATCCGATTGCTGTTTGACAAAAAAGGAAGTAAAAAACACCAATGACATGTGTTCTATCTGAAAATATGAGATTATTTTACTAATTCAAGCTCCAGGGCCTCCAGGTTTGTAATTACATAGCACTTATACCAAAGTGTCCTTATACCAATGTGTCTTAAAAAGCAGCATAGAAAAAAGTCAATTAATAATTAACACTATTTTTCAGCACTGTGGTACTTTTCTCTGATCTTGACATATGTATAATCTCAATATTTTGAGGGATTATCAGCTATTTGTCTCCAAATGGCTGATAAACCAATAATCAAACTAGAAAAGCACTCTGAGAGCACAGACCTCCGCCCAGGTAGGGTCCAAGTAGGGCTGTCGTACTGGAGTCCAATCTTAGACTCCAGTACTACAGCCCGGCTTAATACATAATGAAACTGAACCACTGGGCTGACACTGGGACGTAAAATAGAACCTGGTTGATACAGGTTCACACACAGTTAAATTAAAACCTACAGGAGCTGTGATGTAAACTCTAGTCTCTCATGTACAAATCCTACATTTTATAAATCATGAAGTAGGAGCTGATCTGTTACTGACAAGGTACAATGAGATTATATGTACCTATGATTTGTAGAAATGTACACTGGAAATATTCCTTATTTCTGGGGACTGTGCTGCTTTTGCTTACAGCAGTCAGCATGACAGCATCAGAGCTGTGGAGCCAGATTAGGCAGAGGGACCCAGGGAGCAAGAATAAACCCACTTGCATGTCAGGCTCTCTGACAGCAGATGGTGATGGCAGTGCGGATCCTGCAGAGGCTCAGGCTCACCCAAGAACCTGGGTTAGGGTGCCAGCGGGTGTCACATCAGGGAACCATCTCAAGTTGCCACTTACTGTCACCACTGCACCAAACAGGAGGACAGTAAATGTGGGTCAAAGGGCATGTTGTTGTCAGCTGCACCTCTACAGCCTGGAGACAAATAGACATGTCACCTTCAACCTCTGCTGTCACCTTTTTATTAAAGTGTCCAGTGTGTGGCCTGACGCATTACTGAGAAATAACACATCCAGATAAACAAATATGAATCAGAAAGGGGAGGGGTCACAAATCTCCCCTTTCTGTGACAGAGTCTTGCTGCTACCAGACCAGATTAGTTCAATGGCATTACTGCAAAATGAGACAATTACTGTGGCGCTATAGCAGATCGTGACTGCAAAGTAGCAGGTGCATCGGCTGTCAACCATTGAATCTCTAAATTGACAAAGAGAAAACAATCACAAAAGGGCACTGCAACTTAATTTATCTTCATCTGTCCCTTAGTTTACATAGTTTCTGTTAGTTTTTTTATGGTTAAGTATTGCTGCAGAGGACACAAGTAAAGACAGAGGCAGGAAGATGTGATAATGTATGCATTTATTTTGTAAGGTCTGCCTGCAGAGATGCATAGAGAAGGCAATTATCCATGTAACTTACTCACAGTAATTTCAATGAATTAAAGACTCGAGTAGTCATTTATTAATGCAGAAATTGAATTGCCTGTGATATTTTCTTATCTTATCTAAAACAAACAAACTACATATTACTGATTGCTGATTGAATAACACAAGAATTTAATTTCTGACTGAGGAAGTTATCATTTAAAAATATACTGTAATACTGAAGTACAAAGTGTTAAGACACCATAGAGTCTGTCAATTTCATTCATTCATTCATTCATTATCTGAACCCGCTTTATCCTCACTAGGGTCGCGGGGGTCACTGGGGGCCTAATCCAGCTACAATGGGCGAAGGCGGGGTACACCCTGTATGAGACGCCAGTTCATCGCAGGGCTGAACATATATAGACAAACAATCACTCTCACATTCACACCTATGGACAATTTTAGATTAACCAATTAACCTATCAGTGCATGTGTTTGGATGGTGGGAGGAAACCAGAGTGCCCGGCGAAAACCCACGCGGACACGGGGAGACACGCACACGGGGACACATGCAAACTCCACACAGAAAGGTCTGGTGTGGGATTCGAACCAGGGTCCTTCTTGCTGCGAGTGCTAACCACTGCACCACCGTGCCGCCCGTCTGTCAATTTGTGAAGTACATTCATCCAGGTGTAATCACTACTGGAAATCAAAAGTGTTATTTACCTTTCAAAGTCACTGACTCTCTTGAGTATCACTTGAAGCCATAAAACTGCAGTACCGGTACTGAGGTGAAAGTCAAAGACATACAAATATTTCATAAAATGTCAAGTTTTCAGTCAGTGTAGATACCTACTTCCTGACTGACAACAGTGATTGGCAGGTCAGCTTACTGGAAATTCTCACAAGTTGTTTGACTGGAGGAAAGTTTTGGATCAAACAGAATCTGTCTGGTCACATTTCCTGTCAGCTCCAAACAAGCATAGGAAGAGGCAGAGTCACACCAACAAAGACAATCTAGTTTATGAATTATCATATAAATTAAACATGTAGACAATTCCAGGAAATCCTCCACACCTCCTGAAACATAAATATGTCAAAGAATGCACACAGATAACAGTAACAGAAGTAAAGTCACCGTTCAGTGTTGCATAATGCAACCTTAGTGTGCATCAGTCAGATAAAGAAAAAATGACCAGTTTGCAAACTGCTGTTAGAGAAACAACAGATATGCTATGAAGTACAACAGTGACACAAATCTGCAGAGTGAGTGATTGTGTCACATTTCACCAGTATGGGGGAGTTAACTGCTTATTAAATGTAATTACTATGACCCACAGTTGTGACAACCCCCCTTCAGCTAATGGAGCTAATCAGTAAATGCTGCAAGATCACAGTGATATGAATAAGGCCCCAAGTTTCAATGAAACTACCATATAAATAAATATATAGACTGCCCCACCACTATTGGAAAACAACATAAGGTTCTTATGGAGCTGCAAAAACAAACATAAAGGTGAATAAACTACACCCACTCTCCAATCATTATATGGTAAATAATTCCCATTGGAACAAGAATCAATTATTAATTTGAACAAAAACAAAACCCTGTGCAAAATAAACGCATTAATACTAATGCTTCTCAGTCTTATTACTTCATATATTTTAAGGTGAACTAAAGGAAGGTGGAAAATATGAAGTCGTACAGTAGAACGTGTACGTGTAGGTGGGTTTAGCCTGCCTGATCAAAAACCAGAAATCTTTGTGACCCAGTTCTATGCAGAAATTCCCTCAGCACATTTCTTTTCAACTGTGTCCCACACCATATGGCAGGCAGCCCGACTCTGTGGGAGCTGAGGTGGGAGTTTGGGACAGCCAAGACATGGTAAGCTTCAGTCTGTGAATGTAAAAGCTGTAGGGAAAGGAAGGAAATTCCTTCTTCAAACAAAAATCCTTGGCTTTTTGACCCAGCCTCAAGCAAAACCCCTTTCGTCTTGAACTCTTCTGCCTTCACTTCCTCCATCCTTTTCTAATACGAAAATGATGCAACAGGAGACTCTTAAAAGTCACACTTTCTCTGCAGCATCCTCTATAAATCCACCTCCATCAACATGCAGAGCTGTTGCCTAGATACCTGGCTCTGCAAGAGTGCAATGATGCATTGTGGACCAGTGTGGGGACCACTTCACAACCCACATCTACTGCGTGATGATGGTGGAAAGCAGAAGTGTGTCAAGTTCTTTCTTTTACACCCAAGATAAAAATATAACAAGAACAGGAAGCATGCTAACATAAAAACACAGAAAATCACATCAAGACATGGGCCATATGGTTGGACCTATAAAAGTCTCAAAATGTGGAGCAACAGAAAACAGTAAATTATCTCAACTTCATGCATCTCCTTACAAATAAATATGTCCAGTATTGTGTTAATTTTGCATCATGTGCTGGAGGCTGAGACTGTCAGACATGCATTTTATCCTATATTTGTTGTTGTAAAAAAAAAATACTAAAAATGATTTATACCAAAGAAATGTTACTTAATGACCAATGTAATGATATATTTCTGAGGGTTTCATTCATTCCACATGCTCTCAGAAAAGATACACTGATAAGAAAGAAAACCTAAAAACACAGTTAAAATTATACAGTTTCATCTTAGTTGGAGAAAGTTACCTCTTATTAATATGGCTGCTGTGAGCCTAAGTGATTAACCCAAAGTCACAGAAGGTCTCAGTGGGGATCGAGACAAGCAGTCTGACAAACAGCGTATGGAAGTGCTATTAATATCAGCCCTGGAAAACAATACATGCTGCATTTCATTAAAACCAATATGACACCTCTAGAGGGAGAGTGCAATCCCAGAAAACTGTTATTATATTTTGCTCTGATTATTAATCTGCTTGTCTTATCTTCCCTGCTATCAAAGGCTTACTCATGTTTAAACACAACCCCTCACCGTGATCATTTTCACAGGCAAATGCATCTACCTCGATCTCTGAAGGCTTGAACAACATAAAACAGGCTTCGATTGTTCTCCACCGGATTTCAAATACGACATGCAACCAGTCACTGCAACCTCAGATCAATTTCATGGTTGTTTTCAAATTAAACAGGACAATTTTACACCTCCTGCATTACTCTATTTTAGTAGCTTATACATGAAAAGGTAGATGTTATAATGATATGCTTTATCTCCGCTTGACACATTAATCTTGGATATGAGACTGTGTACAATCATTATTGCTATTAATCAACCAGGCATCCCCCAGAGTGACAAAATATGAAAATAATGACTACACTCAATCAACAAATTTGAAAGTAATGAGTATTATTAATACTTACTTATTTAAACAGATGCATTTACACAGAGAAGCAGTCAAATAAAAACCTGTCACTTGTATTATTACTGTTTGACTAAATACTCTGAAGTTACTTAATTCTTCAGGAATGTATTAGTAACTTCTAAATATAAATAAATAAATAAAACTGTAAATAAAGTAATGTAGTTCACTTCAGCATTATAGATGGTATAAAAACATATGTCTGCACTTGAAAACCCTAGGCCTTTAGTCCATTCCAAAATTTAGCACATATGGATGGATGATGAAGTGATGACAATGCCCTATGTCGAGGGTTGAGGGTAACCAGTAAAGCATAATGTCAAGCAGGTCATAAAGTCAAGTTCAGTACTTTTAGAACATCACTGATACCAGTTGATGCCAGAATCAGCTGAAAACTAAGGTCATTTCCTTCTCCACTGTAGATTTTGCAGTGTTAATTTGGAGACAATGGGACCAAATACACTCCAGAAGAAGTTAAATAAACTCTCTAAGTGTTGATTTAACACTGCAAAATTTACTGTGTATTAGAGATGGATGATATGGGAAAAAAAATCATATCATGATAATTTCTTTCATATTTGTTAAGCTTACCCATACGTTAGTTATGAAAACATCAGGGTATTTGTGATTTAATTATGATTTATATTCTGTCAGAGGTTGAACACAACTGATGTGCTGAACAACATTATACAAGTGTTTCAAATAAATAAAACTGGTACATACATTTAAAACTAAACTAGAAGTCTGACCAGCAAGAAAAAGCTGTCCAGTTTTAAAACAGAACACAAACAAAACAGACCACCTTCACAAAACAATACCACAGTCATATATGTGTTGCTTAACTGCCATAACTGGCATAAAACTGAAAATGAAACTCAACACACTTGGAACATTCGTTCTATGCCACACCCTATATTTTTCAGTAACCCAGTCACTCAAGCTGTCATCACATTCTCCACACACATTCACACATTCACTATCTCCCTGTGCAGCCTAAATATTAGTGTAAATGCTGCAGCTGCTCTGATGCCTGTTCTCTGTGTAACCCGGTGGTAAATAAAAGGGTAACTAACATGCCTTAAAACTGTAAAGGGTTCATTTTAATCCTTTATCCATATCACTGAGACACTGGGTTAGTGTAAAAACAAATGGTAGCTTAGTTACTGTTGTAATTATATGGTTAGTCCTATATAATAAAATGTATTATTATAGTAATGTAGTGACTAGTGAAACCATATGTTTTCATGGTTTATATTTCATTGACACAAAATCCAAATAAGGTTAATTGATATTGATAAATATATTTTGGATGATGTGAGATCGATTATCTTTCTTGTATTATAAGAGGGAAAGTGATTCATGTAAGAGATTTTGTAATATCTGTTTGGTTTTTGTTTCACTTCCGTGTCACTGTGTTCCTGCCCTGCTCTTGTCATTGGTCATAATGTGTTGTCACTCACTGTGAGGACAAATGAGAGACAAGTGGGGTGAAGGGGTGGAGGAAGGAACGCGGAGAGGGAAGAAAGGAGAAGCACGGAGATGTGACGGTAGACATTTTTAGTACACGCGAGACCGATGTTTCAAGGCTGGTGTGTCATGTTTATTGGACAGAAACTTCTCGTTGAAGCGTGATGAGACTGTGGGAAATGCACATCCTGGAGGCAGACGGAGCAGAGACCCGACGAGCGGATGTGTGAGCGTAGTTAGCTAATAATGAGCCACGAGGCGTTATAGCTAAGCTAGCTGCACTGCGTCGCCATCAGCCGTGCGGAACCGTGATATTTCAATGCACTCTATGTTTTGCAAGAAGTATTTCAACGCACTCAAGGTTCGATGAGACCAACAATACTCAAAGATCTCCATGTTTAAATCTGGATCTGAGTAACTTTCATTTTTGAACTCAATGTTGGCAGATGTACTCTAATGCGTAGCAGAATAACAGTTCAATTTAGAAAAGTAGGAGAAGCGAAAATCATCTTCAGCCCTTCAGGCATATTTATTAAAATGACAAATAAACGCTGCTCTTGATGAACCACCACGTGGGAGAGGACGAAGAGAGAGAATACCAGGGGGAACAGTCAGTTTTATATGTGGAGTGATGTCACATAACATTTGACCTTACACAGAAAAATCAGTAACACCCCCTTGTGGTGTGGAATCAGTATGTACAGGATACATCTCAGTCATACACATTATCAACACTCCCACTTATGAATGACTTGTACACTGTACAGCGTTTAACAATCAAAATAACAAACTGAAACATAAATGACAGATGTCAAATATTTCACAGTACATTCCTATGTACTAACATATATACAAAATGATCATGATCAGACACTTATACCAAACATGACTTCTGAAAACCTCATCAACTTAACCTTTGAGACAGGTTTGGTCATAGCATCTGCAATCATCTTATCTGTTGGACAGTAAACAAGTGTCATTTTCCCTTCCTTGATGGTTGACCTAATGAAATGATACTTGATGTCCACATGCTTGCACCTTTGTCTGCACACAGGGTTCTTAACCAGTGCTATAGTGCCCTGGTTATCCTCATACACAACAGTTTTAGCATATTCATAGTTGTCAATGCCCTTCAGTAATTGCTCCAGATAAATACACTCCTGTATTGTTAGAGCTAAAGCCATGTATTCGGCTTCACATGTGGATAACGCTACTGTGGGTTGCTTTTTTACTTTTCCAAGAAACCAGTGAGCTTTCTTTGCTCATACTCGCACAGTAGCCAGATGTGCTCCGTCTGTCGCTAGTGTCTGCCCCCCAATCTGCATCGCTGTATGCCCTGAGGCCTAAACCATCACTGCTCTTCCTAAAAGTCAGCTGCTTCTCAGTAGTACCTTTTAGATAACGCAGTACATGTTTCACAGTCGTCCAGTTTTCATCTGTGGGGTTTGCAAAATGTTGTGATAGCTTGCCTACCACAAAACACAAGTCAGGTCTCGTACAAGTAGCTAAGTAGATGAGACTACCTACAGCTTCTCTGTACTTCCTCACATCAGTCATCTTAGGTGCATCATCAGAATAGTCAATCTTCTGTTCACATGGTGTCCCACGTGTCCTGCACTCCTGCATGTCAAAACGATTGAGAATCTTTTCCACATATCTTTTCTGTGACATTGTTACACAATCATCAGTTTGACTGAAGTCTATGCCTAGAAAATGTTTTAATCTGCCTAAGTCTTTCATTTTAAACCTGATTGAAAGCATTGCCTTTACTTGCTCTAGACTTCTCATGTAATTTGCTGCGATGATAAGATCATCCACCCAAATGACTATGATCACCTTCCCTGCCTGCTTAGACTCCTTAGTGTAGACACAATGGTCTGCTGGGTTTTGTGGAAGTTGTCATTTATCAAACATTTGTGCAGCATCTCATTCCAATTTCATCCTGATTGTTTCAGGCCATAGAGAGATTTCTCTAGTTTGCACACTAAATTCTCTCCAATTTTTTCATAACCTTCAGGTTGATCCATGTAAATGTCTCTGTCTATGGGTGCATGTAGATACGCTGTCTTTACGTCCATTTGATGTAGCACCAAGTTTTCTTGGGCTACCTTCTGCATGACTATACGCACACTGGTCAGATTTGCCGTGGGGGAAAATGTTTCACCATAATCTATCCCTGCTCTCTGGCTATATCCCTTCGCTACAAATCTGGCCTTGTACTGTTCATGTCCATCAGCACCCTCCTTAATGGAATATACCCACCTACCTCCCACTGTTTCTGTTCTCTGGCAATTTGGTCAGGGTAAAGGTCTGGTTTTCCTCCAATGACTGCATTTCCTCGTCCATTGCCCTCTTCCATCTACCTGACTGTGGTGATGCCATAGCCTCTTTAAAGGTCAGTGGCACTCCACACACTGCTCGGTAGCAATAGTCTACATTAGTGAGCATACTGCTATCGTCGCCACTATCTTCCTGAGTATAATCATTAAGGTATCTTGGGGGTCTACGCTCTCTAGTGGTGTATCTCCCACTGCATGGGACCTGTGGTGTCACCTTGTGGTGCTCCTCACCATCATCGATTGGAGATTGAGGACTGTCAGTCTGTACGTCTGTGCTCGTAGCACTGGGTTGTGAGGAGTCAATCGTGTCATTATTTACAATGGGCTCAAATCCTGGTCCTTGTGTCTGAGTCTCGCTCTCACATGTGGTCTTTAAGATAAACTTAACTAACCTGTGCTTCTGCACTTTTCCCTTGCTGGGGTAGTAAACTAAAAAGGCGGGGCTGCCCTTGTCGTGCCCTACAAAGAGCCCCTTCTCACACCTAGGATCTAGTTTACCCTTGTCTTGTAGGTACACGTAACACTCTGACCCAAATTTGTGCATTTTTGCTAAATTACACTTCTTCCCTGTCAGTGCAGTGTACGGTGTTGTGCCAATGTGCTTGTTAAAGCATCGGTTTCTGGTGTAGGCTGCCTCCTGAACAGCATAATGCCATAGGCTTTTAGGCAAGTTGCTGTCAATAAGCTTACACCTAGCCATTTCAAAAAGAGTACGCCCTTCCCTCTCAGCTATCCCATTCTGATGTGGGGAGTAAGGACAAGACGTTTCATGTCTGATTCTGTTCTTTCTCAGTAATGTCTGAAACTCTCTGTTAGTAAACTCAGTCCCATTATCTGACCGGATGCTTAGCTCCTCGGTCTCACCGCGCTAAACTAGCTACGACACTTTTAGCTTGCTAGTTAGCTAATGTGCTCTTGAACTTTCCGTCGTTGTAAACTGTTTTCATCGTTACTGGGCCCATAACCTGTTGGCAGATGTACTCTAATGCGTAGCAGAATAACAGTTCAACTTAGAAAAGTAGGAGAAGCGAAAATCATCTTCAGCCCTTCAGGCATATTTATTAAAATGACAAATAAACGCTGCTCTTGATGAACCACCACGTGGGAGAGGACGAAGAGAGAGAATACCAGGGGGAACAGTCAGTTTTATATGTGGAGTGATGTCACATAACATTTGACCTTACACAGAAAAATCAGTAACACCCCCTTGTGGTGTGGAATCAGTATGTACAGGATACATCTCAGTCATACACATTATCAACACTCAAGACTTGTGAGTTAAAAATTAACCTGGACTGTGTGTGTGTGTGTGTGTATATGTATGTGCGTGAGTGTGTGGGCCCACTCTTGTTAAAATTAAAGACGCAGTTCGTGCGCATGTTCACAATGTTTTCATGCTGTTTTGAGATACTGTATTAAACAGACCGAAGCCATGTTTAAAGATCTCTCTGGTCCAGTTGTTATTCATAAGGCATTATAGTACTGGTACATATTACATTAACCAAACCCTAGCACCCCTCTATTTACACTAGCTGTTAATTTCATGTGCCAGGTAAACGGTGAGGGTGCTACATCTGTATGTCAAACTAACTTGTCATGGCTCTTCTATGTTTGGTTCTGTGCAACGCTACTTAATTGTGATTGATTGTACTTATGTTTCTATTGAGGGAAAAGTCATTTTAAGATATATATTTTCATTTTATTCCCCAGCTCTACCTTCTATAGAACCAATTGTCAAATCACAAGCTGCTTTCTCCAGTTAATCTTGAGGTTTTGTTTGCCAGCCACATTACAGCCCACCTCTGCCGCACATCCTTCTTCTCATAATGTGTTTGACTTTATTAATGTCATATCGTTGACACAAAGAAGAGCCTTGCTGGAGCTGCTGCTGTGATACCAGATGGGAAATGTTAAAAATACCAGGAGTTAAAATGTTAATTGATGATTGTATTTTGAGAAAAATGATCATAGATGAGTCATAGACAAAAGATTAGAACTAGAGAAATGGGGCACTAAGGTAACTTATATCTGAAATATAGAGAAAGGATTGACATTAACAAGATTTTCATCATCAGCGTGACAATGACTGATTAGAAAAAATATCACACGGGTACACGTGTGCAGAAAAATGCAAGAAATATATTTAGTGTTACTGATATATGTTACATTATTCTAAATGAGATAGCACTTACTAATTCCTAAAGCATCACAATGTAATTATATTTTTGCACAAAATGTTCATAAAAACTGTGTAACACTGCTGCTCTCCTTGACTTAAACCTTTGGTCCACATGGAATATAAATGTTCCAGAACAGTCATAATGCCAAGTATGACTTACATCAAATGAAATAACATGTCCTTAATGAAAGTGGTTTTGACTGAATATTAAGTTAAGATGTAATGAAATAGCAGGTTAATGGGTCACCACAAAGACAATTTAAGAAACAAACGGTTCCTCTTTGAGGGGGACTGAGACAATTAAAGCCTCCTGGTTTGTCTGGATTACAACCCCCCTGGTCACTGTTTGTTATTTATGTTGACCCTGGCAGCAGCTTATTGACACTTTTGTTACAAACATGCCGTCAAGAGACCCAAATCTTGTTGGCTTTGGATAATTTTTTGTCTTTTTGAAGCACTAAGATGAAAAAGAGTTTACCAAGCATGGCAATTTATGACATTTGATACAATATGACTCTACAAATACAGCTCTAATAAATGAGCCTGCCTTGATACTTCTTCCCCCCTAAAGGCAACACAAGAAGTATTGTTCTTGGTTCATTTGTTTGTCAGCAGCTTTACACAAGACCCACTGGACCAATTTCCATGAAATTTTCAAGAAAGTGGTCGAGAATAGGTCCCATTAAATATTGGTAGATGTAGGATAAAGGTCAAGGGTCAAGGTCACAAAAAATTGTTTTTGTATTGATAACAGATCAAATTAGGAATTTTCTTCCTGTACACCCATTTTTTCATATAGCTTCTGTTTGCTCTCACTGTTTCATTTCATTCATTTAATTTCATTGTATTTTTTTTTTTTTCGAGGAAATGAATAATCAATACAAATAGCTTAGTGTACATACAACAGTGTCTGATAATATAAAGACTCTCAAAAGAATACATGCAAGACCAACAAATGAAATTAGTTTGCCCATGCTCAAAAAGGAGTGGGGAGAAGAGTTGCCGATGTGCATTGACATCAGAACCTTAGGATACATTTGAAGACGTTACGTCAAGGGTCAAAGATCATAATTAAGGTCAAAATCAAATTTTGGATATAACTTTTCAACTATTCATCTCAGAGAATTTCAGTGAGTACCAAACACTCATCTTTTAATTCTGCATCTTGTGGGTCACTTGATCAATACCTAAAAAACTAAAATGGACAAATGAGTGGAGATAGAGACTTATTTATGATTATTGAATGATAGGAACCCTAGCATATGCTTCAAAATGGTGTCATGACCTTTGACCCTGAGTGACCTTTAAAGGTCAAAATCAAGGTCACATAATTTTAAATGGTCATAACTCCATAAAGAGTGGTAATAAGTACTCAGTTACTATTGTTGATAGAAATTACATGTACGAAAATTGCATCATGACCTTTGACCTGGAGCAACCTTGAAAGGTCAATAGTGTCACATTTTGAAAGGACATGTCCATTAAGAGCTGAAATGTTTGTGAGCTGGTGGGGCTTGTTGTACCTGACACTGCTTGTTTATTATTGAACATTATTGGTTATTATTGGTTGAAAGGTTAAAAGTCTTTAAAACAAACTGTACAGTTTTCAAGCAGCCGTTAAAGTCTGCATTGTGAGACCCTTTTTTTTTTTTTACTTTTTAAGCTGTAGGTGTTTAACAATGTGACATAAACAATGATTTAATCAGAAAGTGAATGAGCAGCTTATAGGAATTGAAAAGAACGGTGGAGGATAATCTTTTTAATTGCACGGACAGAATGTCCTCCAATCCATCGCTTCCTTTTATTCTTCACTCTGAAAAGATGTCATTGTAGATTGTTCCCCTTTGTTGTTATCTACTGAGAATTACCAAAAGGTTCTAAGACAGTCTACAGGATTATCTCTGTTTCTTTTAAGAATATTTTTGTCCTCTTTTGTAGTCTTTTTTTTTTTTTACTGTGCTATGACAAAACAAAGTCTTTCATTAAATCGAGCAGCTTCCCTCACTGTCTGCCCTGCACATGTTGGACAGGCACCAGAAACTACAGCCACGTTTTACCTTCTGACTTCTGGGAAATTTACATATGAAAGTGCATTTTTACAAACAGTTTCTAGTTATTCTTTATAACCCTTCAAACTACTTTACTTTATTGTTATTTATGCATGAAGCAAAGAGGCTCAGTAGACACAATCAGAATGTTGCTGAATGGTCTGAATTTAACCATCCTCAAGTTACAAGCTAGAGTAATTGAACACATAGGTGGCACTATCGCCTCCTGCCTTCAAAAGTAACAAAGATGTAAAGCACAAAGCCTCTTATTCCTCAAACACCTGCACTATGGCAGCAGCTTTGCTAAAACTTTCCCAAAGCTTTTCCACTTTCAAAGCCTCCTATTTCTGTCACAAATAAAAAATAAATAACAAAATGGACTTCCTGAAGAATACTTTTTCTAAGCTCTTCTTTGGCGGTAATAAAAGAGAACATTTTACAACTACACTTTAAAAGCAGATAATCAATCTTATTGTTACTGCAAAAATGTATGGAGTATATTGTACTTTTTTGGCTTTATTTCTTGTTTTGTCTACTAATGTTAGAAAATTAGTCATGCATGGGTAATAAATCATGATAAGGAATAATAAGTTATTAAGTTATTTCAACATGGTATATATATATATATATATATATATATATATATATATATATATATATATATATATATATGTGTGTGTGTGTGTGTGTGTGTGTGTGTGTGTGTGTGTGTGTGTGCATAGAAGTAAGGAAAACAGCAAAAGCAGCTACAGTGGCACATATATTACAAACATTTGTATAAAACTTTAAATAATAAACTCTAAATTAATGTTCCTAAGTACTTTCCAAATGGAAACATTGCCAATGTAACGTTGGTGTTTAGCATAAATCATTTTAAAAAGTACAAATACTTTTCAGCCTCCAAAACACCTTACTAAAATTAGCCTTGCGGTATCTGTCCTGATAGCTCCCTAGTAAATGACAGAGACAGGAGGGGATGCACTCAGAGCAGAGAATAGCTCCAAGGCCTGATGGAAACCTGGTAAAATTAATGAACTGAGCTTGAATTCAGCAATGATATTAAAAATCTGAGGCAGCTCTAGTTAAGAACTTGTAAATGACTGAGAAATCCCTAAATACTGAAAATAGCATGCTGCATGAAGCTGTGGGCAACAATAACATCTAGTGCCTACTGAGGGAGTGAGTGGTGCCAATTAAAAATGAGATGCAATCAGGCTTGACATTTGCTTGACGCGATTAACCAGTTAGTGACATCAGTTTACTTCAAATACGACACATTTCCACTGTTTTACTGCAATTCAGTCTATTATATGTAACATCACTCTACATTTTAACTTTAAACTTGTGTCATGTGCATTTTCATATTCCCAAGGACAGTGCATATTTATATGTTTTATTTAAATGCTTGCTTATTGTATTTAGTACTACCAGATTTAGGATTCGGGTGCGGTCATTCTTTTGCCGTTTTTTCAGGGTCCAGGCACCTCAGTGGCTAAGCATGTCTGGTCTACAAGTCATTTCCAGCCACGGCAGTGGACAGAAAAGCTGACTGCTTTGACCGTTGCATGACTGACCTCACCCACTGGTTTAGCATAAGATATACATAGATGATCTGTAAATATACAGAGCGGAAGCCAAGGATGTGGCTTTTGGAGAAGGAATATGGGTTAGCAGGGGGTGGCTGAAAAAGCATTTGTGTATTCATTGTTATTATAATATTCAGCTTGAAGCCTGTTAATGTCACTACTCTGTACAACATCCATAATGACATATATAAACAGTTTCTGTGAATGTCATTAAATTACATATAAGGACTTAATGGGAAGGAGGAAAATAAAACACGTAAGTTCAATATTTTTAGTACAGTGACATATTTCAGACTACATTGGACACTAAAAACTACAACGGCTAAAAAATTAACTAATATCTTGGATTTTTTTTTTTTTTATGATGATATGTTTCAACTTAAAAAAAAACAAAACATAATCTTAAATTGTTTTTCTGTATTGGGTGAGAGAGTGAAACAAAAAGCTCCATTAAGTTGCAGTAGGCCGCTTGGGTGATGAGTTTACTACTACAGCTTCACCTCATTATTCACACAAACACACAGTAAACTCCCCACAATTGCAGCTGCAAAGTCAAGGCAGGTACATCCTTTAATGAGCACAAATACTTTCACTTTCTGCATGCAAAATAAAGTCTCAAATCTGACGTATGAAGATTTTCTTCCCATTTGCATAAGGTGCTGGGAGTATTTCACCTCCACCTGCTGTACGACATGACCCTGCTGAGCTTCGGATGTGACATAAACTTCCCTGAAGTGAAAGCACACGTTACGCATTGGATTAGTTTGTTTTGCACGCCCCCGATTCAAGTGATTCTACTGCACACACTTTGCTAGACGGCTATAGAGTCCAAGCAGGAAATGAAAACAAATGCTATGACACCATTAACTTTCTTGGAGCAAGAGTATAAATATTTCATTTTGAAGGTTTTAGATCTTTGCCCCAGAAGGATCTTGTCCTGCATCTTACACTCCTGTCCTAAATACACTGCTATTACTGATCTGCCCCTACATACCCAGGATGGGTGGAGGCTTTACATAACACCCACTCTCTTTGCACAATAACACAGACATGCACACACCACTTGAGCTAGAGAGCAGCAAGAAAAGAACCACAGCTGGCTCAAATAGAACAAATGCCTTAAATAACCCTGGCCATTTTATTTGGTGTAAGAAAAAGAAAAGGAAAAAACAAAACAAAACAGGGATCTGTGTTTTCAGAGGCGGTCATTAATCAGTCTGAAGAAGAAGAAGGACCAGACTGTGTTCAGGCTGCTCCCTACAGCATTTACAGAGACAAAAAGGTGTTTTTCCACAAGGGTGAACAACACTGCTTTTTGTAAACCCATCCACATATCAAAAGAGTGAAGAGAGGATATTGTTTTACAGAAGCACACCTCTCCCTTGGAGGAGTGACTTATCTTCCCATGAATCTAAGCAAAGAGATAAAGTAAAAGCAGTGGGCTTTGATGTGCTGTTCAGGACCTTTCAAGCATCTCATTTCCTCCTGATCAATTTTCCACAGTATGTGTTTTGATTCTCTAAATGCTGTACTAATCCAATTTGTTGGCATGCTGGTTTATGGCAGACTGAGTCCTGATGAATAGAAGACCCTCGAGGTTTGGTATACGTTTCTGGGCTTTCCTTGAGATTAAAAAAAATTCCCCATTCTCTCACAAGGACAAGCTTTTAGAATTGATCTTCCAGGTATTATTAGTTGATTCAGTCACCTACACACACCTTCTGTAATCAGTTTTATCGATCCAAACAGCAATTTTATTGGTTCATTTTTGATGAGCTTGTGTATCTATTGTCGTGACTGACTCCATGATGAATTGGCATGTAATTGTTGGAACACAACGTGGTGCAGTGTGAATTTATAATCATACTCTTATTTTAGCATCTTGAAATAGGATCTTTGGTTTATTGTGTTTGGGGTCATTTTGACAGTTTGTGAAAAAAGATTACAGGAAACATGAGCAGTGATGCTATGATAAAAAGACTGTAATAAATATTGTTCCATCACAGTCTATTAAGTCAAAGTTGAATTAAAGATTTCAATCAAAACTATAATTAGTTAATCTTAAAAACCTCTATTAGTTTTTAGTAATGTTACCATACTGCACACTTTACATAATCACTACGATGGCTAAGAACAAGGTCTAATTGGAGTTTTAATGTAGTTGTTTGATGAGGCTGAACCTGGGGGTTCACTAATTCTTCTCTGGTCCAACATTTCCACTGTGTTCCTGCCGCCAACTTCATCCCTATCAACCACTCAGTGGATGTGTTGAGACCTTTCAGTTCTTGTCCTTCAGTACTTGCTCAATGACAAGCATATTGATCACTTTCACAGGCGTAGATTTATATAGGGATGGTACATTAGGGACATGTCACTACCAATATTTGGGGAATACAAAAGAGTTCCTACCAATAATTACCATGTTATTTTAAAATAACAAAAATCTACATTTATTAATGTAATATTTCAACATACTATGTAGTGGTAGTATTAATAAAACTATTTAAAATTAGTTCACATTTTGAGAGGTTCCAAGATGTATTTGGAACCACAATCAGGGCTGGACTGGGCCAATTTTTCAGGTTGGGCATTTTTTACTTAGACCAGGCCACCACCTGTTTTTACTTATGTATTTATGTATAAATAAATTAATATTTTATGTATACATATATAAATCATCATTTCATTCAGCCTGGTTACTAAAATCTAAGTATAAATAGAAATTATATAATATCATATTGCTTACATAAATACTGTATACCATAAATAATATATCATTACTTGTATGATCCAATTCATCACATAAAACAAGAAATGTCTCGATACTAAGGTTGAACTTTTCAAACTGCAATACACAAAAAGGCCAATAGATGGCGATTTCTGATCTATTGGCAGTAGGTCACATTACTTTTTAAACATAGCAGTCATTTCATTCAGCCTGGATACTTAAATCTAAGTATAAATAGAAATTTACATTGACTTATATTGACCTCTCGCTCAGTCATGTGTTGTTATCATTATCCAGTATGCTAGCGTAAACTTTTACCTGTTAACATTCGCTAAACCCTATAATCTAGACAGAGGAAATACACTAATGTCATTAATTATTAGTGTCAATTTAATTCTGATGCCCTACTGATATGAAAATGTCATTTTTAAATGATTTACATTGTGTTGCCCCTGTACATGCTCTACACTGAAATACATTGAGCAGCAGTTAACTTTTACCACTATCCATCTATTAAGCTCTGGATATCACATGACTTTTAGTTGCTGGGACGCCATGTTGGCAGTAAACATGACTACTGAAGTTACCAAAGCTATTTATTTTGAAAGTATCGCTGATATTGTAGTAGCCATTCATGGTAATAACTGCATTCCAGAACTTAGTTGCAAGTTTGTATTTTTGTGACATCTCTGATACCAGTGCTTCCTAATCTACCAAAACGATTACTGCCAAGATGGCTGCGTCCACTTTTTCCTGGCCACATTACCAGCCTGTAACGTCATCATCCAGAGCTCTGATATATTAAGTTATTAATATTATATTTCACGCTGTAAAAAAATAAAACAAAAAACAACATAGGCCAGCAGGCTTTGCAGGCCACTGGGCAAATGCCTGGTATGTCTTACTATCAATCCAGCGGTGATGACGTCCCATGCTGCTACCACTGGATTAATAAATGTATCTGCCAGAATAAACCCCTGGCAGATACATGCAATCAACATGTTAATTAGCAAAGTCATGCAAAGATGTATAGCCCCATGCTCCATTTGAGTTAGTTAGTGCTAGTGTAGCTGTTGGCTATAAAACTTCTCAGTTGTTATCACTAATTAATGATAACTCTGCATTGAAATTAGACAATAGAAAACAGATGCAAGCCCAGTGCAGGTTAAGAATATGTGCTTTGTCACTATATTTTTCTTTTTCCCCAATAAGAGTTCAGTCATATGGCAGAATTAATTTTTACCGACCTCAATACTACATGAGGATGTATTCTAGTCCTCATGTCATGTTTGTTAAAAAAAAAAAATGGGTTCATGAATCTTTTTCATGAATATTTTGTTTGATTACATAGGACACAAAGATGTTTAGTGCTAACCAGCATAAGGATTACACTGCATTAAATGGGTGTAAAAGTTCTAAGTGTTCAAGTTTACATATTTAGTTTGTCCAGTTGATAAACAAAGATGCACATAAGCATGCATTATTTATTTATTTTTATATAGTCCAATATATTATTTATTTATTCTTGAGTAAATTAATAAGTGTTCTTGAAGTGGTATGAGTGTGGCTGGTTTCAATGTAAGTTATGGTTTGGGGAGGGGGGGTAGTAAATTATATTGTCCCTACCTAAGCTTAGACCAAACCTACCCCCTTGGTTACTTCGCATGTCTGTCTGTCTGTCAGTATGCACCCTAGCAGTCACATTTAAAGCATTATTGTTATGAAAATATATCCAAATAATTTGCCAATTTCATTAGTTAGCTTTATTAGTTTTTGGCAATAGTTGGCGAAAGTACAGCTGAGATATAGTCTTCCAAAGGCCTCTGGTAAACACATTGTCTATAGCAGTTTCATCCACAGGTTTGTTATTGTCCTTCTTGATCCTCTTTGGAGGCACCCTCTGCTACTCTAATATCACCACCCACCAGGGGGCTCTAGACTCTTCACCAGTGTTAGGTAGTGATCTGAGCCCTCCACTCCAACCTGCTACAGCTCCATAGACATGTTCCCAAAAGTCAGAGTCTGTGCCACAAACCAATGAAATCCCTACATGGTTTCGTGGCAAGATCTTAATCCGTGTAACTAAAACCAAAAGCAAGACCACGAAAAAATAACTCGCTTTTTCATTATTTGTTTCCTAAACTAAAATGAAAACATGGATAGCGATGTGGTTTTTTCAGTTTTCCTTTTTGTGTTTAATTGAATAATAGAAAAAAATGGATAAAGGCCATTTTCTGTTTTATCCAATTTTAACCTGAATCAAAGTTCTGAAGCAACTTGAATAAACCGGAAATGACTGTGACCCACAGTGACAAAGATGGAAACCTACATCATATTTGGGGAAACTAAGAGTCACCCTAAGACCTGAAGATATTCTTTTTCTTTTTCTTTTCTTTGTAATATTTTGAAGACGGGGTTGGAGTACATAAGTGTTTCTTCTTCCCACTCCCTTTCAGGCAGAAGATTACACATTGTTATTTGTTTATTTGTCTTAATGTTTAAGTTGGAAATTGTTTTTGTATATTTTGTAAGGAGAGTAAAAACTGTGAACTTGCCTGAAATAAACTAATCAATGAATCAATCAAAAGATATGACGACAGAGAAAAGTGGTGTCATATCATACCATAATGATCTTCAAGTCCAGTGACCATGTTTCTTTGGCTTGTTAAGATTCATTTCCAGTTTACTCAATTTGCATCAGGTCAAAATTGGTCAAAACAGGAAACAGCTGTTATCTGTTTTTTCTATTATTCATTTAAGCACAAAAAGGAAAACTGAAAAAACAAATCATTATCTGTTTTTTTTATTTTGGTTTTGAAAACAAATAATGAAGAAACAAATAGTTTTTTCATTGTCTTATTTTTGAAATATGAATGAACGAATGGTACACGGATTGATCTTGATTGGTTAAATGATTATTTAATTAAGGCATGTCTACCAATTTTGTTTGAATTAAAAGCATTTATCTGACAGTGATATTAAGTCATGTAACCACCTACAAAAACTGTGTGCATATATGACTCATGCCAACAACGTCATTCATTTTTTTCTTGTATTAAATTGCCAATGAAAAAAGTGACACATCTCAGGACTGGTGAAAATCTGATTAACACACTGTAGCTGAAGAAATAGAGACCTCCAGGATTTCACTCTGATGACCACTCATACACCCAGTCAGATTAATTAAGGTTAGTAAGTCAAAATCAATCCAGATTAGCATGTACTTGATTAAATTGGTCTGAATAATTAGATATCCTCTCTCCGTAGTCAGAGGGTGACTCAAAGTATGAAAAATCTTGATGCTGTTGGGAATCATGCCAACTGAGCTTTCCTCTGCAAAGTGGAAGAAGACTCATTCTGTGGTGGAGTGATATGAAGAATGACAAGTAATATCCTTACCACACTTTATTACTGTTCCAATCATTTAGAAATTCCCACCCTCACATTACCATGGTACTCAGTATGAGCATACTGGAATGAATCTGAGTGAAAATAACTGTGGAGTGTATCATTAACTGCAGTAAATGAGAAATATAATCATTAGACCTAATTGGAGACAAAAGGGGATTCGACGTAAACAATGACATGCTCTTCTTTCTGAGATGAGTATAGTCTCACAGGTTATTTCATCTAAATTAATACAGACACAAAAGGAAAGTGTCTCTCAAGACTTTCATTCTGTATTAGATAAATCAGTTCTTTCCGATTGCTTTTGAAGATGAAGAGGCTCTGAAGCACTTTGTAACCAGTTCCCAAATGAAATGTGACTTAATTTCAACAAAAAAAAAAATGATGGCATGATCCCCTAGATAACAACAAGATGAGCTGTATAGGAATAGATCAATAAAAGATTAATAGTATTCTATGTTCAGTGACCATTTGGGATGTATATATTTTAATTGTTTGATTAAAGCTATATTGTTAGGATATATGGAGAAGCTGACAACTGACAGCACTATTATGAGTTTAACTGCAAGGATTCATCGTATCCATATGGAGTTCAGCTTGGGGATAGTTTAAAATCCCTGAAACAGCATTTATAAAATGATTATTTCAGGTGCAGTGGCAGATCTTTTAGGCAGAGTGAGGAAAGACTCACTGTAGAACTTTAAAAAAAAACTGAAAGTATTGAATATATGGTATAATCCTCCTACACCATGTGCAGATTTCACTGCTCGGCTATTAAATAACATAAAGTATCAGTCCAGTCAGCCCAAGCCAATGTTAAGCACCCATACCAGTTAACCACAGGAGTAGCTGACAATCTTATATTCACCACAAATAACTACAAGTGGGAGATAGTTGTTAAAACCTGCCTCAGATAAATCCAGTATAGTTTGAGCCAAGTATGACCAAGTTTTTTTTTTTTTTTTTTTTTCCAGTTTAGTTTATTTCGAGTACACAAAATCATCAAAAGATCAATCACACACACGCACTAAATATTAAAATATTTGGCTGCAAGACTAAAAAATGCATTGATCTCAAACAATGTTAACACCCTCTCTGTGGTGTTAAACAATGAGAACAAATGCAGACAAAAAAAAAAAAAAAAAAAGTCAATCATGATGGTAAAAAAAAAATTAAATAAAATAAAAAACTAAAATATGATGGTTTAACAGTTTGGAGTCAGATTTGTGACAAACATAGCTTAAAACTAGACAAGCCAGTCCCTTTCTAAATATATAAAGGAGTTTGATGTACATCTGAACAGTTCTGTGATGAGCCTTTACACATCCATGTAATCAAATCATCTAGAATAAAGTAAGAAGCAGCTGGATCAGCTTGTTGCCACTCCTTCATCACCCTCTGTTCTAGCTGCCAAAAAAGTGTCTGATCACAAACTGGCTGTCTTCCACAGAAAGTCTTTTCTATCTGCCACCTCTGACCTGAGCTCTTGCTTGTCCAAACAGATAAAGCAGATCAAAACAGCAGCTGCTTCAGATAGTCCCCATGCACTACATGAAATGTTGTTTTAAAGCGTCGCTGTACATGTATAATATAGTGGTATATTGACAGCACATGGCAGGGATGGGGATGATGTGGTGGCAACACAATGAAAGTACTCAGGTCAGGTGCAGGTCACGTACTCGGAAATAATGGGAAAAAACTGAATGATGGAACACATTGTATGAAACATACAAGAAATATTGATCCCTCCCAGAAAAACCAATATATGTTTAGCATTTGATACAGTACAATCGATCTTAGAAACAAAAGTATACCTATGTCTTAACAATATACCGCATAATATTTGCTTCAGTGTTAAGAAAATAAAATGTCTGGCACCCACAACAACTACATCTGGACATATGGCTCAGGAGGTACAGTGTGTCATTCAATAGCTGAAAGGTTGGTGGTTCAAATCCCACTCTGACCTGGTCATGGGCTGGTATGTCCATGGATAAGACACTTCACATTACTTGCCTCCTGTGCTGCTACTCACACTGGTATATGGATACATATGAATGTTTAGTGGTGGTCAGAGTTGTTATAGGTGCAAATTAGCAGCTGTGGCTATATATGTAGTTTACCATCACCAGAGGGAGAATATGAGAGTGAATGGATAATGGATCCTCTGTATGTGTTTAGAGTATGGATTCATAGAAAAGAATAATATATATCAAATGTATTCTTATATACTTACTACAGTAATGTGTACACCAACATTAGGTTTCCTGGTGTTGTAAATGTTTAATCACCACACACATCCGTTTGTCACCGTCTGTATTAAAATCCAAATTAAATATATTTGAAGTATGTACAGTAGTAAAAATAAAAGAGGAATAAAAACAGCTTCTATTAATCAAAAATGGGATAATTAGTGTGACTTCCCTTTGCACTTAATATGTCTTCAGTACTTTGTTCAGATAATATGACAGGTATTGCATTCATTTTCTGATGTTACCAGTGTGTCAAATCAACAGATCAAATATTTCTGATTTATTTATTTTTCATCATAGGGCCAAAGGTCACAACAAAATAGACCATTAGAACACATGTTTTAGTTTTCCTCTATTTTGCTGTTTTTTTCTGAATAAAAGAGAATCAGGAATAAACTTGTATGCTCATTTTAACCCTGCAAAAACAACAAAACTAAAGGTGGCCTAAGGGCTCACTCATACTCTACATTGAAGACACAGACAGTCCAGAACAAGTGTTCTGTCCATCCCCTGCAAACATTATGTTCATAATCCTGTCCATTTTCCAGGAGCTTGCCAATCTGTACCCAGATGGAGAATATGGAGCAGTGCCTCCGGGAACAGTGGAGGCAGTGTTGAGGTTTTGAACAGAATAATTTCCATAAATAGCACGAAAAACGACCATCATATTTATGACAATTAGCTATTTTAATATCAGCATTAGTATCCACATTAGAAAACCTCCTCTGTTGTTTATTATTATTGACTTTCTTCTTCTTCTTCTCAAAAAACTTTACTCTTGTTTAGCCAGTTAGATAATTAAGAGCAGTGCCCTCTGGTGGATTGATGGAGAAATGCTCATTCTAATGTACAGAATACAGAATAGAAATATAAAGGCAGTGATGCATGACAACATTAGAAATAGAAATACCTATTTATATACAAAAATGAGCACAAATTAGCCCAAATATCTTTGTATACACTGTAAAAAAATCCTGTTATATTTATGGGGGGAAATGGTAGCTGTGGTTGCCAGAACAATACTGCAAAAACACATCAAGCCATAAACACATTTACAGAGTAACATGTAGATTTAACATTTTAAACATGTACTGTAGATTTAAGATTGAATGTAAAAAAAAAAAGTAAAGTCAGAGGTAGGATTCTCAATGCTGACCCTTTGGTCATTGAACAGCCAGCCATTATTTAACATAATTAAAATCTTAAATTATTAAAAAGATTAGTTCTTTATAACTTTTGTATTTCTTTTAAAATTATATAGGCTGTTATTTCAGCATTGTGGTTTTGCAATTTTACAGTGTAGGTCTGTATATTCTAACTCTACCTACATATTGTACATAAAACAGCTCTGGACTCTGTACCTCTATGTTCTTCATCTTTACCTTGTTCGTAATTACTACAAAATTAAGACACTTCCACCTCTTTTCATTATTAATATCATGCACATGGATTAAAAAGCTAGTTTACTTCAGTTTTTCTTTCCAATGGTAATTACTTCATAAGCTACAGAAAACCACCATCTGCTTTTGGGTCCAGGTCTCCAACAATGACTTCACTATTTCTCTTCTAATCAGTCCTGATTGTTTTTCTTCCTCTTGCACTTTTTGAATATACCTACCAGCTAATTTAAAGTGACAGGCCCAGATCCTGTAACATACTACACTTTCCTAAATATCATCTTAAGTTACAGATTAGAAGCCACAAAGACTATAAACCATTCTTAGTGGCAGGAAATTAGAAGCATGGCAGGATTTTAACCTTGCAGCTTGATTAAAGTTTCTAAACTGCACATGGGAATTTTTCAACTTTTCATCTTAAAATTGAGTACAAGCCCCCAGGTGCCAAATCTAAATTAGTCTGGTCAAATTATTTGGCATGCTATTACATTACAGGTCAATCTGAAATCATGTGTAATTCATTTGCAAATTAAAAGAAATAATTTATTTCCCCATCCACATAGACACAAGCATATACAGTTGTCCTCCTGTTTAATATTAGTGTCCTTAGAGCACTTAGAGATGGTGTAAAGTTCTGCTGATCCTTTTCTTACTTGAGTCATAAGTGCTCTCGGCACGCTGGGTTATGGCTTTTATTTTTACTGTAAAAACACTTGGATGTCTTATATAATGCTGAGTGCGCTGCCAGGTGAATTAGAGGCTGGCACTTGATGGGGAAAATGTTTATAGACAGAGGAGCTACGCCTCACAGAAAACCCATGTTGGTCCACAGATAGAGACGGAGAGAGAGACTGAAATGTCCTCATCAGCAGATCTGGAGAGCTGCCACGGTCAGACTGGGTCACAACTCAGAGGAAGCTTACTTTAATCAGAGCCATGCTTCCTTCCCCACCTCCTTTCATGTGCTCAGGGTGGATGCTGGAGTGCACGGCAGACAACACACAATGAGATCGACTTCACTGTTGCAGAAATTGTGAGATGTGAAAGGTGAGATTGATCTGAGAGGGACACCAATAATGATGTGTGCTCGACTCAATTGGTTCATATTGACCATTTTCTGAATGAACAGAAGACAATGAGAGTGACACAGGAGGAGCTCTGTTAAACTTATTTCTAACACCAAAACCATTATAGACCACCAGCTGTATGCACAATGATCCTTCCTCACGATGGAAAACACTGTTCCTCTGAGTTCTAGTAATGATTTAGTGTTTAAGTCCCTTTGAAAAGGCTATCAGGGTGCGTAAGCATTTCATGACAACACTTCTGCTCAACTTTACATGATTCATGACTGTCGTCAGCTCATAGATCCAGGTTTACTTGTTGGTGACTGTCAGAATATGTGGGTACTATGGACACAAATATTAAAGAAAACATTTCATTGAATGCAACATCAGTAAACACCCCAGACTGGAAGACGATGATGATGATGATGATGATGATTATTATTATTATTGTTTAAAAGGAAAACACTAAAATAAAAATGCTAGCTACAAAATGGCTTTTAGTAAGTTAGTCTAGATCCTAAAATATAAGTAACATGTAGAACATAATGTACAGTGGTGGGAAAAAGTTTTGGAACACTCCATTTATCTGTAATATATTACATTTAGAGTCACTCTTAAGTCAATGTCATTCTTACTTCTGCATGTTCTCTGTTCTGTCAAAGTTAAAACTGGATGGTTCAAAGAGTTGATGAAACACATCTTGTTAATTTTCATGCCAAGAAGAAACAGAGAAATCCTTTTGTCCCTGTCTGTCACGAATATTTAATATATTGTGTAATAATACTATGTATAATATTTGAGATTTAAAATTTGTCCAAAAATGTTTTCCACTTCTGTATGTAAAATACGTAAGCATTGATGAAATCCTAGTGTTCATTGCATCCAAATAACTTTAAAATAAGACTGTAATTCAGAATACATTTCCCATTTTACAGTGAAATCAAAATGACTTCATTATAGGTTATAAAAGGCAACCTACTGGTGAATTCATTAGGAATAAAAGAATATCTTAGAAGGATACATATGTTTTATAGAATTATTTGTGCAGTGTTTTGCAGCATAAATTAGAGTAATTATTATTGTATTATCATTTTATCTGACTCATAGCCTACTGAGCATAGCTGTAATTCATGTAATATAACTTTTTTAGTTAACATAATATATGTAGTAATTAGAATGTTGCTGGGGAAAAGCAGTTAATGGCACAGGAACTGTACAATATGGCAGTGCATGGACATCAATAATGCGTAGATAATGAATAAGGAAGCAATATGTATGCTAATAAGCAACTAGTTAATTGTCAATAATAAAAGTGAACCTGTTATTTCGATCTCTTGGCCCCTTTGCGCTCCATGTGTCTCCTCTGTTGGACTTATCAGTACATAGGGGAGCCCGATGATAAAAGTTCAGTCCAGTTCACTTTAGAACATACATAAAATCCTCATATACCCAACACTCATACAGTCAAAACAGAGAATCGTACTAACAAGACAAAATATGGCCCAAGCAACAAACTCTATATCTGAAATTACATGTCCAGTGGGTGAAATATTACATGATTTACACTTTACAAGGTTCATCTGATCATTTTCTTTGTGGAAGCTAATGTCACAAAACTTAATATCCTGAATTCTGATTCCATACTACATATAAAGGCATCTGATATTAACTAATGAAATGTCAGGACGAAAATAAAACTATGCAGGTGGTTATTAAGTGTGAATGATTAACATCTAGGCAGCCAGGTACAGAATAGGGGAGTATAATTACAAAGCCATAGGAAAAAGGGCAGTATGGGGATTACACACATGGGAAGTAAATAAGACAGACTTATAGCTCATGCTTTACTATAACATGATTTTTTTTTAGGAGAGAGCATTTAATACATTGGGTGGTGTTTTGAGAGATGTACTGATTAAAAGTGGCTCCTTATATTACCCAAAGGCACTATGCTGGTGTTCAGAGACACACGGTAAGAGATTTAAGACTAACTCACAACCTTGAACAATAAAGAACAACCAAAGTCAGATCCTCTCTGCAACATAAAGACACAAATGCACCACAAGAATATGCAATAAGTTAGTAAATTCACGCCTGTACATGACATACCCAATACACATGATCTTGTCAAACTTAACATAATGTTACATGTCACCCACACAAGAAAAAGAATGCAACTGCAAACATAAATAATTTACATAAGGAGTGGCACATCTATTACTGTAAATGCATATTATTATTAGTACTAATGGGTGCCAAATTAAATATTGTATGTGTCGTTTTTTGTTTGTTTTTGATCTGCGCTCTGTAAATTACATATTTTGTGACAATTATAATTAACCATAGAATAAAATTTGCCTATAGGATTGTTTCAGGTTTCAAGCAATTCATCATAAATCTGGAAATAAATTGCTGGAAAAATATTAAAAATGCTAAATAAAGTTCACTAAAGAAAAATATTAAAAAGTCAAGACATGGATTATATGATTAAATGAAAGTCCTACTATCTGTAAAATATGTTTGTTTGTTTGTTTTCCCCTTTTTCTTTGTTTTGGCTAGTTAACTAATCATTTTGCACAACTCCCTTTCAGCTATCTTGGAGTTGCACACAGAGATACAACAGACGGACTGACAAGGACATTTAATAGACCATTGAATTCTGCTAATTACCAAGCTCTGTTTCTACCAGCCTGCTTTTGTATAATAATCCGATTAGGAGGGACTTTTTCTCATCCTGCTATGCAGTATATGCACACTCATTGACCAGATGCATGTAGAGCTTCAAATTCCACCAAAAATTCACTTATGTGGGCTGTAATTATTGTGACATTTCCAAGCTCAAATTTAAGGCTTTTTTTCCCCCTTGTGAAAATGTCTTTTGCAACCAAAGATAGATGTGAAACAGAGAGACTCCATTGCCATTATAATATGTCCTGCATTTACAATATAGACAGAAGAAAGAAATTAAATGTCTGTCTATAATTTGATGCTAGCACTTTATGACTCCACTTCACTGAGGTAGGTACAAGAACTTAGTAAACTGCTGTTGTTAGAAATGCATAACACACATTAAGAGCTGTAAGAGGACCCCCCCCCCCCCCCCCCCCCCCCCAATAAATAAATAAATAAATGAATAAAAATCACCCAAACAGATTTCTTTTGGATTTTTCAAAAGACACAGTGGCCATCTTTCCCTCCCTCTCTCTCTCAGCAGTGTGTCAGCAGTCAGCCTCATCGCTCCAAACTGTAGCGATTAGACAACAGTGTTGCCATGCAGGACTGGAGTCAAAGTTGCCTGTGTTAATAGCGGTTGTGAGATTAAGGGAGGTAGACAGGGTAGAGACAGCTCATAAAAGCTCCAGCTGATCTAAGGCATACAGGCGCACAGAGACAGGAGGGGAGGGGAGGGGATGGAGCTAGAGTCTGAGCCAATGTGCAGGGATACCCCCATAAACCTGGACTGTAACTCTGTCTGACAGGAGTCACTGATGGCAGGGCAGGACAGGACTGGAAAGATCAGACTTTCTTCTGTGCCACTCTATTAGCCAATAGAGATCAAAGTGATGCTACCCGGCAAAATAACCCTCTTGTGTCAAGTGTTGTGAATGTTTCTTCTGAAATGTCTAGCCACACATGACTATCTACACCAGGGGTGGCAAACCCTAGTTTTGGAGAGTTACTAGCCTGCATGTTTCAGATGTTTCCCTCTTCCAACACACCTGACAGTCGTCAAAGCTCGATGATAAGCGTGTCATCTGAATAAGATGTGTTGGAAGAGGGATACATCTAACACATGCAGGATACTTTCTCTATAGGAGCTGGATTGGTCACCCCTGATCTACACTGTTAAAATTAAACAAACACCTGAACTGTGCTAAATACTGACATTTGAACCACTTTGGTTTTGTTTGTATTGTTGCCTGAATGAACTAATCAATTGTTGCATCGACAGACGGACAGAGAGAGAGAGAGAGACAGATAGATAGATAGATAGATAGATAGATAGATAGGTAGATAGATAGATAGATAGATAGATAGATAGATAGATAGATAGATAGATAGATAGATAGATAGATAGATAGATAGATAGATAGATAGATAGATAGATAGATAGATAGATAGATAGATAGATAGATAGATAGATAGATAGATAGATAGATAGATAGATAGATAGATAGATAGATAGATAGATAGATAGATAGATAGATAGATAGATAGATAGATAGATAGATAGATAGATAGATAGATAGATAGATAGATAGATAGATAGATAGATAGATAAAATTCTGAGTACACCCTGTATATATTACAGATGTACTAGGTACATATACTCCATACATATATTAGCCTGAAAAAGAGCTGTATCAGGGAAGAGTGGTGTAAATCTCCGTAATGTTAACTTAACTTCTAATTACTGTAATATTTAGAGCAGTAGAATTAAAACAAGCAACACTGCCCCCCCCCAACATCTACAGAGCATATGTGAATGTCTAAAACAAGTTCTGAGTTTTTGCTCTATGCAAATATTTAGTTATACTGAAAAAAATAACTCAACTAAATACATAATAAATATGTCAAGTTCAAGTAGATGTATTTTTATTCTTATTGGATCAATAGGTTCAAGACAAATTCACCTCCTGTAATGAGGTGATGTAAGACAACATTTATTCATGCAACATGCAGCATTTATTCAAATAGAAACTCCAATTTTTTTTTTCAGTACTGAAAACAGACATTTACCGTTTTTTGGTGCTCTAATTGCACTCCTGATCAAACACTGCAAGAAATGTTGTCGGGGCTATGCACAGTTTGACTCTAATTATAGGCTGTCCCAAAGTTAATAGTTGAAAGACAGATAGACAGCTTTGACAGATAGATGTGGTGTCCACCTGAAATGTGCAGAATGATTCTTGAAATGTTTAGTGTTTATGTTTTTGTGTGTGAAACTCACCCTAAAAGCTACTGTATCTGCTGCTATCCTAAAAAGCAGTAACTGTAAATGATTCTGTGAAATGCACATACAGTAGTTAAAGAGTAAGTTGTCCTCAGTAGAAGCTTTGAATTTAGTACTGATATGTCTGAAAACAGAGTTGTGTTATTACAGTAGGATCAATGCATGCTTGCCTCTGGGCAGTGTCCACTCTGGTTGGATGGGCTGAATGATTTTTGCCATCACAACCTTCACAAGATCAATAATCACTCCTGCTGCCTCACTCATCACTGCAGTAGCTGTTGAGATTATTTTTCACTCTTGATTAGCAGAGACTGCTGCTGGGTCGAGTACAGGTTAATTGCAGACTGGAAGGCAAGGTGATCATGAATAATTATGTTTATGTTTTACTTATTTACAGTAAACTGTGATTATATTGGGAAAAACCAAATGCAAGCCTGTCAATGACTTTATTAGAATTAAACTACACCAAGAGGTCACACAACTCATTGACAAGAATAATCATTTCAATTTCAGGATAGCACTGTTTTGTATGTACATTTGTATGTTTTGTATGTATGTACAGCTATTAGAAAATAACAGCCTGCAACTAAGAATGAAGCAGGTGACCCTTATACGCAGCTGGCATGTGGACTGTAAAAGTGGTTTATGCTATGACACATGACCTGTGACTACAGCAATGTTGGTTAGAGTTTGACCCGATATTAAAGAAAATATCTTCCATCTAGTACAACATAGTTCAGTAAATAAACTAATATGTGTCAAGCTTTATTTCACATTACAGGTGTGATATGTGGTATCAACAACAAAACCAGTCACACCAGCACACACCCTCGAGGACAAATTAATACCACATCTGTTCAGATTGTATCACTCATTGAATGATATCATCAACTTTTCTCCTTTGAATAAAGGCATTCACATTTCATATTTTGACAGTTGAGAAGGTAACCCTGCTGCATTATATTGTTCATTCTGGATACCCTGCCCTCTCTGCTATACACTGTTTTGTAGTGTGTTTTTTATTACAGGTGTCCTTGTTACAGAAGTCTTAAAAATGCAGTAAAAAATAGTTATTCACATATCTCCACAACCATTGATATATCTACCATTTCTATAATTCTAGATAACATACAAAAACTTGATAATGTTTTAACAATTAATCAAAATTTAAACTGTTTGTCTCCCATTTTTAACTACAAATTAACAATTTAAATATATTCATTTTCATTATCCTAACTATTGCATTTGTTATTATGTAGACCACAAAAGCTCAGGATGGATGAAAGAAAGAGTCAGGATGAAAACTAAACTCTCTGGAGGCAAAAAATCACCACCCACCCCAAACACCCACTGCCTATTGAAGAGACACAAGAGAGAGCGCTTTCTTTATGTGGTCTGTAGAAATATATAATTATATGTGTGTCACATTCTAGTCATTCGAAATGTCAAAACCCCATGAGTGTTGATGCACTAGCTATACAAGTTTATATGAAATATGTATGTTTTTTTCAAAGAGGTAGATTCTATGCTATAGGCATGTGTGGTTTGCAGAAATGTGGAATAGTTTAAAGCACTGAGTTGAAAAAGCTCAAACCAGAGTCACTACAGATTTCTTATATCCTAATAAACTCCTTGGTCCGTGTTTCAAGGCAGGTCGAGTGGGTTGCTGACATCGCCGCTGACCCCTGGTGCCTGTTTTATGTGGGCCGGTCCCCACCCTGGTGACGTGACAAGGTTGGGGCACACTGAGGACAGTCCGCCTACAGTAGGTCGACAGTTATGCTGGGAGCAGAGGCCTCACGGCTGGAGGAGAGAAGGTGCAGCAAGCACTAAGTCCACAGCCCCATGGAGCAGCGAAGTCTGGGCGAAAGTCCCTGTAAAGATCTCCACCTTCACCCATGACCCTTCCTGACCACCCACAGTCAGTCGCAGCATACCACTGCAGTCTGCACTCCTGCAGAAATTCTGCAAGACCCATGGGTGCGACACAACTGTATGCGGTGCAGGACTGTCCCTGTGTTTGCAATGCTTTTGAGGGAATGGGACATAATAGTATAGGTGTGGGTAGGAGCGGGACAAAAAAAATAATTTCTTTGCAGGTACGGGAGAGAGCAGGACAAAATGTTGTGGGAGTGGGACTGAAAATTCAGTACCGTGTAGACCTTTAACCCACTTTAACTATGTCAACTAATGAGCATAGCAGGCCACTGTATCGATAACTATGAGGTTTAGTAACATGGCCCACATCTTCACGTACAAACACAAATACGATATGTAAGTTTACACTGTTGGATCATGTCGGCTTAAGTTGTTGTGCTTCTATATATATAACACAGTATTTAAAAACGGTCTCTTACCTGTCAACTCACAGTGTTTGTCATCTTCTCTTCAATGAAAATTTCCTGCAACTTCCGCCGATAACTTCCGGTGGTTTCAAGATAAAAGGTGTCCGGTGGCAGTGTGTTAATATGCTGTTCAAGGCCCACTATTTTTTTTATTTTTTTTTACAATTTTTTTTTACCAAGGTCTGGACTTCAGTGACCTCATAGCTGGCTACGGCGCTATTGTGCTGCTATACTATATTCATTCCCCTTTAACATGGTGTGGAGTCACAGATCAGCTGCTCTAGTGCTGCCACCACCAACTGTCATACAAAACAATTATCACTGTATCACAAGACTTATTATACATATATAAAATAAAAGTTTGTGAAGCTTCAGGAGGTAGAGAAAAGATAAATGACCGCAAAGTTTTCACTTCAGTGGGAGGGGGGTCACAGACTGCACTGCTCTGTTACACCATCGTATTATTAAAACACAGAAACTGATGTGTGCACTTACAGATCGAAATACATGCGTGAAAAGTAACCGCTTACGGACTGAAACTCATGAACCCCCCCCCCAATAACACGATTATGTCATTGAATGAACAGACAGACAAACGGACAAACAGATAAGATGACAAAAGTTGGCAGAGGAGTAAAAAGTACAATTATTGTACTTAGTCTATACTTAAATTAACACTTCACTCACCAATCCACCACTCACACTCGGCTTATGTAATATCATACATAAAGTACATAGGAACCAACTTAGAGACACTGCACCTTTTAACCCTAACCCTCATATAATCAATAAGGTCAGGTAGAACCAGCTCCTTGAAGCCAAGCACCACATGATTGTCTGTTTAAAAGCCTTTTGTTAAATGACATTCCTGTCAGATCGATATTTAAGCTAAACCGAGATTCTTTAGAGCACATTCGGAACTCCTTGTGAGAAAAAAATAAAATTCTCTCTGCAGCTTTTGCTCCAAGGGGTGTCACTTATTCCCTTTCTAAATCCACAAGTCAAGCTACAGCGGCTCCCTGATCACTGCAATGTGAGACCTTGTGAGTCACGGCTGATTCAATTGATCCCTTTCAGGAGAGTCAATCGTGACTCAGTGAAGCCAACATGAGCAGTGATTCCTGATTAATACCTCTGCTGGGTGCACCACAGCTGTCTAATTTACTACCACAGACATACAGAGTAATTCCCTCGCCCCTCTAAAGCAACACATCAGCAGAGCACATCTCTAACAGCACATTCAGATGTTTGCTAACGCAGAGGGAAGGACATAAGGAAATGACCTGTTTTCTTTCTCCTTGCACTTGATTGTTTCTCAATTTTAATTATTTTGCCCTGGATGTGAGTGTGTGTCTCATTGTGGTTGTGTCAGGCGATCTGCTGTGAAGTAAAAGCGAGGGAGGGACTGCGACAAATTCTAATTCAGCCCCTGCAGCAGTGCTTCACTCCAATCGATCTTTTATCCCTCAGCTGCCTTATCTGTTGGATCACTTGTCTGAAGAATAAAAAAGATGCCTTAGCAACAGAAAATAATTAAGTGATCAGCCAAGGAAAGCAATAAAAAAAGAGAAGCTTTATGTCATTGGTGGAGAAGAAAGAAGCCTTGTTAGGGCTCAAAACTGTTGATATACCTAATCAGAAATAATATATTCAGGGCACTTCGGGTGGCAACAAGTGCATTTATTTGTCATTGGAAAATCTAAGCTGAGGATAAAATGCACTTTCTCGTACATTTGATTTGTTTAGTCATCTACTGACATACCACTAAAAGCATTTGGGGTTGTTTTTATAAGTAAATTAGTCCTGCACTTGGCTTTAAGATTTGTTGCACACATAATTCTGCATATGATGTGAAAATTCTGAACCAGTGACACTGCTTCTTTATATCCCCAAAGACTGATGTAAAAGTGGGATGTTGCAAATTATACGTGTCACCAACTGAGATGAGCACTGAGCGAGGGTAAGTAAAGCAAAAAATAAATAAAAAATAAAGTAAGAAGTTGAGACTCTGTCAGGTTCTTGAATGTTGACTGACCTGGTTCAACTCCACAGGTGCAGATACAACACTTGTGTGTTTTTGAACCTATATGATTTATATAGTGCTCAACTTAAAAGCAGTACTTAAGCAGAGAAAAGACAACTGTATCACTTTAATAGTAATATTTTTATTACTATTATTTTTCATATTGACTAAATCTGCTCCTTCAGGTGAGACCACATCAATGTATATAGTTTAAACAACATTAGAGTTTTGGTAAATCATGGAAGCACATTTGGAACCTTCATTTTGCTTACAGTCTACATGTGTTGGACAACCTTAATAGTCAAGGTACACTAATACTGGCAGATGGCAACCAAAATAAACAGATTGGTGCACTGAAGACTGAGTTTTATGAAGATGATCCAGATTTAGAAGCAATATGTAGTGATGTGTAGTGCTTCATCTGTCTAAAATAATTTGGATGAACAACTTGTTCGTTCATTTGTCCTCTTCCACTTATCCAGGTCTGGGTCCCCCCCCCCCACCCACTGAGGACCATGCCTGCAGACTTGGACTTACAGTTCTTCATCCCAGCTGCTTCACACTTGGGTACAAACTGTGCTGTTGACAGCTGGAGGTCGCTGCTCAATGATCATAAGAACCACATCATCCACAAAAAGCACAGATGAGATTTTCCAACCACCAAATTTGACCCCCTCTACCTCCCATCTGCACCTTGAAATTGTGTCCATAAAAGTTTTGAACAGACGCGGTAAGGAAGGGCAGCCCTGGGTGAGGGTTGGACTCTGCCAGGGCTGCCCTTTGTCAGTCGCTTTGTCAAAACTAAAATGTATTTGCTTCATTTTTGGCGGCTCAGCTCTGGTAGTCTGTTAGTCATTAAAATGCACCATTGACCATCCGTAAATTATCTTGACAGTGGTGACCTTTGAGAAGAAAAACTGGCACATCCAAAAGAACACTGTACCGAGTAATCATATTTGACAATAATTTGTCAAATGAAGCTAGTTTGATCTTTAGTCTACAGGGTGTCCACAAAGTCTCTTCACAATTAAAAACAAGTATTCAGAGAATGCTTAATCTCACCCCTATTTTCTATGACAACCCGTTCTTGAATTAAAGCCAATAATGTGTTTTTGACCTTTCTGCTAACTGCGACCTTGACCTTTCACCTTTTGCAATATTGATAATTTCCTTATATGTATATATGCATCAATGTGTGTAATATTATGATAATATATCCAGTATTGATTAAGTTATAGTGTGATATGTCTATATGTCTATTCCTGACACACACAAACAGTTTTACAGAAGTAAATTTTGCGACATGTCACCAGAGATCTCAAAAACTATTGGTCGTAGGTGATAACACCATATTTGGGAATTGTAGAAATCTTCATTCTGCATCATTTGGAACCAATCTGAAAGTCTCCCCCCCCCGCTCTTGAGGTATAACCGATAATGTGATTTTGACCTTTTAGTTAATTGTGTCCTTGACCTTTGACCTTTACTCAAATGGATCATTGCATCTGATGTGCATTAGCTACATGTAATTTCATGATGATATCTCAAGTATTCACTGACTTATTGCATGATATTTCTCTGCGGACACACACACACACACACACACACAAACAGTGATTCCAATAATTGGTTGAGAGAGATTAAAAATATATTACAAAAGATGAGATATGTTCATGATATTTTTTATATGTACTCTGTGGTTACCAAAAATGTGACTTCCAGTCCATTTGTGTACTTCAGGTGCCCTGTTCATGATAGATTCTGTTAAATAAACCCCTAAAAATACCTAGTCCTCAAGAAAAAGCATAATGTGCACCATGGTTAGTTGAAAAAAAAATTGGGGTTATGTTAAATATATTGTGCATTGAACAAAAATATGAAACATCAATGACCTTAAGTAAAAGATTGCTGATGCTAACACTGATGCTTATCTGGTACAGACACCATCTTGATGTGCCTTTTGCAACTAATGTCCATATAGAGGTGTATTATTAAAGAGGTAAAAGCACTTTAATATGACTTTTGAATTAATGTAATTTTCACCAATTTGTCTATTCATTTTCTTTTGTAATATATTTGTTTTACTTTACACCATGTATGATGCAATTAGCCACAACCTTCCAACATTCTGTTTGACTCGTAGGTGGAAACATCTGTGGATCTTGTATATAGAATACAGATGAACAGCACTTAGTAAGAGTGTCATTGTTTGGTAGATTGAAACGTCATAGTCATCTTCTTACATCTGTAACTGCCATCCCAAAATCAAGCTTAATCCCAACTATGTGTGAAAAATAAAAACTGACATGACAAAAAATTGCAGAGGACAGAACATGACCTCTATGTCCTCACTGGTACTTATAGCCGGGAGACACATCACTGCACTACTATCAAGAAAAGTGACACTGTATTTGCAATAAACTCTGGAGACTTCAGATCCAAAAAAGAAGGAGTCGTTTCTGTCACATATGGTTGGAAACATATCATCTTACATCACAGGTTAAGCTTTACTGATGGTGCCATGCAGGATCCTCAACACTTACACTGACACACCTCTTAATCTTTTCCCTAATAGTCAAGAGAGAGAGGCAGAATCCCACTGAGACATGTCGACAGTAGGTTGTCCAGTCGTGACCTCTCAGCTCAGCCCGCCTCAACCCACTGATGTAAGGAGGGCTGACAGTCTGGCCCAGAGCAGGGCCAGAGTGACGCCCCAAGGGCATTATAGGAGGACACCAGCTTTTTCCTGAGTGTTTCAAGTCAACCATCATGTCAAGAATATGAGCAGAGTAGACAAAATTCTTAAAGAGACATATTATGCATATTTCAAGTCCATATTTTTAATCAACAAGCTACCAAAATAACTTTGTATGATTTAGAGAAAAATCTCAACACAGCTGTAGAAAACGCCTGTTCTGGTTGTTAAACGTTCATGAAACCTGCCTAGCAACAGCCCAAAGCACATTTGTCCTTCAGATGCTCTTGTGATTCCATAAACAAACAGCTTTCAATTGTTGCAACGTGTTGGAGAAGGAATTTGATCCGATACACGAGTTGACAGCACACACTGTAAATATTTGATTTCTTACCCATTCACTGTGCAGTGGTGTGAACGGTGCTTTAAGTAATTTATTCATTTAACTTTTGAAATTAATGACTATATGAACAATTCAGTGACATTTTTTGAATTTTCTAATTATTTCTCATTTCACATTATTTTCTCATCTCATTGTTGTAATTAAAAAGAAAAGAAAATATCTGAAAAATAACCATGTTATATGTCCATCTCATTCAACACTGTTTTTCTGAATTGTTTGAGTTCTCATTTGCACACGATGATCAAGATCATTGTTGATTTGATTAGATTTAATTTAGTCTTCAATTTAGTTCAATGTCAATATGTCTGTTGCATATTTAAAGACAGTTTTACATGGCTACATAACACATGTTCACAGAAATAAACCTAAAAATTTTAATAAATGTGTTAAGAATGTACCCAAAAGCAATTACAAAACTGCAAATTCTGTTTAACATGATCTGCAACTAACACTAAATGCTTTATTAAGGTGACTAACAGGCTCAGAGTAGAGTTCAACTTCATCTATTTATTATTAACAAATGCTGGATCTATAATACTGGAATAAATATTTAATTTAATAATATTTTAATTTAATACGTATTCTCTTAGAATACTTATTAACTCTTTCTTCTTCTCAGAAAATGATTGTGATAATATGATTTAATGTAATTATCACATTTGGTCAAAGGTAACTACATGTACATTTATGTAGAAAAATTGAAAACAAAAAATTGTAGAACATATATCCTATATTTGAATCTTCTACATCCTTGCATTCATTTGAGTATGAAATTAAAAAGAGAGCCATCAAACAATATCAGTTCTTTATGTTTTCTTACTCTTGGGCCAAGATGCCTGTATATCCCCAGCTAGGGGATCTCTTGGTGAAGCCCCCCTATGGGCAACGTGCTCTTGTCCTTCACAAGAAAACATGACAGCAAATGTGTACCAACGAGGCCAGCAGCTTATGCATCTTCACAGTAGAAGCTCTGAATTATTTACAGCTTCAGAGATGCCTGTAAAATTCTCTGCAGAATTTTGGCTCCCTCTGTTGTGCCATGACACATTATGTAACTTTGTTTACAAGTGCAAAGCGCAATGGTTTGTGGAGCTACACAACAAGACAACACAGATAGGTAACTTTTGAGATGAAATTTAGGTTAACATGTTGAAAAAAATAAGATGAAAATATGCACTTCTGCAGCAAGGCAGGGTGGATGTCTATGAAGATTTATTTTACTGCTGTCAAATAAAGTTCATAAATATTAGATAAAGAACAGAGATGATTCAGCTCAATAAGGTTATTTAATCTCAGCACAAATTATATTTTCCTTGTATCATTTTACAACAGTGGCTCTTCTGTGTTCTTCTGTGTGTTCATTTATGCATAGGGCTCCCTAAAAGCAAAAGCAACAGCAGCCAACATCCATGGAGTTAAATCATATTCAGCATAAATGGAATTGAGGGTCTGGTTGAATCTTTTGACTAGAACTCTGCCTCTGACCTGAGTCAGACACTCCATTAGCTAATTATATCCCTTTAAATGACAAATGCAGGAGTCAGAGGGCAGCCACCACATGAATACTAACAAGACTTTACCATGTAGATATAAAGGACCTATAGCAGAAAGGAATGAGGAAAGTCCCCCTGCTTGTAAATGTGAAACTAAGATCTAGTACTTAAATATGATTAGACTGAAAGAGTTCATAATGAATACAAAATAATGGACAGTGGTGAGAGCAGGGAGTGAACCTAAGCTTTAATGTCATGTAACATCAGTGGAAACATGAACCCCTTTCCTGTGTTTTCATAGTAAAATGATGAATCACATTCACAGTAATATACTGTACAGCAGCTCTAGCATTTCAACTATTACTGCAGCTGCCCAGGGTCAGTGTCTCAAATGCTATTACACCTGGGATACTGGTGTTAACTGCACCTATGATCCTATGCAAGAACAAGGCAAAGTTGTACATCATTATCACTGGAGCCTGTCGTATAGTTTTGTCTGCATACATTTCCATTGTGTTTTATCAGGCATCAGTATGAAATAAGAAATTAAGTGGTCAGTTATATGTGTAGAAGTAGGATTTATCACCCTCCTACAGCAACTATACAGCAAAAACACTTTTTGTTGTGTGAAAGTACTTTTTCTAGTTTCACACAATCGTATAAGTGGAAAAAAAAAAGTGTGTGAGCAAAAGAAATCATGGAGACCTGCACAGTAAATTTTGCAGTGTTAAATCAACACTTAGAGAGTTTATTTAACTTCTTCTAGAGTGTATTTGGTCCCATTTTCTCCAAATTAACACTGCAAAATTTACTGTGTGGAATCCGGGATATAAATTCATCAATTTTATCTCATGAAGCCTTTAAAATACAAATGATTTACTTATTGTGTATAATGTATTCATAGACTTTTTAAAGCTGTAAAATGCATTTTTGTCATGTTAAAAAAGTACCATACTTGTGTGCTGTCATCCTCAGTAGCAGTGTAGCTTCTCACTCAAGCAGTTGGTATGGAATGGTTTTAAATGGCATATGAGGTGAGGTGTTTGGCTGCTGTTATTTCATCACAGGGCTTCAGAAAACAGAATATTCTGGTATGAATTTATAAAAGACATGGCAAAAACAAGCATTTTTTTATGCTCTTAGCTTTGTACTTGTTTGTTTTTCTGTCATTTTCTTTTCCCAGTACCTCACAGCCTTTTATAAATGCATTGACCTTGTTGATCTCATTTAGTGTTATTCAAAAACATCTAATTAACATACTGGAAAAGAAACTGATGGAAAATATGTCAGCATACATGAAGAGATTTTTCAGTGTTGAGAATGTGTACATTTCAGCTGTAATTACAGGGTGATAGAGACCCTCGTGCTATGATGAATAGACCTGTTGCATTCATCATGTTCACTTCAGCTACAAGCCTGTTAGAAGATCTGATACCTAACGGCAGAGCCAGACACCAAAATATACTTTCTGACCCATCTTTATCCACAGCCATTAAAGTGCATTACAGCTTCAGTCATGCTGTTGTTTATTATTCTGAGAAATTCACTGTGAAAACAATGCTGAAACTATTCTGTGACACAAAGTTTTATTTTAATTTCTTTGTATCTTCACACCACTACCTTTAACTGGGGTCAAATTCTGTATTTTTGGAGGATCTCAGCTTTTCTAAGTACAGAAAAACACATTTCAGAAAATAAATGATCACCTAACTGGTCATCGACCCCATTTTATATTTTCACCAAAGCCAATTTTTGCCCGTATTTGGTACATGGTGGACAAATAATTTTGGCTGTTGGCCATAGCATAGAGGAGCTGCAGCACCAAACCTTCAAATCCCCCCTGGAAGGACCATTAAAGCAAATACATGAAACACACTATAACAGCAAAATCCAAAAAAACAGCTAAAAGGGATCCTGCTGAATGTCTGAAACAGACACTGCAAATAAAACATAATATACTGTATTGACTACATACTGTAATATGTGGAATTTATATTTACTTATTATTATTATTATTCATGTAATTTGAGACAACAGTTATTATTGCATAATTTGTTAAAAAAACAAAACAAAAAAAAAACAAGAAAGATGAAGTCAGGTTTTCAGAGGGCTTAGGTAATATGTTAACTGTTAATTTAAATGAGACTACTATTTTTGTTATTATTATTCTCATTATTATAGTTTTTGCTGTGGTGTAAGGACAACATTTGGTGTTAGAAATAGTCAATCACTGTTGATGCTGTCATTTTGGATGCAGTTGTGAAGCCTTGTCACTAAAGGTAAATGCTACACTGCCCCATTTAAACCAATAAATGTGTCACATTAATCACACAACCCTCTGGGCTGCAATCAGGTGAAATCATGAAGTCCTAGATCCATATATTAATTTTGCATTAGTGTCTTTGAATATGTGTAAAATAATCTGCAGTATGCAACGTTTACTTCCTGACCTGAGGAACAAAACATCAAATGTCTTGTTTACCCACTATTTTACTCCCTAGGTTATACAAATGTGTCTACAGAGGCAGGCAAAGAGGATCAGACGCCAGGCAGCGTTCACTTAATTAAACACTATAATATTAGCGCACAGACAAAGTTTGCATCAACCTAACCTCATGCACTTAAGAGTTTGATAAATCAAACACTGAACGTACAGGCAACTGTTTAAAAAAAAACAAACTGTGAACTGCTTCAATGCAGTTGAAAATATTTGCGATATAGAAAGCACAGATGGTCTAGGTTATTTTTTTTTAAATAAACATACTGTGGGCTGCTTACGGATAATGTGATTTTCAGCAAGCTATGCAATTAGTTATTCATCTGAGATACAGGTCTGTTGAATTATACGGTGTTAATTTATGTGAAGAATATGATACACATACACTAAAGAAGCAGACACTGTTACAAATCCATGATTGTAACAGCTAAAAATCAGAAGCAAAAGACTGAGAATGAGACATTGCACTTACTAAACTGTGAAAAGAACAGAACACAATAAAAGAAACAGAACCCTGTGATGACATGTCAGACAAACCAAATTGTTAAGGGGAAACAAAAAGTAGATGGGATTTTTTTCTACTTCCACTGATCTCTTACGCAATAAACCAAGGACATATCACATTGGCATGGTATGCTGCCAAACTTAAGGCATTAAAATAAAGCCAGCACATCCACTGGCTGTAATACAGTTGGAGAATGTACAGATTCCCATTTCATAACTTGTTAGGCTGTGATAAATTGTTGTCATGCTTTGAAAACAGCCTGAGCTTGTACACCATGTATGATGTAAGAAACACCCTAAGCCTGGTGTCAGTGCAACACAAACAGTCTTACCTGTAGTGGACAGAAGAGAGATCAGGTCCAGCAGCATGAAAATAAAGAGAGACAATTATGTTAGCCAGGAGTGCAATCTGAAACCCAATGCACACTGCAGTTCATATTACAGTTGTACACATGAATGTTTTGTAGAATTAATAACATCAATAGAATACAATATTATAGTTTTTTCGCTTTTATCACTTAAATATTAAACAAAATTTGCAGTAATTGTTCCAAGTGCAAGTGGAAGACACAGACTAAAAGTGTCCTACAGGTAATTACAGTATCTATCTAATGTCACCTAGTCATTGTCTGATGGGTGCTTCAGCTTCATAATTAAGGCCAAGGGGGGAAACGTTTGATGTTTAAAAACAAGAAAGAAAGAAAGACATCATCAATAAATGATTCAACAATTTCATTTACAGTGTACTGTAGAAATGCTGTTGTTTTTTTTTTTTTTTACAAAGGTATGGTCACACATTTCTAGTCTTCTTCATTTTAGTGATTTACACAATAAATAGTCACTGTAGCAACAGGAAAAAGAGAGGACACGGGATACAAACTGTTTAAATAAATCCAACAATAAAAGCCTTCATTAAAACTTTTAGAATTTTTCCTGTGTGAGGACTTCTCAACATCATACAGTCACTAGTTTCCATTAGACATCTGTCCAAAACTCTCCCAATATTTACTAAATAGCAAGAGCGTAATATAGATTTTTCCATTACATCACAAATGCAACTTGAAAAAAAACTTGAGAGTGCAAGGTAGACCCCCCCCCCAAAAAAAAACAGATCACCACCAAAATGTAATCATTTCCAGATCTCCCCATTACCAACGTACCCTTAACATTTTCATCAAAATCCATCCATATGTTTTTGAGTTATTTTGTACAAAACAAAAATCCAAACCAACCAACCAACGCTGGCAAAAACATAACCTCCTTGGTGAAGGTAATGATTTGTTTAATATATTACCACAAGATGAGAGGTCATCCCAGAAACATGATGACATTGATTCATTATCATTATATACTATCCCTCCATCATATGTTTGCTACATGAAAAGAAAAAACAAGAGTTTGGGCAAAATTGTCATCTTTCCATTCAGTACATATGTGAATGCACATGTCATATTTCTGAATGGAAAACTTTCTCAGGATCCCAAACACTCAAACTAGATGGGAGTTGGAGAAGGGAGGGGTTGTGGGGTTGCTGGAGCCTATCCCAGATGCTGTTGAGTAGCTGCAGCGGTGCATGTGTTTGAACACAAAGAACCCACAAGAACACAGGGACAACATCCTAACACCAGTAACTGCTGACTTCAAAAGCAGAACCTTCTTCCTGTGAGTGCTAAACACTTCAGACAGACCGTCCCTCTGTGACTCCTTCCTCTGGGTCTAAATCAAAAGACTAAATAACAAGTGGTGCCAGATGTAACAAGCCCCAGCCCTCAAACATATTGTAGCTTGTTATATTATAGTATTTGGTAACTCAAAAAAATCACATCTAAATTGAAACCCAATTGACGTTTTTACAGACTTTAAATGTTGCCCATTATATGTATGTAAACTGGGGGGGGGGGGGGGGGGGGGGTCTGTAATGTGGTTTGCCTTTCACAGGCTTCATATTTTGCAGATTCTGCGTAATATTTTGTCTAATTTTGCATGCTTTTTAAAAATTATTATTATTATTATTATTATTATTATTATTATTATTATTATTATTATTATTATTATTATTATTATTATTATTATTATTATTATTATTATTATTATTATTATTATTATTATTTTATATTTACATTGTATGAAAACACATTGTCCTGGTGGAGCAGTGCCCAGGTTCAAAGTGATACTAAAATGTGACACATAAACCTTGGAGACGATGGTTGGTCAGACAGTTGTCTGTCACAGGGAAGGTTTTCTACAGCCTGACAACAAAGGGAAGGAGTACATGCAAAGGACTCATGTCCAAGTATCAGGCACAATTTGCTCAAAGATAATGTTTTTTTTTTGCCCCTTGACACTTGAGTTAAAGCCAAATATTTCTATAACATTGATAATGACAACCTAATTGGTGTCATTCGGTAAATGAATGGTATTGCGGATTGCAACACAAGTATTTTAGCAATCAATCTGGCAAACAAATTAGAACATTGCCTGGAAAATCTTAAAAAGTAGAGCATAATTTTAACATAATTTTAATAACTAAAAACAAAATCAGGAATATTACTATGTATTTGTTGATTCGTGGCTTAAAGTGATACGTTAAAGTCTTTAAATGCCTCAGTGGACAATCATTCCACCTTCCACTCTTTCCCTTATGCAAGTCTGCACCCACTGAAATAAAAGAAAGACTGCTTGTCAATCAATCAGCCAGATGATGAGGGGGAGTTGAAATTGCAGACATAGTATAGGGGTTCATTACTGCTCCTTGTGCTAACACCTTTAGAGTAACATCATTATTCCGAGGACAAACACACAGGATTAACATTCATTTTAACTATACAACAATATAACTACACAAGGAAATACTAATTTGAAGTATGTTTTGTAAAATAAACATAATAATTACCAATTTAGTGCAGAGCAAGTGCCTTCAAAAATGAGTTAAAAAGCTGCACTTGTCTTTCATGTGGTTAATACAGCTACATCGATTCTTAACCTCCTGAGTCCCAGCAATACATTTTTTGTCCTCTGTAGTGGACAAGAATTTCACACTTTTATTTAAAAATAATAAATAAAAAATGTCCACTGAAAAGGACATTATGTTAAAAAATTTTTTTAAAATGTATCTGAATAAACTGTTGCATCATGCTATTTCCAATTAAGGCAATTATTTCATGTAAAATGGCAAACAATGTTTTCCTACTGGGTCCCAGGAGGTTAAACATGAACTGAAGGGAGTGAGTTCACAGATCAAAGATCATGGATTCCAATGAACAAAGTGTCACAAAACTGACTTTTCTGTGAAGTAATGTGATTGTTATGTCGACAGTATGCCCACTATTAAGGTAAAATACCACATTGGCAGGAAAATATATATAATACTGAAAGTACTCATCACTGCAGGTTAGAACATCCTCACCGTACACTTCCATTCCTTTGGCAGAAATTGCTATATAAGAATATATTGCTTCACCAACCAATAGCTTCTGCAGCCTTTCTCTGTCAGTCATTTAGATCAGACTGGAAATTCACTAGGTGATACACGACAAATTTAACACTGCTTAACAAGACCTAAGACTGCTGAATCATTCATTGGATGGTCGAGAAAAACTTGATTCCATACTACTGTGATTTTACAAGCACAAAAGTTAAAATACTTGCAGGTTGTAGAACCTTTGTGTTAATGATTGATGATTTTACTCACATAAGTTATTGACTAAATGTTGCAGTGATGGAATGCATTTTGAATTTTTAAAAAAGCCCATACAAGTCATTTAAATCTATAATTCTGTTGATTACTGCCAAGTGAAAATTACTGCCAATCAGAGCTGAATTTTAAACAAACACTACTAGGAATTTTAAATACATTCAAGTGGGATTTGTCAGAATTTTAGCTGCATTTGATATTTTACCCAAGTTGTCATTAAAACGTGGCTTAACAAATTTGAATCTTAAACAATAACTCCAAAAAGGATGGAGAGCTGTAGAAGCCTTAATAGAGGAAGTTACTGAAACTCCATGCACTTCTTATTATTCTGTAAAAATAAATTGCTATTAGAAAAACACATGGATTATAGATATGGAACATAGAACACAATTGAGATTAGGATAGATCCTCATTCTTGTATGAAATTCAAGATTATCCACAATATTTATTGTCCATACTCTACACATACTGTGAAAAAGACTTTTGAGAACAGTTTTTGAAACAATTATTCACATTTCATAGGTTAATTGATATTTGAAATTTGTTGTGGTGTGAATTGTGGGAAGATTCAGGTGAGAATCACAGAGAGCCTTCTGGATATGTAATAGGCCAGTGTTTTTCTACCTTGGGGTTGCAACCTGTATGTCATCTGGAAGTTAAATGGATTTGACTGAAATTTGTAGCAATAATTGATTAAAAAAAAAATTGCAAATAAAAATATTTGGGTTGAGAGAGAATCACAATACAGAAAAGACAAAGTGTGAAGCTGAAACTGAAGCACTGCTGCAACTTTTTCATTATCCAAACTGTATACAGCAGTTAGCGATGGTCATTATTTTATTTTTTTTGCAGCAAAGTGGTTGAGTTTTGCACCATATGTATGAATATTCTCATTCTATTTTCATGGTTGTGAATTAGTACAGCAGTCCACCTAAGGCAGCACAATACATTTGTTTCATTTGCACCAGTTCTTGCATCTACAAATACCATGCAGTTAGCAGCTTTATTTTTTTTATTTTCATTTTAAGACTCTGTCATCTGTCCTTGTCTGTTTTCTTTCTATCCCTGTACAGTATGTTTCCCTCCATTCATCTGTTCATCTCACCTTTTCCCACCTTTGTCACCTCCAGTTTTTCTTCCATCTCCTCCTGGATGGCTCTATAATGAACTAGTTAAATATGTTGAGCTCACCCTGCCTTGCCCATAGGAAGCCGAGTTAGGCTCCGACTGCCCTGCATGGATATGCATGGACAGATGTTTGCTAGGAACTATAGAGCCAGTAAGCAAGTGGATTTGTACTAGCACAGATGACTACACTATAAGGGCACTACAAGAACAACTGGTGCCAGGAAGACAAACAACTCACAAACGTATTAGCTCTTAATGAACATCTCCCTCTCAAAATGTGAGACTATAGGTTTGACCTTTCAAGGTCGCCCAAGATAAAAGCTCATGATACCATTTTGGAGCATACATGTAGTTTCCTATCTGTAACTAAGTACAATTGTTTTTGGAGTTACAACCATTTAAAATCACGTGACCTTGATTTTGACCTTCCAAGGTCACTTAAAGTCAAAGGTCATGACGCCATTTGAAGGGGTTTCCTCTGTCAGTAACAGTAACTAAGTCTATGTCCATTATAGTCCATTTTAGTTTTTTAGATATTGACTGATTGACCCCTGACCTATTCGGTCAATATTAGGTCAAAATCTATACATACACATATAGGCAAGTGACATACCATAAGATGCAGAAGTGAAAGACAAACATTTTGGTTCTGATTGTAAAAATCTAAGATGAATAGATGAATATCCACAATTCGATCATGACTTTTATTGTGATTGTGACCTTGACCTTTGACCTCGAGTCTTCAAGTTTGTCCTTTAAGGATCATTTTTCCCTTTAGGTTTCTGATGTCAATCACATCTATAGCGATAGTAAAAAACAGCTCTATACAAAACTGAGTATACAGGACTGCAAAGAAAGTTCTTGATTTGCTCGATCTCTAATCATTGTGAAAACCCAAATTTGTGACCCTAACCTTGATCTTTGACCTATATACACCAAAATTGAATGGGATCTATTCTGGACCACCTCGCACCTTTCCTAAAAATTCAATGTAAACTGATTCTGTAGTTTTTGCATAAAACAAATAGGCAAAAAAAAAAAAAATACCTTCACCTTCCATTTGGGGGGTGGGGTAAATAAATAAATAACATGAACCTTTGTCAATAAATCACCAACTTCTTCATTCCAGATGCTAAAAAGTGTCCTGTGATAGTTAGCAAATTTTAGGTGAGCAAACTGACTGAAAAGAAGAGAATCTATATTGTTCAGGAATGGATAAAAAATCTCACAGATATGTCAGATCACTTATGTCAGGCCTAGAATTTTGTGGTGCAGTGTTGCCAATGTGAACAGATGTTAACCTGGATGTCAGACTGTCAGAGTGAGGCACGTAGAAAATCCCTCCCGCTATGTTCCTGCGTCCAATTATCTCCAAGAAAAAATGACATTTACTTGACTCCCTGTGGAAACAGAAAGTACCCAAGGAGACAGGCCTGAGAGGAGACTTGAATACTAACTACAAATGGAAACACAGAGGAAGCACCCTAATAAACCAGCCGAAGGTCATATCTCAGCGTGTAGAAAGTGTGGTTTAGAAGGTCCAATAAACTAAGACATGGATCCTACAACCCATCGGGACATCAAGTAAGGTTAGCGAGTAGAAGAACTTTGTCCATCTCAAACCAGGCAGAGAATATTTCATTCTTCCTCCTGTATAACACTGACTGAATCAAAGAAAGAAAAAAAGGAAGAACATTTATAAGTAGGTCGTGGGTTGGTAATTCTTAAAAAAGTATGACGGACTATAACACTGAGGAATTGTGTGCTGAGTCAGTAATTACATTTTTAAATCGACACAAAAAAAGTAAAAAAATAAAAATAAAAAAAAAAGACCAGAAAAGAAAAACATAAATGTTGTTAAATGTTGTTGAATTGTCAAAGAATATTGTTCTTGTCTATTTTTTTTTTATTCTACTTTGATTTCAGCCTTAGAAGTGTTGAAAATCCTCTGTGAGGGTTTGTGCTGAATCTTACATCATTTTCTATATACTTACTGATCAAATTGCAATCATTTAGAGTTTTAAAGTTACTCCTAATGTAGTCAGAACTTAAAAAATAAAGGTTGTACCATGGTCCAATGGATTCAGCCAAACATATGGATCGAAATCTTCCCCAAAATGTCCTCTCTTCTTCTGCTGTAACTCTAGCCTAGTAAACTAGCCCACCTCTAGTGGCAAAAAATATTTTTGCTGGAATCGTTGGTCTAGTGACGCTCCATAGAGCCTCAGCCTGGACCAGTAAAATTTTACCAGTCCAATCAACGCTCCATTTGTGTAGCGAGACTGTAGGGCGGGCTTAGCACAATGACGACAGGGTTGAAATAGTACAAACTTATATACAGTCTATGGTCGAATAAGCAGCATGTAAATGGACCTAATTGGATATTTTTCCTCCACTGTTACCGGTGTGTTAATTAGCCGAGCCTATAGGATGTTAAAACAAGATAGACATTACTTTAGACTTGTTTTTGTCGCTCTGTATACATCACATTGTTTATTGCTCTGATTGGTCATAGGACTGGCCTATTACGTGCAGAGCAGTTTGAAAGACACCCATTGATCCCACCCGTACATCGGATCGTCTCCAGACTATAAATTCATATCATAGTCTGGTTTACCAGGCTACTGTAACTTTCTAATAGGACCCAAAAATGTTCAAATTATCTCAACATGACTGTAATTTTTGCATCACTGCAGCTGTGAAATGTTCATGCACTTGATCAAAATATGGGACCCCTGCACATTTACTGTAGTGGGATAGGCACCAGTATGGCTGCCCAAGGAGCCTGCACTCTACTGTAGGTTCTGTTGGCCCAGATGTCCCTGTGGCTCTCTGTGTGTTTAAGGTCTCCAAGAAAGACACCACTAACTATACCAACACCAACCAGCTGACAATGTGATTTATATGACCTGCTGATGACTGAATTTGGCTCATTTCTCCCTTAACTGTATAAATACACTCACAGAACCTCTGCTCCTCAGTCCAATACTGGCTGAAACAGCAGCTTTCTGTTTGAATCAAGGCGTTGATATAATGAGGATGTCAGTAGAGAACACAGAGTTGGTGATACATTGCATATTTGCTGAAGATGCATCTGTCTCTCTCCATCACTATGTTTTCATATATACAATAGCACTTTCCCACAGAGTAGTTCTAGGGACTAAATAGTTCTTAGAACTATATAGTTCCTAGGGAACCTTTGGGTTTACGACAGGGCAAGTATAAACCATGGGAGGGGCCAAGTGACACTAATGTCAGCACAGTGATGTTTTCATTAAGCACTAAATTCAACAATCACACAAGGAAGTAGAAGACAGCGCTACTGTAAACTAGAATAGAGAATGAGGAGGCCACAGCGTTTATGTTCTGTATCGCAGGAATGTTAATTGTGTGTTAACAGCGACTAATATCCAGAATGGAGGAGTTTACAGAGAGTTAGGAGATTAAGAATTAGGTGATACTACGACGTATGGTAATTTCATAGGTCTAACCAACATCCCTATTAACCAAAAAACAGAAGTGCGTTGTCGGTCCATTTATCACATGCTTTCTCCATATTTTTTTCCAACACACAGCTGATGCTACACAGATGGTTTTAAAGACAGTGGTACTGCAAGATGTGGCTTGGCTCTACTAATCACCTATGTCATATAGTTCCTAGAAAACTAAAAAAGACCCTGAATGTGAGTAGGAGTGAAAAATGTTCTGGGAACAATGTAGTTCCAATACTGCGGGAACACAGGAAAAACGGTTCCAGGAACTAAAAAGATTATAGGAACTACAAAAAGTTCTTACAGTGGGAAAGCACCTTATATCATAAATGTATTTTACTCTTTAGGGCTCAAAGAAATGCAAATTTTTCAAAATGTTGTTATTTTGGAGGATGTGTTCATCTTATAAATAAATCATGCTTGTCTTACAATGCTCTTACTATCACTGTTCATTTTGGTGAGTTCAGTGGTTTGTAAACTGCTGTATCTCGCCTATTTTTCACAGTACAGAAAAAATAAATACATCTACTTATTCCTCAGAACACCCTGCCATTCATGCTCACCAATTATTTACAGTTTTCCCAAAAATCGCTGGAGTTCAGAGGCATGGTTTACCATTCAGACAGGTTTTACTACAAGTCAGCTCCCTGTGTCTGCATGTGTAACTCCAGGCCGGTTTCCCAGGCAACGGGGAAAGCCCCTTACATGGGAGGAGCTTTAATACTGACTCAGTCCACAAACACTGACAGATTCCACATATGAAGTGAACAGCAGATATTTCTTCCTTTCAGCAGCCTCAACTCCAGCCATCCGACAAGAGACAAGCACACGGGTTGCATTTCCTTCAGGAAATGTATGGAAGTCTAGTTACTATATATGTTATATACTGTATATTTTTGCCCTACGAACTGAGGGCCTTTGGAGCTCATTGTTATTTGTATTTTAGTAAGAATTTGGCTGTGTTAAGTCCATTCATTATATTATTATTATTATTATTATTATTATTATTATTATTATTATTATTATTATTATTGTATGTATATATATATATATATATATATATATATATATATATATATGTGTGTGTGTGTGTGTGTGTGTGTGTGTGTGTGTTTATGTAGGTGTACTGTATGTATGTATGTATGTATGTATGTATGTATGGCTATGTGTACATGTGTATGCATGTGTATACTGTAAAATAATGTAATATGATATACATATATAATTAGATAATCTATATTATTATTTATTTATTTATTTATTTATTTATTTATTTATTTATTTATTTATTTATTTATTTATTTATTTATTTATTTATTTATTCATTTATTGGATATATAAACCTTGATATTGTGATGTTGTTATATTCATATTTTATTTTCTTGGTATGTTACATGAGTTTGTATGAATGTGTTTGTGCATGTGAAAAGTGAACTGAATTGATCCAAAGGACTTTTTTTAGGATAAGGGGTGGGATTAAATAAGTTTTGCTTCTTTCCACTCCTTTTCGCATATGCAAACAAAGCCATGTTTTATTATGTGTTGCTTCTGTTTTTCATGTATATATTTCTATAGTTGAGTGCAATCATTTAAGGTGTTGCATATTCAAAATAAATGTTATTTTGAATGTCTAACCAATATACTCAGAAAAGGCAAGATGGCAGCAGTCTAAATGTGAACTTGAATCTTCAACATGGTACAGTGTTATAGAGGTTTCATTTCACTCACTAATTATTAAATGGTAACATACATTTGGGAATTCAGGGAAAGTTGCTACCTCAGTTTGAAAGGAAAACATTTTGTCTATAAACTGCTCTTTTTGTTTTCATTTTGAGGATATAAAAGTGCATTGCAAGGTATCTACAATGACTGAGACCCAAAGGAATATAAATCCCTGGTAAACACACTCCCATAGAGGCAGAAGACGGGAACATCCAACCTGAGGCCATAGTACTGCAGCTGGGGTTACTGTAATTGAGCTTGTTAGCTGGAGCTCACAGAGATAAAGGGCTGCTGTCTCACAGTGTGGCTGACTGTGACATCGTGGATGCAGGATCCTGAGCAGCCATGTCTCCTTTGAACTGGACTCACGCTCCACTGAGCTCTGACTGAGGGAGAGCCGGTCCACCTTCAAGTTAGACAACACAGACTGCAGCAGGACTCAAACAAAACAAAAGCTCAAGAACTGCAGTAACTCTAGAGTTATTTTTGGTATTTTTTGGGAAGGACATATACTGTGTAACTTATGGAAGTTGGGACACATATTTACGAAAAGCAATCGAGTATTAATGACATGCAGCCTGAGACAGCAGGTGACAGTAAAAGTAACGTCCTTGAGAAGCATCTGCCCATACATATTTAACAAAAATAACACAACGAATTTAGCATCAGCCTAAGGGCAGCAGTTTTTCCAAAAAATTGCATGCAAAACCACAATGACTTTTCTACACAAAATTCTAGTTTCAAAAGTTTCATGCATAAAATAAAAGCCTTTTGTGTTTCATGACTTATGATTTCAAAACAACAAAACAACAAAGCATCTCCTAGGACTGCAACATTGTATTATTATTATTATTATTATTATTATTATTATTATTATTATTATTATTATTATTATTATTATTATTATTATTATTATTATTATTATTATTATTATTATTATTATTAATGTATTCATTACATATTAAAACACATTTTTCTGAACTGCTTGGTCCTTGAGGGGGTCATGCAGTTCAACACAGGGCTGATGTTCAGGGTTTTAACATTGTAGAAAACCCACACACACACCGCAGGCAGATTCCACACCAAGAGGCCCTGCTGATCAGTTATGGACTTGACATTGGAGGGTGCATGGACATAATATTTTCTTGAATCTGGGAATACATTTTCTATTTTCACCTTTCTTAAGGACCCCAAGAGAATCTAACATTCAGCAAATAACCTAAACCTACACCTATAAGACACACTGTTCTTAAAGGTCACCGTAGTGCCTCATATTCCTTCAAATCCAACAAATGCACTGACTTGCCCGTAAGACACATGTAGGATGTAAATATACCTACACTAATGCACAGACATGAGAAATAAAGCATCAAACAGTGAGAACTGAGTCACAGATATATAATTAGAGAGTTATTTCCTAAAGGCATTGATACATAAATTAATGTCTGTTCCTGATTCATCATTTTTAATTGGAATTGGACATTAAACTCCTGTGTAACTGCTCAGGAGTTTGTATATCTTCATGCTTTTATTCTTCTACAGCATGTCAGAGCTCAATGTCCTCATTCCTTGTCTTGTTTGTAATCCCAAACAAATTCAGTTGTAACACGACTAATGATGTGTCTGTTTACCACACTAGCCCATCGGCTTTGTTGTTGCAGTTGACACGTGCATCTGCTGTCAGTTGCCTAAAGGTAGTAATGCCACACTCACTCACATGGGACATTGATCACAAATTGCATGTGCACCAACATTTGCTTGGCCCAGTGTACAAGTCTACATAAACTCTGAGGCTAAACGCTGCTCTACACCATATGTGTTACACTTTTACGCAGACACTTGATTGTGTTTTTAAACAACCTTTGTACTAGCTATATTAAATCTAACCATCTACACTACAGTAGTGCACCGGTTTAAAACACGTGTGTATTTTATAGTGGTGATTTTCTACTCTCACTAGATTTCTAAAATTCCCAGAATGGTCTTGGCTCTTCATCCATAATAACCACGTCCATCTGCTTCATGCAAGCTGTCTGATGGTGCATCACAGCAAACACTGCCTCTGTTCATTTGGAATCTCACTGACATGCCTTATTGCACAGTATTTAATAAATTGTTTAACTGTTTGTGGAAAAGTGTTATCAAGAATAAAATCCTAAAGCAGTGTTTCTCAAACTGTGTTGTGGTCCTCCTCGGGGGAGTGTGAAAGCTTGCTAAGGGAGGGCATGGGATCACTCCTGGGTATCTTTTTTGTCAGGTTACAACATGTAGCAGGTGGAGCACCCTGGAGTCATTTTAGGGATGTGCAACTAACAAATCTACTGTTGTGTTGATCTGTCACTAAACTAGATAAAGAGTTTAGGTTTGGACAATGGACAAGGATTTCACTGGAAAAGAAAAATGTATTATATTATTACAGAACGTTAATGTTCTGAGGTGTGTAACATAAACAGGCTCATTGCATATTGTTCAAAAGTTCATCTTTGTTACCAAAATGTACTGTATTTGTTCTAAAAAAATAACTTTCTTGCCATAGTTTTAAAGACAAGTGCACATTTCCTATTTCTGTTTGATAAATATTGTCTCGGGGAGCAGTCATGTTGAATTTATTTGTATTGTTCAAGCAAAAATCTAAGTTATTGTTAATTATCATAACAAATTATTTTTAAAAAAACAAAAGGTATTGTTAGAATATTTATATTTCTTTCAGTAAAAGTTATAATTGCATCACTATTACAGTGTTGTTGTAATTGTTGAGAGGGGCGTGGAGATTTTTTGTCCTCCAAAGGGGGTCTTGAAAGAAAAAGACTAAGAACCACTGAGTTTGAGAAAGAGGTAAGAAACAATTACACAAAGAGGAAGATTAATAACGGGGAAAATGTTTATTTAAAAGGAGGAAGATGAAGAAGATAAAAAGTGAGAAACAAAAGTATTTTTTATTTTTATCCATTCACATCCTTTATGACCTCCACATCCCAAACTCCACCCAAAAGATGAAATAATTCTAGTCAGGAAAATGACATCAGCAAGTGCTCCCTTGTCAAACTTTCTCAAGATTTATCCTCAAAACAACTGTTTCCCTTAAACCTCATCTGACTTCATTCCCTCTTATGTTTTTCCAGGAGAGGTGACTCACCAGCTGACCTCCAATAAAACCATACAAAGTTAAAGTAAGGAAGTGTACATAATACATCTGCCCTGAACCTCTTCACCCTGCAAAAACTATCCTGAGGAAAGCAGCTTGATGTACACCACCCACCATCTCAACATCCTCTTCCCTGAGGGCGTCTGTGTGCTCAGCCATCCTATTAGTGAGAACCAGCCAAGGAGCCATCCCTAGTGGGCGTCATGTATTGTCTACTCCTGCATTATATGGGCAGTGTGATCCTTTGTCCTTCCACTGTTTGTTTTCAAAAAGCAGTGTCTTGCTTCATTATAATGCAGCTCGCATTTTAAAAATACATGTATTCATCTTGGTCGAATATGTAAAAATATACCAGTCGTATTATAGTTTCAGAAAAAAATAGCATCTACAGTATTTAAAAACAATAAATCATAACTAAACTACAGAAACTTTTTTTATTATCTTGGGTAATATCTAAGAAAACAGCAGTGGTGTTCACTGCATGTCATGTTTATCTTTATGCCTTGTGAGCCAGCTTTTATAATAGACTGAGGGAAAAGCATAACTCAAACACTATAGTATGTATTAATTAGACAATTGCAATTTTCCAGTAGTTGGACTTTAATTAATGTTTGCCAAACCAGTTAAGCACAATATTACATCAGGCAGAGTATTGATTGGTTTCACAGTGGGTGACATGATCAAATCAAATCACAACTGTGAGACGTTTACTCACATTTTTAGCATCCTGGAGGTTTTATATGTGTTTAAACATTTACAGTATAATGTTTGATTTATTCAATTCATATATGATTTGTTATTCAATAGTAAATTTATAAAAAGCCACTATTCTGAATTGTGTGTGTGTGAGTGTGTGTGTGAGTGTGTGTGTGTGTGTGTGTGTGTGTGTGAGTGTGTGTGTGTGTATACGCGTGTGTTTCATGTTAAGTTTAATAAAGTTTGACTGTTTTGCAAAGTTAGTCTGTCTCCTAACGACTTAGAGGAACTCAACACCACCTATACCTTAACATTGTACATTGAAAACGTGTTATGCATCTAATTTATACATATACCTTTTATTTTTCATTACTTAATCACTCTGTAGAACTGTGTACATCAAATTAGGAAGTCAATCTCAGGTCTGCCATGGCTGTCAAGAAAATTAACAACACTGTCAATCAATAAATCAGTCAATCAACTTTTACTTCTAAAGCTCTTTACAACAAGCAAAGCTGACTAAAGTGCTGTACAATAGACTAATAAAGGTAAAAGCTTCTCAAATAAGTAACATTAACATCAATACAGTGTGTTTTCCCAGTAAAACAATGTACCACAGTACTAAGTGTCAAAGGTCATTCTGAACCGATAGGTTTTTAAGTAATGGTGTCAAATGTTTAATCAGATTAATCACAGGTTTGCTCTGGATTAATTTCGATTAACGATTAAATATTTGTTTTAATCTATTTTAATCGCATTACATTTAGTATAAGTAGACTCAAGAAAGAAGGGAACATTAGCACTTTGCAAGCTGTACAATGCATTTGGTTAAGTGCTAGTAGAATCCCTGACTAATGTATGCTTCACATTAATGGGATATTTTAAGATGGAAGTGAAAAGAAAACTGCATCCTGTGGAGTGTATATAATACTCTATGTCATTGGTTTTTTGTCCTCATATTTCTATTCAGATGACCAACGTGCTGTTTAGTATCTTCCATCTTCATGGGTTGGTTAAACTGCCCGTCACTACCAGATCAATAGTAACTCTACTTGGATAACCTTCCCCAAATGCATTGGCACAGAGGTTCAGAGTCGTTATGCACTGCAGATGAGTTAATGGCATTAAAAATTTTCATCAGATTAATCATGATGATGGATTAATCTATGGTAATGTCTTAATCTCCACAGCAGTTGTTTTACGTTTTGTCTAACTAACATCACATGGTGTCTGTTTCATTCTGTTTTTACCATTTTGAGTCACTGCAGCCTCTCACACCACGTGATGATCATGTGACTGAATGTGTGCATCTGTGTCGGTTTAGTGATTTGGCCTTAAGGCAGATATTATGATTGGACAATTTTTGATCTGATACTCTCATCTTATATCTTTACCTTCACCTCCTCCTGAACTGTTGACCTGACAACAACCTTATGTTCATATAATAAATATGACTATTATGGTTCTGCAGATTCTTCATTTCTGCTCATTTTAAACATCAGTGTATTTTCTGCCAAATATAACCACGTCCTATAAATGGGTAATTCTTTGACGTTAAATGTCTCTGACTGAGCTGAACCTCTCGAGGCAGCGATCCAAATGACAATGTTTGCTGCTTCTGTCTAAAAACCTCGCTTAAAATCCCCCCAGACATGTGATAAGACCTACTAAAACTACTTGGCTTTGAATAACAATTTGTGTCTGATAAGGACTTGCACATTCTTTAACCAAAAAGTTTCCCTCCTTGTTATTCTGTCATCAACTTGAAGATGACAATGTAAGTTTGAACTTTTTTAACATTCAGATATTGTTGCCTTCAGATCAGATCTACAGCACTAGCACTCCACTCCATGAGCCCTTTCCCTATGATAAAACACTCAGCGTCAAGAACAAAACACTTAATAATCATAAATGGATCATAAATAGAGTCTTCTCTGAGTACCACAGTAACCTCATAATTAATCATAACTCATCACTTCTATGATTTATTTTCTTATGATGGCTGATGGTGCAGTGTGAGGCGTATGCTCTGTCTGTGTATCCGTTCTACCACATTAATCGCAAAATCTACAGGGTTGTTTTAAAGCCAGCGTGAGGTTGTGTTGAGGGGAAATCAATTTCTACTTACACTGTGTTTGGAAACAAGCCCAGCCCAAGTTCCATGTTCAACTTTAATTGCATGATGTAATACTGAGTGATGAGTAGGGGGGTGGGAGGGGTCAGCAAATGAGTGTGTTTATGTGTTGCTTTGGTTTGTGCTTCTGTTCTCGCAACATGTGTTTTACAGACTTGACAGGGTCTAAGGGCATTTCAATGCAAGTTATTTAAGGATTGTGACTTGGTTTCACTGTGAAGAATAGATGTACAGCTTAGGGGAAAGATTGGGTTTAGGCAAGGAGTTGTGATGGATGTACCATTGGAGTAAAAGAATGTTTGTGTTCAGTGAAGGACACACTGGATATTATGAGGTTCTGGTGGGTTCACATTATCTATTTGACAGCTAGGATTAAACCTATCACAATTTGTCTTGTAACAGAATAATAAAATGACTTCATGCAGTTGAATTTAATCATTAAACAAAGCATTCTGGCATCTCACAAAGTCTGTTTTTATTGTAAGACAAATAGAAGTATCTGCTGACTACTACACTGGAAATACACGTTTTGTTTTGGGGGATTTCAGAGCACTCCCTGCTTTCCACTTCTGTTGTTTGATTGCTTTTTACAGTTTGTAATTTGTATCAAGTCTCTAGTGACTGAAGTAAGAAATGAAGGACAATTTGTTTTATACGCACCTGCGCTGATTAATAGACTTTGAAGTGAAAACATGCTGGATTATCCATTTGTTAGTAAAGGATTATACTAATATCAAAGTGTGTCACATTCTGACTGACTGCCAATCTGCACTGTGGTCTTCTATTCATAGTACTTGTTTTTCATGCTTTTTTTTTTTTTTTAATTTATGACTTTATATAAAGATTGTTTGGAACAAGGAAGGGATAATGTATTGCCCACGCGTGACTATCAGAAAAATATTTCTCGATGACACAGAACAACACCCCGACGCCTTGTTCAGCCCCGAAGGGAAATATTTTTCGATAGTCACGCATGGGAAATACATTATCCAGCTTATTCTATGGGTTATTACATCTTATTACTGCTACTACTCTAACAGACTGGATAAAATAGCCATTACAATGTAGCGAATATTTACTTTCAAAGTCCCCGAACTACCTGAGGAGTGATATGGTACCGTGAATCTGAAGTGGCATTGGTAGCAAACGTTAATGGCGGTTATCAAAAAAATCCACCCGCAGAACACTGGGAACATCAATTCAAAGTGAATGGGAGCTGTCGCAACATTCTAGAGGGACATGGAATAAAATTTTAAAAAAATCCAAGTACTGTATCAGTTATAAAAGTATCAAGAAAGTTTCTATTTTCAACAAGGTCAAAATGTCACCTGAAAGTGGTAATTCAACTGAGATTTAAGTGACTACAGGGTTAAAAGACACTGATGCAGATCTGTACCAAGGTTTGCAGCAATCTGAATGGAAGAATGAGATATGAGATTTTCTGATGTAATCCATGACCTGGGTCATCTTTAAACTGAAAGTGAAGACATTATGGCCTCCTCCACAGGTACTATGCTGTGGCCAGGAGGACTGGCTGTGACTGAAATTAAGAAGCTTTAAAAGACCAAAAAATCTGGAAGGTAACTGTAGAGAATAGTAAGAAGACAGAGACAAAGATTAAGAGCAAAGTTTCATCTTTTTTCAGTCATTAATGTGTTGTTAGTGACATTTTAGCAATCTCTTGGGCCAGAACTCCAGTGTTCTGCCTCTTAATCAGATTATGATTCCTCTAAACTCCTTTAAATGTAAACACACAGCAATAATGTGCATCACAGGTCACTCCATTTTTCAATACAATAAACAAATAAATTTCAGATCCTTACAGAGCCCAGATTGCTTCTACATTCTGTGATGAAGGTTATGTGCTTGTAATCGACCTAAATCTAAGTAATAGGTAGTTGCCATGGCAACACAATCACTGTCCTGCAGACCACAGTGGGTGTGCAAATACCTCTGAGCAACTTTAGAAAACAGTTCCTTAAGTATTACTACAATATTATTGAATCACTGATTTTTTTTCTCAATTAGATATGTTGATCTGGCTTCAGGTTTTAAGATAATGTTACTTTATAAAAATCCTTTCTCACCAAAGCAAGCACTTTTCAGTCTTTGAGACTTTGAGGCTTTTCTCTCATTTGTCTGCTCAATGGATTTTTTTTTTTATGTGCTCACATAATCTGAATGCATGGGCAGAGCTACCAGCAGTATTTTTGACTTCTGAAGGCATCATAATCTGTAGTCTGTAACTTTCAATGAAAACCTGAAGCTACTATTGAGCAAAGATTAAAAGACAGCAATATGTTAGAGGCAAGGATTTTTGTAGAGGTTTTGTCCTGTATCATTACTAAAGGATATATTTAGTTTTAAAAAATGCTCAAAGCTGCCATTCCTAAATATTTTGTTATCAGTCTCTTACAGTATTTTACTTTCTTTTAAAACACAGCACAATTTTGAACTACAGGCAATCATTCCAGTTCAACAGTAAAATGATTTTTTCCCCCATGGTTGATATTGATTTGCTCCACAAACAAACATAAACAAAGTGCATGGGGTACAGTGGACAAACAATAGACCCCTGTAGCACAGGACTCTCCATCATTGTACTATTTGAGCCATTCAACTCCATTCACACACCTCTGAGGCATGATTAACAACAATAAGACGACTTTAACTGCAGGTGATCACTCAGCACTAAGAGCACATGTGACAAAACAGAATATGATGGCTGCTCATGTGAAGAAAATAAAACAACAACAACAACAAAACACCACAAGTACACAAGGAAATGATTCGACTGGGTTTAATGTTGATGTCGATAGTTTGCTTCGTCAGCTAAGTTTGCAGAGCAGCAGCTTCCTGCCTCAACACTGCGAGCTGCTAAGATGAGGTTTATATGCTTCCTGCAGATTTCAGGTCACGGCCTATTGATCTTTAAAGCGCACAATTACATTTGCTCTGACTTTATGGTTAAGCTTTGGATGACATAAGCTACATGTCAAAATGTATCATAAGTGATTGTGAGTTTGTCTCTATGACCTTTATATTTCATATTTGTTATGTCTAATAATTGGCTTTGGAACATATCATTGTTTTTGCCAATTATTTCCTGGTCAAAACATCAACAACAACACTGACAATAACTGACAACATTTCTATTCATTGTGTTACCAGACAGAAAACAGAAGATCTGCATGACTTACTAAAAAAAAAATATGGATCAAGAAACAACAGGATCAACAAAGCTGTTAGTAGAATGCAAATATGTTGTAAAAATGACATTTGTATATATTTCATTTCATGTCTTTGTCACACTGGGTGACTACTGGTGGGAGCAATTTCATTACAGCAAAACCCATTGTGTACTCCAGCAGACTCAGTCACCTGAATGCTTTGCTTTTTCATGGTGCTTGGTTTTTCAATCCAGCTACGTGCATTAGCAGATGTTTCATTTTGTAATGCTCGCTCTTTGTAGTTGCATTTCATTATTTTTTTAAATAAATTTTTATTTGAAAAGAAGCAGAAATGTGTTTTTCCTTTTTACGAGGCTCTAAAACTGTCTGAAATTTGTAATGTCCATTGTTGCCACAGGTGTAACCGCAGCGGCTGTAAGGTATTTTATAAGAGTATAGATATTTATACCATGATATTTGGAAAGGCTGAGAGGGCGTGTGTGTGTGTGTGTGTGTGTGTGTGTGTGTGTGTGTGTGCCTTTACAGGGGCATTTACTGTATATGTTTAGACAGTCACACCATGGGGACTTCTGACACTATGAGGAACACAATTCGGGTCTGCTCAAGGGTTAAATATAAATAAAGGTCCTTACTAGTAAAATACAAATGATTTGGCTTTATAAATACATGAATTGGTTTTTTCCATAAGTCCTGATAAAGCATAGGGGAAACAGGTGTAAAGCTAAACATGTATTTGTCAAAGGTTTGAAGATGTGTTTACTTAAAAAAAAAAAAAAAATATATATATATATATATATATATATATATATATATATATATATATATATATATATATATTTGTATGTATTCTTTTTTTAAAAATATTTCTCTTTCTTTTATTATTCATTTTATTATTTAAAAAAATATCTCATTATTATTATTATTAGTGGTAGTAGTAGTAATAATAATAATTTATTCATTCATTTTTGTTTCTTTAATTTATAAATTTGATTACATTTTCACATTTTTGTCATTATTTTTTACATTATTGCTTACACTCACTACCCAATGGCTACTTGATTATAAACTTGCTCCTCATGAGACATGTAAACAAGTACTGTATGCATATGTGTGTGTGTGTGTGTGTGTGTATGTCGCCTGCCACTGTACCTTTTCTAATATGTAACCAATCATAATGTGTAATATCTGCTGTAAATATCAGACCCTGAACAGATATAGCACATAGAGCCCTTCTGGTACCTTCAGCAGGATAATTAGGTCCTTTTGTTCCAACATTGTGCTGAATCCTGCAGCAAATCTTGTACGAACAAATGTGTGAGTGATATTTATTAAACAATTTAACTCTTGCAGGAATGATCAACATCTGAACATATTTTTGTGAGCACAGATGACTGAATTGTACCGGGACGCAGCATGACAAGTCCTGTACTATTAGATGTATGACAGATGAGGGTCCTCTAGGGCTGCAGGACACACTGACACTCAGTCAATAAAAAAGCAGCTGGGAAATTACACAGGGCTACTGCTCAGGCCACAAGGGTCTATTACCACTGCTTTAACAAATGTCTACCTTTTAGTCATCATTGTCCATTATCTACCAAAGCTCCTTTCCTCCTCTTTGTCCTCTTCTTTACATTCACAGACTGATACACACATAGACTATAGGTACATTCATATTTAACTATATATGATAATGAGCTGCTCTTTGGGTTCCCATGAAGGGCCACATCCTTGGTTTGAATTGAACCTCCAGTATGTGGTGATAAGGGTGTGATTATTCATACGTGTCACAGATCTAATGCCTGAAGATAAGATGAGCCCCTCTGCAACAATGAACGGCCTATGAGAGGGTAGATAATTGAGCCACTAACCCCTGTAGTACACTAGACTCAACCACTGGGCTGTTTCCTCTCTGCTTTCTCTCACTGGGCTTATCTGCTTAGAGTAGCACAGCATTGCGTGCCTATCTGACTGTACAGCTTGGCAGCGCTCTTACAAGGCGATGTCAGTCCCTGAGGTACAAAAGCTTCTGCACAGCTTAGAGTTTATGTGGACAAACCAAGAGGGAATGAAACTCACAGGGGAATGATAGAGAAGATAATTCTCTGTTTGGGGCCTCTAGATCCTGAAATAGGAAGGAACGTGGAAAACATTTTCTTTCCCACTAGAATTTGTCTGAGGCTTTGGAATAAGATTTGAAGTATGCTAGCGTGAAAATAAAAGACATGTCATATGCATTGTATTGTTCAGTTGCAGAATCGGCATGTATTGCTCTGAATGACAACTTGAGACCTTTGGTATTACAATTACAATTGTGAATTAAAACTACAAGCAGTCTGAAAGACCTTCACATCCCCTCGCGGCCACCTTCTTGCACGAATGCCGATGACAGCTGACGGCGAGATGACGTCGTATCGTGGGCAGGATGTGATATTCTGATAGAATCGTCCACTTTTGTATATATATCTAGGGGGCGCTATAGAGTTACTTATTTTAAATGTGTGTTGAATGTAGAAATGCAAGACTGACAACTGAGTCACATTTGAGCCCGTTTCACTTAAAAAAGAGGTAGATCTTCAAACCCTGGTTTGTTAGAATTCTGAGAACCATGGCAACATTTGTGGAAAAGATTGTTTGTCTACTATTTATGGTTTTGCTATGAGGACGAGTTCATTCATTCATTATCTGAACCTGCTTTATCCTCACTAGGGTCGCGGGGGTCACTGGGGGCCTAATCCAGCTACAATGGGCGAAGGCGGGGTACACCCTGTATGAGACGCCAGTTCATCGCAGGGCTGAACATATATAGACAAACAATCACTCTCACATTCACACCTATGGACAATTTTAGATTAACCAATTAACCTAACAGTGCTTGTCTTTGGATGGTGGGAGGAAACCGGAGTGCCCGGCGAAAACCCACGCGGACACGGGGAGGACATGCAAACTCCACACAGAAAGGTCTGGTGTGGGATTCGAACCAGGGTCCTTCTCGCTGTGAGGCACTAGTGCTAACCACTGCACCACCGTGCCGCCATGAGGACGAGTTATTGCTCTTGCTGTAGTGATGACATCACCCACTGATAAAAAGTCAGATTTGGGGCCTTTTCAGGGTGGATTTCATGAGTTCTCTATCTAGAACCATGAATTACATCCTCATGAAAAATATGAGGATGTGATTTTTTTTCCCTCTCTGCATCCTGTGGTGAGGACGTTTTAAAGTTTGAATGAGGTATGAAGAAAACTACTGAAAGTATTATATGACAAACCTAATTAAGGTTTGGTAATGGTCAAGCTAATTCTAAGCATTATTACATTCTGAGTTTCCTTTCTACACCTGCTCATGGGGGAGAGATTCAGATGGTGGCTGGCTGATTTTAGTAACATTAATCTAACTCTGCTGGCACTATGAATCAGTCAGACTTCTAGAAGAATCTAACTGAGCAGCTTAATCACAGGCGTGAAGGATCATTCCCAGCTAAGAAATAAAAAAATAACCTTACTGCTGACCTTTCCTATGCTGCTTGTTTAGACAGAAACTGTTTAACTGTTGTACCAAGCTATACTGAAGATGTCATGGTGTCAATGTTTTTTAGATGCTATGCGCAGTATACAGATAGCCTCATTAGCCTCAGATTTATGTCAGCAAAATGCTAAAGCTAATGATTTGGTGACAAGATCAAGGAAAGTAAAAGTGAAAATTGAAAAAAGGAACAAGAAAGGGTATATAAATACAGGAAAAGACCTGGGCATCCTAACTTTAGTGACAGTCTTCCAGACATTTGATAGAGACTAGACAGACCTTTAAGCAGGGTTTTCTGTACACAGAATACAAAGTACCATCTGTACCACTTCAGGCATCTTTAGATGCTACGTGTCATGTGCAGGTAATCCTCTGCAAGGGTGCCGCTGGTGCATAGTTAATATTTGTATTTTCATAATTAATGACCTCTTTGTTCAGATATTCTGTTTCTTCCCACATGTGTTTTCAAGACTTCCAGTTAGTCTTGTAAAACACAGAACAGGGATGAAACTGTCTGTATATGTGACCTACCGAAATAAAGATATTATCTATGTTATTGCAAAGCCATTTGGGAATTTCGTTTAAGAAACGCAAATGTCAAGATCAGTTCACGTCGACGCAGCTGAAGGCTGTGCCTGCCATTCGTAGTAAAGATCACACACACGCTTAATCAGGTGTGAGTATCACTGAACTCAAAACCAACATCATCTCACGAGCTGGCCTCGGGGCCAGTGTTCTGGTCAATTAGTGAATTAGAGGTGACAGGAAGGGCCGTTTTGCTCTATTCATTTATTCATAAGACAACTTACAGCCTGTTGATCTGGTCTTTGAGGCCTCAGGCAATGGCTAGTGTTGAATTTTACATCTCCTTTGTACAGTTATTCTGGAGCAAAATACATGTTGTGTCAGTTGAACTGCATGACAAAAATGTTATTCTATAAAACTACACAGACTGCGATACACACATTTAATCCATGTCTCCTGAGGCTCCTACAATCAAAAATTCGATAGCTAACATGATAAATGGAATTTTTGTGATGGATAAATTCAGTTTTTTATGACTTGAGCAAAAGGAATATAAAAGTTGTTGGACACTTTAAATTAAATAATTTCAATAAATAATGAATTATTTATTTACTATTAAATAATAAATCAAAGTAAATTTAGCAAATCTGACTTTGAACTATCTGTCTTCTCTCTATGCTTTTACTGTGCTATTCTTATGTTCATATTTATCTTTTACACATGCTTATACTAATGCAACAAAGAATCACAAATTACCATTTTTTTCACTGTTTATGTGAGTAAAATCCACACATGCTACACTCACATGTCACTGCACTGTCACCAGATACTTTTGAGAAAGAGCTTAAACATGCTGTTTATTGCCACCCATGCTATTTATCTCTGCACAGAGCCACAACACAATACATCTGTTGCATCATATTAACTGAATACACTTCACTTAATACCTGTTGGTGTGCCTTTAATGGAAACTGATGGTTCCTAAGATATTGTATGGATTTGTAGTGTACCATATAAAAGCATGTACTCAGGGATATAAAGTTTACTTTTCCTGTAACATCATAGGCCAGTATGTGCCTCACTGCCCCAGGGCAGTAAGTAGATGTCAGATATAAAGCATTAAATGAGCACAGTACAGTGCACAATCTCTTACAATCTCTGAACTGAAACTTAAATCACTGCTTATTTTTAACTTAAGAAAAGATCAAGTACCCAGGAGTTTGAACACTTCTAAAAACTATTTCTGGTGCATTTCCAAAAGGAAGGCAGCTTGATATCTATATAAATCAAGACTTTTAAAAAGTGACATACATTATTGCACAAACTCTCACAGACCTCGCTGACTTCAAAAAGCTGACAATATGGTAATTCCAGAAAAAGTAGGTCAAATGTATCAAGATATTTCATGTATTTTTGTTTTTAATAAGCTTTTTAAAAAGTGCATGTCCACTCAGTAAAAATAACCTTTTACCTGATTTGATTAAAATCTTTTTTTTTAAATAATTTTTACTAGTTACTTTCTACTTTCTTAACAAAAAAACTAAATAACTACACAACAAAATAGGATGGTAAACAGACTGCACCTATATAGCACCTTTCCACCTTCATGGTGCTCAAAGCGCTTTACATTAGCCTCACATTCACACACCAGTAGGCTTCTAAGGTTCTGTCAGACCTACTGAGAACGTGTTTTGCCCAAGGACACTTTAGCATGTGGACAGCCAGAGCTGGGATGCGAACTGCTGACCCTTCAGTCATTGGATGCTCTACCAAGTGAGCCACAGCCGGCCCAATAATAATAGGATAATGACAGTTACAGTGACAAATTAATCTGTTTAGGTTTGTAGGATTTTAACACAAAATATTACCCATATTTCACATGGAATAGGTAATCCATATGTCAAATAATAATAAAATAATAGAGGAAGAATGTCAGTGTAGTAAGGTCAAGGCCAAAGCTTAGGTGTGCCATCTTTTTCACTACACTGTCTGTTCACATTATATCAAGTTTCCTTTGTCAGACTCCATTTTATTTATTAACTATGAGACATGAGCTGATAAACTTCTCCCTCATCAGCTAGCTCCTCCTGAAACTGTTGAAGACTTTATTCATCAGCATCTTTTATGTCCAGTGACACTGATATGCTCATCAGTCACTGTCCATTAGCTGTGACATGTTATCTTTGACATGCAGTGTAACTCAATACAAGTTGACGGTGCATTTCAGATGAAACTGGTGAGGTGCAACTCCATGTTACTGACTACAGTTCGTCACACTCCTCTGCACTCACCGTTGGCATGTCTCGCCATCTGCAAATTTGCATCACACTCTCTAATGACTCAACATACTTTGCACCAAAGATTAGTTTGATTTAGTGACACTAGCCTCCCACATACACACACATCTGCTACCAGTATGAAGGCATGCTCACAGACAAATATACATAAAATGTAATGATGAAAAACTAATATAATATACTATATATTAGGGCTGTCAAAATTAACACATTAATGCTGATTAATCCATCATCATAATTAATCTGATTAAAAATGTTAATGCCATCTGCAACCTATCTAACCCATCTGCAGCACACTCTGACTCTGCCAATGCATTTGAGGCAGTGTGTCCAAATAGTTACCACATGCACAAATGGTCAGTTGGTCTGGTCATGACTGACAGCAAAACCATGCCATGAAGATGGAAGACACTAAACAGCACACTGGCCTCTGGATGGAAATATGAAGACAAAAAAACAACCCAGAGGGAACAGTGGTTTCAAGTTGTTTTGCTGAAACTGTGGAAGGTGTTTAATAAATACATTGACTGCATACATTCCTTTATTTCTTGAGTCCGTTTGCTTATTCAAAATGAAATCATATAGATTAAAAACTAATTTAATCACGATTAAGTGAAATTAATCCACAGCAACTCTGTGATTAATCTGATTACAAGTTTTAACTAGTATTCAGAAAATGCCTAATCCCGCCCCTATTTTGTGCCAATCTCAAGTTTCTATGACAACCCGTTCTTGAATTAGAGCCAATAATATGATTTTGACATTTCCGCTGAATACAACCTTTGACTTTTACTCAAATGGATCATTGCCTTTGATGTGCATTAGCTATATTTATATGTCCAGGTAATTTCTTGGTGATATATCAAGTATTCATTGAGTTATAGCATGATATGTCTCTGCGGACAGACACACACACACACACACACACACACACTGATTACAATAATCTCTCCCAACCAATGCTGAGCGAGATTAATTATTTGACAGCACTAATATTCAAACTGTACATTATAATAATTATACACAGTAAATTTTGCAGTGTTAAATCAACACTTAGAGAGTTAATTTGGAGACAATGGGACCAAATACACTCTAGAAGGAGTTAAATAAACTCTCTAAGTGTTGATTTAACACTGCAAAATTTACTGTGTACATAAGAAGAGACCCTTTTTTGAGTCTGTCTTGTCAGTGACCTCATGTATTCAGTTTAATCATAGACAGCAGGTGAATAGTTTAAGTAGCAGTTCACAGGAACCTCATCCTGCAAGAACAGAGAAATCTGTTCAACTTCTCAAAGTGACAAAAACAAGAATAAAGGGTTTTTTTTTTTCTGGCAAAGACATTTCATACAATGTACTTTACTGAAAACTCAGGTGCCAAAGCTTTGATGGAGGGGTCCACAGTAACCACACTGAACAAATGTGCAATAGTTGTTACACATTCAAGAAGGTAGTTTTGCCTGGACAATGTGTGGAGAACAGGCTGCAAGTACTCCTAAACCAGGAGCAAGAAGAAATGTGTCTGTTCTGGTGAAGTATATAGCAGACTTAAATATCCAATGGCCATCTAGCACTGTTCCAGCTGCAGAATGATGACAAACAGCATAACAGACACATGTGATTGACAGGTAACATTATAAAAGGTACTAGTCCAACACATAACTGACCCATTACACCCAGCTCTACCTTCCCTCCAAACCCAACTCCGCACTCCCTCCCCGCTCACTCACCTCCAGTCTTTCCAAAATAAAATCATGGTTCACTTCTAACGTTTTGAAATTAAACAACAATAAAACTAAAATTTTACTTGTAGGCACCAAATCCACCCTCTCCAAAGTTGACTCCTCGCTCACCCCCCCTCACCACCACCATCGTTGTCCATAACCTCGTACCTTCCCGTATAGATTACTGCAATTCACTCCTCTTTGGCCTCCTTCAAAAGTCCGTCCATAAACTTCAGTTGGTTCAGAACTCTGCTGCCCGGATCATCACCAGAACACTGTCTTCATGCCTTCAACAACTCCACTGGCTCCCAGTTAATAAACAAATCACTTACAAAATCCTTCTACACACATACAAGTCCATCCATAACATTGCCCCTTCCTACCTTTTCTGACCTTCTGCAAATTGTCACTCCATCCCGTACCCTCAGATCCTCATCCTCTCTCACTGCCCGTCTTCACATTATGGGAAGCAGAGCCTTCAGCTGCTCTGTTCCCCAACTCTGGAACTCTCTGCCACCCTGTCCATCTTCAAATCCAAACTCAAAACACATCTTACCCTTTCTAACTGCTTCACATGGTCCCCCCTCCTTATTTATATTAACATTTTTATCTTGCTACAGTCCTGTCACATTCCTCATTGTATTTTATGTAGTTTTGTGTTGTTCTTGTTATATTGTTTTTATCTTGCTACATCCTGCCACAGTGACCTTGGGGGTCCTGACAAGCACTTTCAAATAAAATGTATTATTATTATTATTATTATTATTATTATTATTATTATTTTAATTATTACTGAATGGTTACTGTTTGTACTACATAAACAAATGATAATGGACAGAAAGACATGCCAATGACAGCCTACTGACCAGTCTGCACCACAGTAGAAATGAAGAAATTTGTGTTTTGAATTTTGTAAAGAAGAGAGCGTATTTATTTGGATTTTTAGAAAATAAGAAATGACAGGAGCGCCCTCTCCCCTTTCAGTCTACTGCTCACTGAAGTACTGTTTCCAGTCCCTCACTCACTGATTGGAGAGGAAACACCAATTTAAACCCCCCTTTTTTTTTTCTTTCTGAACAGAAGTAAGAAATGTTTCAAACTTTACCTTGAACAAAATCCTTCCTGATCGTAGCTGTAAACTAGTAAATGAGGGATATTTATCTCACTGTGAAGACTAGGGTTTCACATGAACTGATTGGTGTGAATTTGTCAGGAGCTGGACATCTTTTAACTACGTATACCTCTCATGGAGAGTGAAAAATAAGCCATCCCTTGTGGCCGTCCCTCCCGGCAGTTACTGTTTACAGCCTTGCTGATTTCTCTTGGCTGCTGTGGGCCCACAAGGTGCACTTCAGGCTGGGACACGATCCAAACATTCGGAAACTGGAGCTCAGGTTTCCCGATAGACTCGAGCCTCTTTTCTCTTACATTAGGTTTCACAGAATATGACCTGCTGGTGTTATATACGGACATGTGTAAGAGTGAAAAAGACGAAGGTACAGTATAAAGTGTCTATTTTGCAGACACTTGAACAAACTGCTTTTTGGCAGCAGTTCAGACTCTAGGCAGTGGAGGAGCGTAACAATGGATAAAGACTGGTTTAAGTTAACAATAAGATGTCTCAGATATTCTTTGGGTCAGTGAGGTTAAACAGACATGTCTGCAAGATAGATTTTCATTTGTCTGATGTTAAGCCTGTGTATTTATGGGTTTATAAATATCCAACTAAGAGAAAAATTTGCACTTACTACTGTCAGTATCATTAAATCAAAATGTATGATTAAAATCACATTTTAGGCAGTTTTTTTCTAAGGTCTACACATTCAACTACATGGACAGAAGCATCTGAAAATACAATTGACCATCATTATCATGTCATAACATATCAACTGAAAAATCCCTCCACACATACAGGCGCTAACTCTGAAGTGCTGAAGCCCTGAGCCACACATTGAAAAAAAAAAAAAAAAAGAAAAAGGTTTCGTTTTGTTTCATCATCTGAACTCACTTTATCCTCACTAGGGTCACTGGGGGCGGGGTACACCCTGAATGAGTTTCCAGTTCATCTCAGGGCTGAACATATATAGACAAACAATCACTCTCACATTCACACCTATGGGGAATTTAGATTAACCAATTAACCTATCAGTGCATGTGTTTGGATGGTGGGAGGAACCCGGAGTACCTGGGGAAAACCCACGCTGACACAGGGAGAACATGTAAAGTGCATGTCTTTTTTAGATATCTTGTTATTTTGAGAAAATTATCTCAAAATAATGAGATAAATAAATTATACACTTTTTTTCAATGTGGAGATCAAAGAAAATTTTGATTTTGGTGGTGATCTGGACCCCACCCCCCAGGGGAGGGGGGTGGGGGGTCTGCCTTGGTGGGGGTCTGCGCTCTCAGAGTGCTTTTCTGGTTTGAAAATCAATCACCCTCAAAAATTAGAGAAGTCATGAAAAGTTCTGTCATTATTTCTGAAGTGAGCTCAGAAAGCTTAGACTTCCACAGCACTTCAAGTGGATTTAAATAGCAACAAGTCATGATAAATAACATGTCCATTATACTTGCATTCTTGAGAATATTTTGCGGCCTGACCAAAGCAAGCATCATTAACCATTCAACTACCCAGACTTTTTATACCACTTTCTGAATAATCTGTTTCTTGACCCCTCCAAAAAAAAGGCTTTCTCAAATATTTTCATTCTACATTTGAACCTTTTGTAAAACTTTTGTAAAATTAAACCTTTGTCCTATTTCCATGTGATTATAATGTGAACTACTGAAATACAAACATTAAAAAAGTGAATTAGGCAGGATTTTATTCACTTGGTTAGAGTGAATAAAATCCTCTTCATATCATCAGAGGTTAGTGCTATATATTGTGTCCCTTTACATGTTTTGCTGTCATGATTGTATTTGTTTTTATGGATAAAACTGCTATAATTTATTCTCCTCATTAGTCCACCCTACACTACAGCCAGTCATATTTTTGTTCTTTACAGAAAATTCTAGAAAGAGGTGGTGAAACAGCTGCTTTTTGGGAATGGTGTCTCCATTGCCCACTAAGTACATTAAAACACTGCACTTGTAAAGGCTTAAGAGATGTTTGATCAACATCATCTGACACTATTAGAGGTGTGTATGTCTGTGTGTGTGTGTGTGTGTGTGTGTGTGTGTGTGTGTCTGTGTGTGTGTGTGTGTGTGTGTGTGTGTGTGTGCGTGCTTGCTTGTGTGCATGTGTGTGTGTTTCAGGGTAGAGCTGGTCCCTGAACTATCAGCTGTTCCTTGCACTGGTCTACATGTAAAATATTTCCAGAATAAAACTAATGTCATTTTATCACATGTGTGTTCCTGATAAAGAAAACTCAAGTCTTAAATGCTGGTTGGCTGAAGTTCACAAGATAAGTCTTCTGTCAAAATGTGAAATTCTTAGAATTGACAAGAGAATATGTTTTAGTCCAAAGGTATATTGGTCTCAGATCGACTTCAAAACACTGTCTGCACATTATGATCCATTCACTTTACAGGTTCTTTCTAGTGGAATATTTACAAACCCATTGTATACATGTACATAAACCACCATATATGTGGAATAACACACCATCATGTAGCCTATATTAAAAACATGAGCTAACCAGCACGTATGTAAGATTTAGCACATTTAATGTCTGAAACAGATACTTTCTAAAAATTGTAGAGCAGTGTTATCAGACAATCAGTGTGGATGTGTTATCTGTACTTCCAACCTATGCTCTTTGTCAGATCATTCTGCTACCTACGTGGTAGTCACTGCCTGCCTGCTGTCCCTTAGCTTGGTGTTAACCCACCCCCCCTCTCTCTATATTCACAATTTTGAACTATAGTCCATTTCATTCGCCGACCTGACTTGACCTGTGCCTCTGCTGTGCCCCCTGTTCCACTATGACCTCCTGTCCATGAAGCCACTTCATTGAATTATCATCCTGAAGACTTAGTTCCTCATTTTCAGTTTCTACAATAGTGTTTTTTTGGTTTCCCTTTTGACCCCAAACTCATTAAAAGTGTTAAGACGATTTGACAACATCATATACTGCATTATTGGAGCCAATCTACTATTCTTTAATACAACAGAAACATTATTTAAATACAGATAATGAGACTGTTTGTGTCTCTGTAAACATGTTTGCAAATGCATCTGTGACATTACCTAGCCTTACTTGTTTTACTTGGTGAAAACATTTGCTCCCAGTGGTCTTTACCAAACCTATTTTCACACTTTCTCCCAGGCATCTACCTCCAACCACCTGCAGCTCCCTGCCTCCCCTCACTTCCCTCACTCCCAGAGGACTGTGCTCACTGTGTGCTGCCATCCATCAGGCTTGTCATTGGTCGCTCTGGGGCGGTTGGTGAGGAGTGCGTGGGACTCGGCTCATTTCCCTGCTCTGATTATCCTGGTCTGCTCAGCGGGAACGGGCCCCTGCCACTCGGGCCTTTGCCACCCCCTCTTCCACCTCCTCCTGATCATCTTCCTCTTCTCGCTTCTCCCATTTTTCTGTATCATTCCCCCTTCATTCAGTGCAATTATCACCCCCCCAGTTTTGTATGATCTCATCACCTTTCCACTTACCTTACTCCTACACACACACACACACTATATAAATATATATATATATATATATATATATATATATATATATATATATATATATATACACTGTAGATTTTGCAGTGTTAATTTGGAGACAATGGGACCAAATACACTCTAGAAGAAGTTAAATAAACTCTCTAAGTGTTGATTTAACACTGCAAAATTTACTGTGTATATATATATATATATATATATATATATATATATATATATATATATATATATAAAATGTGTATAAGTGAATACACTAAGAACTGAATGCACTAAGAGTCTCTCTTCGAGTCCCCTCAGGCTGCAGAAATATTGGAGTTTTACAAAAGATGACATGAGACTTTCATTAAAAGAGCTTTGTCTGGGAGCACAGGATTCCCTTACTGCTTAACAGCTATTGCCATTTCATCATTGAAACTGTTAAAAGACTCTCCTGGTGGATTATGACAGTTAAATAAGTGTGGAGGGAAAGTCCAACTGTGAGTGGCAGTGAACACTCATGCTTTATTTATGCAGAGGTGGATGTCCTAAAGGAGTATAACACTGCAGTAACACCTAAATTATGGCGACAAAAAGATTTTTTTGTGTTTGAGATTAGTAATGCAACTTTAATATAATATTTGGGCTAATGGAGAAGTATTTACTAGTTTATGATTTTATTATATTAGATACAGTTACATCAAATTAATTTAAAATGTTGTGTTTTTACAATCAAAGAATACAAAATACTCAAGGTTAATCCATACTGAAAATGATCTTTAATTCCAGGCTCATACTACATATGCACAAATTAGCATTAGTGAGCTCTTCTCTTAAGCATACAGTCTAAGCTGATGGCCCAAACCAAGTGAGTTTCCTTTTAGCAGATTTTCAAGCATTTCACATCGTTTTGACAGCCCCGGTTCCCTGGAGGCTCCTTCAAAACACCGCCTCACACAGCAACCAAGGAAGTTCATTTGGCACGGGTGCTTCCAGGCATGAGCTGGCCTACTTTAAAGCCTAGTCTGCATAAACCAACAGGCTGCTCAAGTCTAACCTACCTTCACCTCCATTCCTGCCACAGACACCACTTGAAGTTGGGTGGATCCAATGAGAGGTTGCATCATTTGATGCATGACCTCACTGTTTGCTGGTCTATTTACATTGAGCGTAAGTCATGACCCCATCTGTGGCTAAATCACAAACCTTCAACACACACACACACACAGACCCGGGCACAGCAAGCAACGGTGGTCATTTGGGACACTTGGATGGCTGTAGCTTGTCTATGGCCCAAATAGGCATTCAGGGGAAGCATGCATCAGTGCATTAAATTACCATCTGCAAGAACATTTTCTGTTGTACAATAGACACAGAGTCATGTTACTTAACCTCATAACTGCTCTGAAGTTAGAGTTTTATATGGTATGTCCAGTGTATGATGAATTTGACCAATTTTTAATTCAAGGAGAAAAATGTTATTTTCTCTAGTATCACCTCAATAAAAATAATAAAATACCTGTTTCTCTGCTGGGGAGAGAAAAACTGTGTTATCTATAAAACAGCCCAAAGGTAAATATACATCAGCACTATCAACCTTCTTTAGCTCTGTTACATGACTGAAGCATATGTGTAACATCAACTGAGGTAACTGAATCATGAATCATTATGAAGATATTGTGTGTATGACCAGCATAGCATCCATCTATATAAATATTACTATTACTACTAAAAACATTACTGAATGACCACGTCATTTGATATTGGTGCATCTAACAAAAATTTCAAGACGAGTATTTTTATTCCTACACAGGCTTTGCATCCCCACTTTGATGTGTTTCTGTCTCTGCCTAGAAATTCAGAAAACAATGACAGTAAACACAGAGTCTGCTGTATGTGATTACCATTCTGCTGCCACAAACTGGGAAAAAAAGCAGAAATGCATGACAAAAAAGTTTAATTCATTAAGTGTTTTAATGTATTTACAGAAACTGTACGAAAGCATGAAAGAATTTCCACTTTTGAAACTGGAGATGCTGATTTTGAGAACCAAAAACAAGTGCCATCCTTCCACCCTCGAAGACAAAAAGCCAGTAACACAACAAAACAGCTGCAGGAGCATAATAACTGCAACTAACTTGCTCATCTACAGCTGCGACATTTGGGTTTGATGAGGGTGAATGAGTGGGTGTATGACAGCAAAGCCAGTACTACACAAAACTCTCAGTATTTCCAAAAGTTATCTGTGTAGGCCCAAGGAACCGTAAAAAAATGATTTAGTGCTTTCCTGTTTTTAAGTTTTCTCTGTGAAAGAAATCCAGTTGCTGTTTGTTTAATGAAAGGTCATATTGACAACTGTTTGGCTTCTTATGATTGTGCAATAAAGATGTATGAATGTGTCTAAGAAAATAAATATGAAGAAGAGTATGTGGAGATGATGGAGATGAAGATGACAATGGTTTCAAATCTGAAGGTGCATTAAGGCAAAGTAGGGAACAGGTGTCCTCAACCAAATATGTAAATTCAATAAATAAAGGAAAAGAGACAATTCCTTATTAAAGAATTTAAAGAATATGCAAAAATCTCATCAACATCTCAGTCCTCTTGTATGTTCCAGACTGAACTAATTCAACAGCTTTTTTAAATGATGGTCCTAAAATTGACACTTTTATGTTTCCCAGGGGGACAATCTGAGTTATTTTGGTGATTTCATCGACTGTATGGATTGTCACACATTCTCTGCGCATCTGGTGTCCCTAGATTTTTAATAGTGTGATGATCCTCAACACAGTTGACATTTAAGGTTTTGAGCATCTAACAACAATTATCAGATGGATTGCTATGAAATGTCAAAAACACCCACGTTTCCCTGCACTGAGACCTAATTAGCAAAATTATAATGACTTAGAAAATGACGAGTTGAATGAAATTAGATTTCTTCTGTTGAGGACAGAACACTGAAATATCCTGGTCTATAACATAAAAACACCATGAACAGTGCTCTCAAAATGCATTAATACAACTGCTGAAAGTTGCCATCCGACAAAATGAGTTTTGATATGTGACTTGGAATTTATTTTCCCTCCAAAGACACTGCATCAAGATTATTTTTTACCTCTGGGTAGATGCTATATCATCTATGCAGGAAAATTCTGCTCTGCAAAGATTAACTGAGTGTGTTTGAGTACTTAACATTCATACCATATTTATCTTTCAAGTTAACATCCTCAGAGGTGGTGAGAAAAGCAGCATTATTTAGAAATTTAATTTGTACAGAAAGTACTGCCACAGGATAGGGACCCAATGTTGGACAGATCACACCCAGCACTGTTGGCACAAAGAATTAACTGTCTGTCTGTCTGTCTATCTATCTATCTATCTATCTATCTATCTATCTATCTATCTATCTATCTATCTATCTATCTATCTATCTATCTATCTATCTATCTATCTATCTATCTATCTATCTATCTATCTATCTACCTACCTACCCATTATCTGTCATTCCTTCAAAATCCGTTCAGAACTTTTTGCATATTCCTGCTGACAGACAAACAAACAAATTAATTTGAATTTAATACTTCCTTGGCGGAGATAATGAAAAGCCCTAATCACAGTGTGCCGTTACTGTAAATGTCTCTCTAACACAAATGCCTCATAGGTTTGATTCCTGAGTGGACCTTGGTATAATCATGGAGGAGTTTTTATGTTCTCCTCATGTTACATGTTTCCTCAGATTGCAATAAAAATAATTTATATTAATTCTCCTGTCATCAGTGACAGCCCTCTGCTCAATGTGTACTAGATTGACTTGAATGCAACGCTTAACTTTCAATAAAGTCAGCAAACATGACAATAAAACTATCTAATTCCCATAAGGGTTGAATGCTCCATGAAGTGATACTCAGATGCTCTGAGGCGTTCATGTTCACACTGTCCTACATACTGGTAAGCAGGCCCCAAATTGTCAGTGCCCATTCGTCAGTTCCCAATTACCTCTCTCCACAACGCTGACTCATGAATGCTGAAGATCATCACACACATGTAACAAATTAGCTCACTCGACAGAAGAGTTATTATTTTTGAGGCACGCTGTCAATTTCTGCATTAGGTAGAGTTTTTCCACCATGGGGCATAATTATGTTGGAGAGCTGAGATTTTCAAAGAGGGACTCAGAGGAAACAAATGATCTAAAGAGCAAATTATACATGTTGAGAGAGGCAGCGTTTCCCCCTCCTTGTCAGCAGAGCTTTTTTAAGTACATTCAGGAGGGTCTTTGAAAGAACCGCTTTATTACAGTATCAGCATAGAGATACACTATATTTGATTTTTAACCCAAATTGACCAGAATTCCATTTATCCCTTGACACTTATTCTTCATCATACCACGAGGGGAGCGGGGTGTGTATCCCAGCACAAACTGGGTGAAAGGCAGGGAAACACTGCTGACAGGACATCAGTCTCATAGGGCGAACAGAAACATACCCTCATTAATTATTACTAATTCCTTGCAATTGCAAGCTTGAGGTTCAGCTGCCTGTCTTTTAATTGTTGGAGGAAACCACAGCACTGAAAGAAATCCACATGAGATCATAAACTGGCAAACCACATCTAAAACATATAAATTTATTTACATATTTGGCACATAACTATGGATAAAATGATAAACTATTCTATGAGCTTGTTTTTCACAATCAGAAAACCACTAAATGTCATATAAAGCCTTATAAACACACTTCTGCACAGCTATATATATATATATATATATATATATATATATATATATATATATATATATATATATATATATATATATATATATATATATATATATATATATATATATATATATATATATATATATATATATATATATATATATATATATATATATATATAAAAATTCATATTTCTATGGGTGCCATGAGGGTTTATGTAATGAAACCTGTAGCAGCTACAGTCCCTTTAACAGCTCAGTAAACATCTGCTTCCACAACCCCACAACACTCATGACGGGCCGTGCCATTAATAACCACATGGTTAAGTGTCACACTGGAAAAAAAAATCACAAGACATGCTGTCACTCTGGTAGCTGTAAGTGTAAGGGTATGTTTCATTTAGGACAGTGTGTCTAAATAAAGGCTGTGTGCTACCAAATTCAGACAAAGAACATGAAACAAGATCTAGTCACGCAATAAAAAATTCCCACATATGTAAAAATATTATTTTTGGTTTCATTTGCATTTTATTTAACAAATGTTTTAGTCTGGTTGCATGAATAAAAGCTGTGAAGCTGTGGATGTTTGGATCCTCCATATATCTTTAAAACTGTGTCCAGCAAAAACAAATAAATATAATATAAAAGATGCAGAAGAAAACCATACATTTTGCTTCTAGTGTGAGGTTTTGTTTTTTGGAAAAATCCTAAATATGTAATTTATGTATTTTTTTTAGAAACTGCACACTTCACACAGTGTTCTAATTTTTTTTTACTGGTTAACAGTTTATTATTTATTAATAGATACTCTTACACCAAACAGTTATAAAAACTTTATGATAGGAACTACTCAGTTGGGAACAGCCCGAAGAACTACTGACCTTTAAAGGTCTTCTTTTCTTTGCACTGACTGTAAGAACCATGAAGTGATATAATGTGGCTGACAGTTGGCATAGCAACAGCTCACAGATACTGAACATGATGCACTGCTGTAGATTTAACTGCCAAAAGAGTTGTGTAAAGCCATGAAATGAGTTAAACCTTAAACAATTTACATTCAACATAAATTCAGCAGTAAAACAAATGAATTAAATACAAATTAAAACTGCAAGCAGATCAAAGGCCTCTGCCATCCCTTGTGACCATCTCCCCTAAGGTATATTTGGCAAATATGTAGGGGGAGCTATTGAGCAAAATCACAATTTCTATTGATAAACAGGTGTAGGTCTGGGAGATAGACATCCGAGTCAAATTTTAGGCATATCTGTGTTTCTATGTCCGAATTATTGCAATTTTACTTCAGATATATTTCTAGGGGGCGCTATAATGCAAAATCAAAATGTCTTTCATTAAATTGATGTGGACCTGAGAGATAAATGTCCGAGTGAAATTTCGGTGTTTGTATGTCCAAACTGAGGCAATTTTTGTCATTATAATTTTTGCCAAAAACTTCGCAAAATTTGTGACGTCAAATCACAGAAATGATGCAACTTTTCCAAACTTTGTTTTTTAGATATATAAATTTTGATTTCCCTATTTTCTAGATAGTGTGCACTGATTTTGAGCTTATTGGGTCCAACGGCTAAGGAGGAGTTTGTTAAAATATGACTAAACAACAACTAAACAACTAAAACCATGACTCCACATTTTTAAAATTTCAATCCAAGATGGCGGACTTCCTGTTGGTTTAAGGGCATAGCCATTTTAATGTTCTTGTTCATCTCCTCATGATGAATATGTGTTCTGATTTGCAAATCTCTATGAAAAATTTCTTCATTTTCTTTACATTTAAAAAACCTACATGTACTCCAAAATTTTCACACTTCTGAAGTGTGTGCAAAATTTGGTGAGTTTTTGTTTATGTTCAGGGGGTGCAATATAGCCGCCACCCCCACAAGCGCTCAGAAAGGACTCACTGCTGTGAATGTGTGTGTGAGTGTGTGTGTGTGTGTGAGTGGTGAGTCGTCCCTGGCATATTCATCCCTATGTGATCACTGCAGACTCAATAGGCCTTGCGCCAACATGTTGCGGCTCAGACCTAAACATTGCCATCTAATAGCCCTCTAAAGTTGCCTAAGTCTGGTTAAACATAATGTGGTGTGATGTAAGTATTTTTTCTTTTCATGTTATTAACCCATAAAGACACAGTGCTTCTTCTGTGGCAGATCCCTGATTGATCTTTTAAGTGACTTACTATCTGCCCTATTTTGTGTTTTTCTTTGTATTTTCTCATATTAATTTTACTGAGCACATAGATATTCATAAAATATCAAATTAAAGTTGTTTTATCATATCAGCCACAAAGAAGAATGAAGAAAAAGTGACTCTTTCAACAAATATATCAAAAATCCATCCACTGCCATTGATCCAACTCCATGAGTTTTTCTGGTGAACCAGCATTGTAGAAGATGATGTTTCCATGGTAACTACACAGCCTCTGATTATCCAAATGTGTCATATATGACGACCATTGAAAGATGACAAACTGTATTTTACACAATTTACATGGGTTAATAAAATGAGTGTATTAACAGGTATAAACCAGTTTACATCAGTAGATGGTTTTGGTCGCCAGTGACTGTTTGTGTCTTTATGGTTAAATATCTAAAGCTCCATCAATTTCTACAGAAGCATCCACAGTGTATAACATGTCTGTCTGCAGATAAGAAAAGTGTCCAACATGATGTACTACTTTGTCAATTCAATTACCTGGGGTTCTTTGGTTCATCTTTTATTTTTGTGATCTTATCTCAGCTTTGTTTTTATCTTTTCTGAGTTGCATTGGTTCAGTTGATGCTAAAGTGTTCTTTAAAAAAGCTACGCTTATATGAATCAATCAGTCAATCAATCCTTATTTATACAGCACTTTTATGAGAATATAGAGAGTACTGTGAGTATAAAGTATAAATATTTATGAAAAATGTAGTGAGGAAGTGTAAAAAGCTAAAAAATAATATTAAACTTCTGGTTTAAAAAAAGGAGAAAGGTAGGATAGAACAGGTAACATTAACATGTCACAAAATAAAACTTTCATTCAGATAAAAACAAAACTACATGTTCAACACGTTACTAAATCAAGGTCGGTAAAAAAGAGTGTATCAGCCAACGCAACAGGCTGATGCCAATACAAGAAAAAACGTAAATATACTGGTCTACAACTTTCGAATTCAGATTCTTCAGACATTAAATGTGCTAAACCATATTTTGAATATATATGATGGTGTGTTATTCCACATATATGGTGGTTTATGTACATGTAAACAATGGATTAGTAAATATTCCACTAGAAAGAACCTGTAAAGTGAATGGATCATAATGTGCAGACAGTGTTTTGAAGTAGATCTGAGAACAATATTCCTGTGGACTAAAACCTATTCTCTTGTTAATTCTAATAATTTCACATTTTGACACCACACTTACCTTGGAAACTTGAGCCAACCAGCATTTAAGACTTGGGTTTTCTTTATCAGTAACACACATGTGATAAAATGTAATTTGTTTTATTCCAGAAGCATTTTACTTGTAGACCAGTATAATCAGCTAGATATGTCAGGCAGTCAATATAGCGGTCAATCAGTAGCATGAACAATAAGCCTCATACTTTACTCTGTGGATTGTGTTGATTCAATGGTGGTTTTGCTAGTCCCAAATGTATTCTGGTACAGTATGTAACTCCCCCATGGTGTTGAGAGTTTGAAATATCGGTAGTACTTATAAAAAAAAAAAAAACACCTCCATTGCTCCTAACTCAGTGTGGTATTCTAACAAGATGATTCTATCCTGAAATGTGAAAAAAAGAGAAATACTTCCATTAGTGCATCACAAACAAAAGGGGTCATTTTTCCAACTGTTCTCAGGTCTATGGAAGGATTCATGTGGTGCTAAAATGCCTAATGTATAATTTTAACAGATGTTGTCATGGTGATGCAAGGTTATTCATTAAAGGAAGCAAAGCAACCACAGCAAAGAGTTCAACTAAACCAGTAAAGGCAACCATGTCTGCACATAGTCCCTCAAATATAAGTTAATCAAAATTAATGACCCACTAAATTTCAAGCATTCATATGAACATAAAAGTCATCTCTTTTTTTTTTCCAAATGAAATGCAGTGTTTTTATGCCTTCAGGAACAGCCTCAAATTTTGCAACAGAAACCTTTTGTCTGTCAACTTGTGCAAAGGGCATTGCAAAAACCTCACAATGTTCTGATGGGAGTGTATTCCCAATTAATACTGCTGAACTGATTTCTCCTCAGACAGGAACCGAAGAAAACAAGTAGAACATTTCAGAAGTTTGATTTATGATATGTTGTTTTCATAAGAAATGTGATCAAAGCTGACTTCAAAGCTGTCTAAGATTCTTTGTCATTATCGCTACAGATGAAATCTTATTTATTTCCCCTGGCTTCCGAATCATGTGAATGCACATCAGGCTCTTTGTGTATTTATGTGTATACGTGAGTGCTTAATGGTGTCAGCCACAAAATGTCTGACAGAGCAGTATCTGCGTGACAAAAAGGCACAAATGAACACACTCAATAACAGCAACAAAAATAGCAGCTGACACTTGGGACACTCTGACAATGAAGACAAAAACTGGTCAACTCATACATTTGGTCCCATATTGTGATGCTAAAGATCACTCACACACATAAAGAATGATGACGAAGCACACAAAACGTAAAAGTTTATCTATGGTCGTTTAACATTGGTGTGAAAGCACCCAAGGGAAACCACAGCGTAGTTCTATCCAAGCTTTCCAAGCATCAGATCAGATTATTTGTCTGCAGTCTCACCTCCCTAACAACACACTATAAATAAGGGAGTTATTTAACAGCAGTCAGCTCACTCTCATACACCAACAGTGAGACACATACAAATACATTTTTACATGATAGGAGGGTGGAATCCACAAGCATTATGGTCAATCAGTCTGTTATACACCCACACACATATATAGATATAGATGTACAAGTACATGAAAGACAAGTAAAAAAAAATATGAGCCAACAGAAGATTGCCTATCCTCTGTATCACACAAAACTGAAAAGATAGTGTACTATTACCCCTTTGATGACAGTGGAGTCAACTACAGCATATTAGACAAATGGATAACAGACAGAATGAGGACATTTGGAAGAATAATAAAATAATGTCTGTCTGTGTTTATTCTTTGGATTTTTCATCATGTGAGTTTCACATTTTAACCCTGACCACTATCTCTTCCAGAGCTTAGCCAAGTTGTTTTTGTGGTTTCAAACCTCAACTGTCACAGGGCACATGCAGATCAAGAGGAAATGATGGTGACATATTGAACAGGAGATATATTGTGCGCTAGGCTGTAGCATTAATTTCCACATGTAGTCCCTGTGCAGGTTGATGCTGATGCATGCTGATTAAAAGAACGGAAAACAAAAGCAAAAACATTCAAAAACAGTGTAAAATGCATTTCTATAACTCCATGTACATAAAAAAAAAAAATTCACCTCCAACCATGCACTTATAAGTCCCACTACAGTCTATCACAAACTCTAAGCATGTTAGCATGTCTTAGCATGTTTAAATCACATTGCATTATATCGTGGCTACAAGTTGGGTTTGAGAGAAACTGTTATGATGTGAACCTGGCAATGAATATGATTGAAGATACTCATTTTACTGAAGAGAGAGGGACTTCCTCTACAGCTTGACCTGCATATGTCAGATTGAAGTCAGTGTTTAGCTTACAATACCCAATGAAACTCAAGGTAAACACATTTCACTGCCATAATAGTGTCACAGCTCTCCGGTGTTAAAGATGTTGCTTCATTATCACATGTTACAACAGGCACCCAAACAGATAAAAACGATGCCTACACACATAGTACCAGCCAACACAAGCAAACTATGTTTAATTGTCACAGATGTGTTTGCAGCTAATTGCATGTCATTTTCATGTGAGGAGGAAGTTGATACTTCATTAAAAACTTTAACAATGAATAGTTAAATTGTACTGGTACAGAAGACTGGAATACATGACTCTGCTGCACGAAATTCCAATCCTATGAGGAGGCTAAAGGTGGAGGCGAATAAAAATAGGTTGGTAACTATGGCGACATGATATCACATAATTACATGAATGGATTTGACACAGGATATGTAAAGGAAAATAACTAAAGGCAATAATTAATGAATAAGGTAAAAAGTCCACATATTGAATAGGCAGAACACAGCCGATGCAACAGTTTTATGGAAATGTTAACACCATCAGGTGTGTTTTATAGAAGCAAATGTCATGTATTCACATGTGTAATTTTGTGAGTGGTAGGTAATTCTATTCTGTCATTTAGTTAAAATGTCACCATCAATATTAGGATTGCGTACATCCATCCCATCAAAAATATATTGATTAGGTAATTAATCAGCAAGTATTTATTCATGCTTTTCCCCTTTACCTTCACTAAGTGTATATTTATATTTTTAAGGAGGTTACACTATATAGAAACTAATCTTTTCTCCTGTATGAGCTCACAGGAACTCACACTACATGTAGACTCCACTATCAACCACATATCTCTCCTCTGTAACACTGGCTAATGTCATTCAATGAGGTTTCTAAACACATAAATATATCACTAAAACATGGGAGAGTCCAAACCTTCCTAAGGAGAACTTATAGTCGGGTACTTTATCAGCTTTGCTCTGTTTCCCTATGAGGACGCAGAGATTTATGCAGCATAGGAGGCACTTACAATGATAGCAGCATAAGAGCAGCCAGGGTGAAAAAGCCTGAAAGAAGGCCAAGCACAGGCATGGGTAAGGGTAGGGAGGGGCTGCCTGGGAAATGAAGGCATGATTGATGTTTCTTGGGCAATTTCACAGCCCTCAACTTCCAGCAGAGAGTGAGAAAGAGAGAAAGATGGAACGAAGAAGGACAACTGTTGCCAAATTCACACCAAACCATCCTGAAGGAAATGATCCTGAGACAGGAAAGCCTGGAAGAGGTTACTAAAAATACATAACACTGACACTTTCAACTTCTACTACGACATAAAAAAAAGAAACTGTCACTGTTTGCAAGTTTTAAAAGAATAAAAATACTGCTTAATGTTTTTGACAGCCATTATATGGTTCAAGGCTTTAATTGCCTCTATTCACTTTGAGCTAATGCATGAATTAAAAATAAAATCATTCCATCCAATCATTAGACAGATGGAAAAGTATTCAAGTTTCTAACACTAGAAAATAAGTCTGTATTAATTTCTGTCACATTATGAATCACTTTATAAATAATTTAAAAAATTACAGTGGCACACATGAGCTAGTTAAGGTAAAGCTCTACAGTCCAGATAAGCTTATTATTTCTTTCCATAATTGTGTGTCTTAAATAAGATTTGATCAAGCAACAGCTACATATGTTTGGATTCCTGGTAAGAAAGAATCACAACAGAAAGAATAGAATAAAAGAGATAAAGTTGAACCATTCAAGGCTGAACTGAAATCTGGAAATATGAATATTGGCTATTGTGCAGCATTTCAACACCCAGTGTTGAATATTGTTTGCTCTAATATGATTATAAGTTGTTTATTTGTGTACTATAAAAGGGTTTCACAAAAACAAACAACATAGGGAGGTGAATTTGGGTAAAAAGCTTTGTGATCTGTATCTCCTTTGTGATATTTTCAGTAGTTGCAATAAAACATCTGATAACTGTAACGATGGACAGATGATTTATGAGCTGAAATAAAGTTTTATTGCAGCCTGTAAAACGTCCCTCATGTCCTGCAGCTCAGTGAACCTTTTACACACATTCAGTCGGTCTGAGTCACACATTTAAATCAAGCTTTCACAGACCTTAAAAATACAGGCCAGGAAGCGACGCTACCACCCCCTTGATAGATAGAGCAAAAACAAGCCAAAAACACAAACTGTATTCTGATGATGACACTGAGCAGCTTCTATAACATCACGATGGATTGTGAGCACTGATGAGATTGAGTGTTTTGTGAGAGTATGTAGACTTTGGGAATAGGAGTATTTAATTCAGTGGCAGGACAGACATTCTGTTACCTATGTGTTATTGTTTTAAATGTCCCCCTCGCTATTGGAGGAACAACCACCAAGCTGCTGCTACACACTGAAAATGGTAAGTTTTACAAAGACATTTTTTACATTGTGTTTTTGTGGAGTTTTAGTCATTTTTATCGCAACAGTGCACATTTAACCAAAATAACATCTCTCCTGACATTATTTTGCACGTCAGCACCATGCATGCCCAAAGATGAGTGTGATTACTTTAGAGACATTTGCCTTGATAGAATTTTAATTTTAGTTCAGAATGATAGTGGATGGTGCCAGACATATCTACAGAACTGGCATTGCGCTATCAAAGTACAGAGATATCTTTGGCAAAGGAAAACTAGGAGTATGGGAAAAAATGCTGCCCAGAAGCTTGAAGATTATCTGCTTTGAATATGTGGAAGCAGGAGCCATATCATGCATCTGCCTTGTGTAGGTGTGTATTAACATAGGTGAATGAGTTCTTGGATGAATAAAGTTGGCAGTGCAGGATATGCATGATCAACTATCTCTGCATGTCATTATGGATGTGCCACAACATTACAGATGTCTGTGGTTCCAGTAAAATGTTATGAAATGATAATAATGTTAAGAGACTTCTAGGTGAAAACCAAGCACATACTGTACATTATACAAATGTTCTTTGTTATATCTGGGTGCAGCAGCAAAGGTGAACAACAATACGGCATTGTTCACTAACACTCATAGCATGTGTGTGTGTGTGTGTGTGTGTGTGTGTGTGTGTGTGTGTGTGTGTGTGTGTGTGTGTGTGTGTGTGTGTGTGTGTGTGTGTGTGTGTTCATTGTTCATCCTCATGACGACCAGTTTTGATGTCATGTATGAATTTATTTCAGGTCATTCTCACTCCTTCAAAGAATGTTTGAAGTTTAGGATTTGGTTAAGGTTTAAAAAGTGGTGGTGTATATTTTATGTTAAAAATAAATGTAATCATGAACAAAAACTAATTTTCTGCTGCAATGCTTCAGTGTGGCTTCTTTCAATGGGCATAACAAAAATACAGGGACTGGTAATAACCTTAGACTAGAGAAAGCCTTACCAAGAGAAATGCTAAGAAATGAAGGAAACAGTCTAATAATAAATAAATAATATAATTAAGAATACATTAATACAGTTTAATTGAAAGAATATTAGAATTTAGGTTGTAAATGTAAGTCAGTATTTCTGACCATACACCAGCAGACAAGACCTTCCTGGTCTTGATGGTCCTCCACTGGCTAATTCCAATATTAAGCTACTCTATCACCTGTCTCCATTGCTTACATTGACCTTGACATAATTTTCCATGAAAATACTTCTTCTCCCTCGCAACTTGTTCAGTCCTTCTTTATTCATCTTCCACAGTAGTAAGAGTGTACAACACCACCAGCTTAGAAATACTACAATGCTGGTATTTTAATGTAATGTTAGGACAAGCACAGTGAAAAGGGATAAGTACAGAAACATTCCAAGTGATTAGATGTTTGGCAAAGTTAAGACACAAAAGAAAAGTGAAAGGACTGTTGTAGACTTCAATCTTAATATTGCAATTGATTTTGTTGGGAAAAAAAAGAGCTGAACTGTCACATTATGAGTATAATCAGCCAGATTCCCACAGGTACAGTCACAGCTATGCATGAGCAACCTTGTGTGTCCAGACACCTGTTTGTGTGTCAGTGTGCACGCCTGCAGTTAAGTCAGTTAGAGGCAGTGAATCAGGATGTGACAAACAGGAGCTCTGATGTAACATGTCTATCCCCTGCTGTGTCTCTACATGTCTGTCAATGTGGCCAAAAGGCCATAAGATGATGCAAAGCAGGTTCAACCAGACAGGTGGCATTGTAGAGCACAATACAAACCGAAAAGAATTCTCACATGATAAACCGTTGTTATGCAATACTGTGTCAAAGAATTAAGTTTACAAATGGATCAGCAGACTATGTAAACAAAGAAATTAGGTTTGGCAGTGCAACAAAGTGATGGATGCCTCAGAGTAATCAGTGGGAAAATATTTGTTTCACACACAATTGGAAACCGTATACTGCCTATGAACATAGCATTTTTCTAGTCACTAAAATATCATCATCTTGGGAATAATTTTTTGTTCAGTGTAGGTGGAGTTGCACATCTTGTTTATATTTTATGTCAGAAAATCCTGCTGCTTATTGATTTTATAACAGTCGTGTTTTCTCTTTAACAGTTCTCATACACTCTCATTCCTTTTAACACACCATTCATTTAGACCTGATCAATAACCCGAGAATAGTCACTAATGCATCCAGTTTATAAAAATACCAGAGTTCATTACACTCATTATGTGGATGTTTTCATATATTAAATGTACATGTCTATTTCTGGAGCTATTACAGAAGAATGACTTCACATTCATCAGCAGAATGGTCATATTTTGTGGTGGATGGTAGGGGGCAGGTGTCTCACCCAGCAGGACTGTGGGTTGGGGGGTCTGGTTTGTGTCCAGTTGTTCCAGTGCACTTGCCCTTTGTTCAGTCTAGTTTTGACAGTTCAAGAATAAAGAACAGTTTCACCTTCAACTCCTGACACAATTTAACTATCAAATCTCTCCAATTACATATTGTCACATGTTATTGTTTGTGTGGAAGCAGAAATCATAGTGGTAGCAAATTTATTTCCCAGAAGTAATCCAGATTCTGTTTTATATTTTTTCCATTTAATTTATAATTAAACACTCTAAATTATGTCTCGAAAATACCCTTTTCAGAATGCAAATTAATGTTGAGAATGAGCAATAGAGCTGTTTTGAGATGTATTATTATAGATCTTCAAATGAAACAGAAAGTAATTTGGGGGACAAAGTTATCATAGGGAACTGATGAGTGCAACAAGCATTTACCGTTTGCAGTAGATTTTTTTCTTGTAGCTTTCTGTAATGTCTTCACTGTTATGAAATGCCTCATGTCAGTAGGAGGAAGTGTTCCTGCCTACACAATAGTGCTGAACTGCTACAACTTCAAGTTATATGAAACTTTGAATGTCAGTAACAGTGGCACATCGTCAGTGTCATCGTTTGTCAAAGGGAAGTTATTGAGAAACACCATATGTAATCTATGTGGGCTTTAAAAGCTAGTGGCCCTTTTGTTTTTTCAGGCTATGTGAGTTGGCGTTTGCACTTGTCAAGTCAGGATTTAGCTGTGGAGTTGACAGCTAGACAAAAAAAAACAAAAAAAAAACAAAGCAGAGCAGAGGAGGTAAAATATGTTGAGGTCTGAGTTTAGCACAAGTGTGGCTCTTATTCACCAGGGGAATCCCTCTACACTACATTACCCAGAAGTCTCTCTCATTGGCCTCTTGTGTGTCACTGTGGCACCAGATGGTTCTCCCCTGAGCAAGGAGGCTAATTTCCCATCACCACCTGGGAACAGCTAGAAACTGATCCCACACTCACCCCTCATTAATTAAATGCTGTAATGGCATACAGTGACTGCCTCTAAGGCTCCAAGACAGCACCCTGAGGCCCTGTGGCCCAAGGAACAGGAAGGTGTGGATTTATGTGTCCACTGCACACAAACAAACATTCTGCTGTAATTATTAGATATCATATCACAGATATAACAACTGATTTATAGACAATAGGTCTGGAAAACATTTGATCAAGATCATTTTCACTTGCTTGAATTAATATATTAATTTGTTTAAATTGTATTTAATCAGGTAAGCAATTAACAACAGATTCTTATTTACAAATGTAACCCAATCAAAGAGTAGGGACCGACTGATCTGTTTTTTTCAAGCCTGATACTGATAATGATTGTTAGTTAAGGTGGCTAAATCATCTGTCGTAAAAGTGGAAATATTGTTGTTATTGTTATTGTTGTCAAAATTTTAAATAATATGAAATATACATAGATTCATTAAAAACTTTTTTTTAAATATGCAACATGTTAAAGGTGTTTTTTATCTTCAACAATAGACATCTGTGTTTCAAAATTCTAACAAAAAGTGCACTCTGGAAAAAAAAATCTAAATCTGACCAAATGTATTTTTCTCATTTCTAGTCCAAAAATATCTAAGGGGGTTTTATATAGAACAAAGACTCTACTTCAATCCTGATAAGCAAAATTCTAAAAATAACAGAAACCATGATGTAGAGAAAAAAAAAGTAATTTTGTCACTAATAACACTTATCACCAACAAGGCCGTAGTGATCAATCTATTTTAAAATACTCAATCATCCTAAACTTAATCAACCGATAATGCCTGTCTAATAAAAAAAAAGATAGAAAGATATTAAATTTTATTAATAAAATACCTACAGCAAAATATGAAACGGTCATTAAATATCACAGCTGTACATGACCAGGCCACAACTGACATTTTCTTCATGTCTACGCACATCTGTCAACCAATCAACTTTGCTGTTTTGATATCTAATCTGTACTTACAACTTGTAACTTGTACAAAACTTAAATGTTACATAACTAATATGCAATTCACACAGGCAGACAAATTATGTGTTCTTATAAGCTTGTATAAAACTGTGTAAAGGAGATCTACCACGTCTGGTCAACAGCTGAGAGACATGGTCTGGGAGGCGTTGTATGAAAGCATCCAACTGGTAGCTCTTAATCTCCTTTTGAGCCCTTTAACCAATTTACTGCAGCTTCCCCACACCAAAGAGAGGTAAACAAAAAGGGTTCTTGACCCTTGAGATCAAGTTTCTGTCAGAAAGGACTAAAGGGCTCTGCACGCTTTCACGGCACAATGTCGCAGTTAACTTGTCGCAGATATTTGTAATTTATGTCAGCACGGGGAGTACATGGCGTTGGCTACTAACCACCATAGCGGCAAGGGGCACTCTCATGAACTCACTAGGATTTACCATCTGGATCCCCACTCCTTTTCAACATCAGACCCTTTCATTGTCGAACAAACTTGTCTCACAGATTCTTCCACTTCCTCATGCACTCGGCCAAATCCACATTCAAACTAGTCGTCTTCGACAATGACATTCGTGTTCACAAAACAAGACAGAAAAGTAGGGAAGTGGAAGTGCATGTAGCGCGAATGTAGAATGGACCAATCAGAGGCCTCTTTTCTGGTCTTCTCTGCGACACTGTCTGCGGTGAGTTACATTTTCTGGGAGGTGCACACAACTCTCTGCGACAGGGGCTAAAGAGTCTGTAGCGTATATGCGACACGTCGCAGACAACTTGGCTTCGGTGTATAAATAGGCCTTAAGACGTTTAGAAAAGAAATAGAAGAAGTGATCTTTTTTTCTTCTTAAAATCACACAATAAACACGATGGTCACGCTAGAGGAAAAAAGAAAATCATGTTGATAGTGATGCAGTTTGGTAATCTGTATTTATCAAGGCTGTGTTTATCAGGTAAGTACCACTATGGGACCTACCAACATATACTGAGTCCACAGGAAGGAGGTCAAACAAACAAGGTCAACTAAAAAACAGTCTGTACAAGAAAAAGACAACAACAAAAAAAGCTGTGTGCACAAAATACATAAATGATATTTCTGCTTGTGCGCGGAGTTCACAATAAATAAAGACGAAGTGTCAGTCTGCAGAACCAAAGGACAAAGATGTGAAGGGATGTGTGAGGACGGACACATGAGTCTGGAGGAAAGAAGTCGGTAGAAAGATATACATCTGTCACTTTCATTCATTAGTCAGTGGAGAGGTGGGTGTCAATAAATGGATTACATAGTGTGCACGTCACTTACATCAAGTATTCCAATCATCAAGTGACATAGACGTGCTCCTCAAAACACCATTTGTTTTTGAGGAATATTTTAACACAACCTTAACTGTACCACTCTATTGTAAGTGCATGAAATAACAGCTTTTGGATGAAAATAAGCCAAGGGGGAGTTGATAGTCACTGATTTTGAAACAACAACACTGGAACAATGTAAGTCATCTACCCTGATCCATTATTCAAGAACACCTGCTTGAAATAAAGCATCAAAAAGAAAAATGAAAACATGAAAACAATGTGCATGGCTGAATATATTAAAGTAGTATGATTGAATCTGTTTATGTTTTAATAGTTGACTTAATGACACATGAGTCCCAAAAGGCCAGTCATTCATTCCATCATTTATTTTATTTCTCTCTGAAGAAATCTTTTGATGAGTGCTCACATAGCTTTTGAAGCTAATGCCAAATTTTTGTGAGCATGATGGTTGTAGTTTAAAAATCATCCTTTTTAAACAGCATGGGTGCAGCAAAAACAGCTTCAATTCATGCCCATCTGTGAACTAAACATCAGTACAAAAAGCAATCGTAGAAAGTCCCAAAAGACAATAAGCTAGTGGGGATGTGATTTTTTGTAACAACATCCTCATGCCTTCTTCAACACTGACATCAGTGTTACAGACAGCCAAACATTTCACAATATGATTCAACTGGTTGACTAATGTTGTAACGTTTGAGTTTCAGAATCATTCAATAGCTTTAGTCATAACAGTGTCTTAGAAGTTTACTTATTTGCTTACTTCCTATTAAACCAAGAAGACCCAAACATCCACTGGTAGCCAACAACAACAATCAATACATGTAAATAATTGGTGTAAAATGTAATTTATCATCTTTTCATGGTCATTAGATATGACCCATTTGGGCGTTTGGAGGCTCTGTAGTGAACATGGAAACACTGTAATCTTTTACAACATGGATTTACTACTAAACCCCATGCAGTTGGATCAATAACAGTTGATGGACACTTGTTTTCCATTCCATTTTTGATATAAATATGTACATACACATACATATATATATATATATATATATATATATATATATATATATATATATATATATATATATATATATATATATATGAAAATAGTTTTTCTTCCCTTTTCTCCATTTTTGATATAATAACCCTCAGCTTTTATGAACATCAACATAATCAGTAAGTTAAGTGTTGGAAAATATAGAATTTACAAAATATAGAGGATAATATTAGAATATATGGTGATAAATTACTTATGAAAACTTAGAGAAAAATATACAGAAATATATAGAGAAAAATATATTTTCGGAACAGCTACAAAAGCAGCACTGGGTCTTTAGGGGTTAACTATCAAAGATCAAATCTAGTTGAGTTTGCTCAAAAGATAAAGGTAAAGTACTTTATTTTCTCATTATACACTGTACGACGAAAATTGTCCTCTGCATTTAACCCATCCTTGATGTCATCAAGGATGCATGGAGGAGCAGTGGGCAGCCATGTGCGGTGCCCAGAGACCCATCTCCAGCTGTAGAGCCAGGCTAATAAGTATCACATAAGTGTTGTGTAGAAGTAAGAATGTAGAGAGAACACAAAACAATAGTTTGTGTTTGAGGTGTGATATAGAAGCATCATGAGGGAAGACAAACAACACCAGGCTCAGTGCAGACTGGGCATACAGTGTGATAACAGAAAAACAACCAGAGACACCTCAATATACAGTAGCAGATGAGATAAAATGTGGTTTCACTGCAGATGCACTGCTCCTCTTTTATACCTCACAGCATCAGAGTACATGGCTCGACATCACAGCAACTCAATAAAGACACACATTTAGTTTTGCTTTGTTCATCCACTGTTGCTTTTTTCTGGAACTTGTGTTGCTTATACAGAATGCTGTATTATATTTACTCCTCATCTTTTGAGATTTCTGAAGTTTCAAATCACACTATTATTATTATTATTATTATTATTATTATTATTATTATTATTATTATTATTATTATTATTATTATTATTATTATTATTATTATTATTATTATTATTATTATTATTATTATTATCATTATTATTATTATTATTAGTAGTAGTAGTAGTAGTAGTAGTAGTATTATCATTATTATTATTATTATTATTATTATTATTAATAATAATAATAATAATAATAATAATAATAATAATAATAATAATAATAATAATAATAATAATAATAATAATAATAATAATAATAATAATAATAATAATAATAATAATATTATTATTACTATTACTATTATTGTTGCTATTACATTTATTATCTATTTTTATTTATTGATTTGTTTAGTATGTAGGTGTGGATTTGACTCTTTTGGTTGTTTGTCACTTTGTCTCATTAATCTCATCCAACATTAGTTGGGAGAGATTATTGTAATCAGTGTGTGTGTCTGTGTCCACAGAGACATATCATGCTATGACTCAATGAATACTTGAGATATCAGCATGAACTCACATGGGCATATACATATAGCTAATGTGCATCAGATGCAATGATCCATTTGAGTAAAGGTCAAAGTTCAAGGTCACAATTAACAAAAAGGTTAAAATCACGTTATCAGTTAGAACTCACAGAACTTTCAGATTGTTACCAAACAATGCAGAATGAAGATTTCTACAAATCTCATAATTGGTGTTTTCACCTATAACCAATAGTTTTTGAGATCTCTAGAGGTCAAAGGTAACATGTCACTAAATTAACTTGTGTAACACTGTGTGTCAAGCATAGACACATCACACTATAACTTAATAAATACTGGATATATTATCATAATATTACATGTACTGACGCATATATACATATAACGAAATTATCAATATTGCAAAAAGTCACATTTAGCAGAAAGGTCAAAATCACAATATTGGCTCTAATTCAAGAACGGGTTGTCATAGAAAATTGAGATTGACACAAAATAGGGGCAAGATTAGGCACGCTCTGGTTACTTGTTTTTGTTATTGTGTATTCATTCTGTTTTGCCTTCAATGATGTCTGTTTGTATGTATTTATAATTCTTTTTACCCTCTTGATATATCAAATTAGGTATGTATGAATGGCTTTATGCATGTGAAGATAAGTGAAATGAATTGATCCAAGGGCCTTGATTTTTCATATATTATGCTGATAAGAGGTTTTTCTTCCTCCCACTCCATTTTGAATATGCGAATGAGATCATGTTTTGTTTTATTCTTCATTTACATGTTCTTTATTTGGGTTTTTTTTTTTTGGGGGGGGGGGTTCATCTTGTTTCACAAGTGGGGACAGAGTAGGATTGTTTTGTTTGTTGCAAAACTGAAATAATTTAAAATGAAATGAACTTTAGATAGATAGGTAGATGATGTTTTCCTATTGTCTGCTGATGTGGTTGATATGAGCAATCCCAAATTTATGAACAGTATTGACCTGAAAATAAATCAAAACACTAAAAACAGAAGCCAATTATAGCAGAAGTAGGAGGAAAAAAATTAAAGAAGCTTTTTTGTGATGTTGAAGCAAAAGCGAAACTACTAGCCATGCAATGCAGCAAACACCAGGAAAAAGCGGTTTACATCATCCTGCTACACTAACATCAATCTCCACAGGCTGAAAAGGGCAATTTTAAGAGAAAATACAGCACAAAACATTAAAGTGATTTATTTCAGCAGCAGCTTAAACATTCTCAGCTGCATCTTGTCACCTCATGATCACGTGTAGCTGCTGTGATGAAGATATTTAGTCCTTCTGTATGACCTAATAATATAATTTTCTTATGGTCACATGAACATATGAGGAGGAAACATCTTTTCTTCACAATACTTGTCAAAATATTTTATGAGTATAGAATCATAGCAGACAGAGTGTGATGACTGGAGCACAAATTGTCTCTTCAGTAATCCCTAAAGGAGGTATGCACTGAATTAAGTTTTTGTACAGCTGACAGACAACATCAAATAACACAATATATTCTGACAGTGGCTGTCACAAGTTGTGTTGACATCAAAAGAGCCCAGTGAGGCTTCAGACTTCCTGAATGTGTGTCATCTAATCTCACATCAGTTGGATGTTGTGTTTGGCTAAACTCTGACAATATATTTAGGTTGTTTTGACATTGCAGCATCATTTCCATCCCATTTCTTCTCCACCTGTTAATGTGTGAGTGCGTTATGAAAATATCAAACGCATCCAACTCAAATACCCATCAACCACCTGCTGCACTGATATCACATCCATAGAACAGGTCAAAGATTAGCAGTGTCATGAACTCCGCTCCGGTGACCTTTCCCCCAGTCATTTCCACACTCACCTGGTCCCGCACTGTGCAGCTGCAAGCCGTTCCTCATCTGTGGCTATAAAAGCAGTAAGGCTTGCAGTTGCCAGTGCGGGACCATTCAGTAATGTCACCTCCATAACCCGGACAACTTTCACCATCTCCTCAATCACCATAACCCGGACATTCATCATCACCACGCACTCTGGTCGTTTGTTCCCAGGTTTTGTCTGTCTTGTCTTTATGTTTCTTAGTTTTGTTATTAAATTATTTTTTCCCTTCAGTACTGTGCAATGGAGTCCTCCTTCACCTCACCCCGATCCTGACAAGCAGATGGACCTGCTTATGCACAATACTAGGCTGTTTCACAATATGACCTATATGGGAGTGTGAAAACAGAATAACCAACCAAATTAAACCTACAATAGGAAGGATACCTTTCATTTTCAGATGCCATCTTATAAATTAAAATAAATAATATGTAGAATAATATGTATAATTAAATTTAGTCATTTTTGTGACACAAATTGAATGAATTGTTATCTGAGCTGTCTAAAATATTCATCAAGATATATTTCGGTTCATAATACTAAGGTTTAGCTTACATTTAATGATAACAGAGAACCCAAGTGGAACAAACTGAGGCAAATATAACAATTATGTACAAATTAATACCACATAATGCAGCACAAAAAAAGTCAATGCTAGAAACAAACAAGTACAAAATATGAATAGAAAACCTCAGCTCCTTATTAGAGAATGTTAGCTGACATCAGTGAAGGTCAGGATTGGCTGTTACTGCACAAAAACTAACTGGGTTTTTTTATGTATATTTTGTGATTTTCCAATGAATTACTTGAACACCCCCTTTTTCTGATATGAGGACAATTAGACCCAAAGTATCCATAATAATTCTTGGTTTATTACAAGAATTTTTAAAATTGAACATTTTTTATTTCTATTTCTTCTCTAGATATCAATGTTTCAGGCATTTCTATTGGACCTGAAGGCATGAATAAAAATACAAGTTGATGAAACAGAATGCTTTAACTTTGGAGAGAAATTGATTTGAAGCATATTTTTTATTTTATTCACATGTAAATGGTCCTATATCTGGGTCATAAACCTCAAAGACTAATGTATATAATTTACAAGATATTAAACACTCCTCATTCTTAAATTTCTCTAATGATATATGAAGTGAAATGTAGTAAGAATAAAGATCATAATACCAAATGGACACTGAAAATCAACACAGGAGTCGATTAATGCGTTTTACAGTTTTACGACACAGATGTCATCAAGGACCAGCAAGTTGCGTTGTTTTACTGTTCATTAAAGAACCATGGCATATGTCCATGAACGCATTTAAATTTGGCCACACAGAGTGATCACATCAAACATGCTGTTGTAGACCAGCAACGGTGATTAAAAATGAATAAGAGGAATTACCATCATTGTTCACTGCAGCTCCTTGGTGTTTCCCGTTGCTAATTCCTAATCTTAATGACTACCAGATAAGCACAAGTGTTAATTAAGGAGAGCTGCATGGTAATTATATCTCTGAGGGACCTGCGCCAATGCCCCCTCACCAGCACCTCCTCCAGCTGACACTCCAGTCTGGTTTCTCCACCTGCACGTAACTCACTCACAACATTAACCATTCACCGCATTCACACTCTACTCATAACCTCCTCCTTACCCAGTGTTTTCACCTAGTTTCTAAAAATGGAGGAGATACATGCTCTGTGACATGGAAGTAATAAAATCACAATATTTTGGACTGGTCTTATTTACCCAGAGCAGAGTTATAGGTATCACTGAATCCTTGCCAGTGAGATAAGTGAGAAGAGTATGAAATAAAAGTCGATGTTTTCTCAAGCCACGGGAAAAGAAACGCATCTAAAAATGGATGCAGTTTATAGAGAAGATGTTAGCTTTGAAGAAATATTTTTTTCACCTAAATCTGGAATCAGAAATCATAACTGTCTCACAGAAAAATGAAATGTGGTAGAGGAGTGCGGGTGCTGCCACTGGCCTTATGAAATTACCATGACATAAGAATCCATCACAACCAGCTTCTCTGCATTGGTACTTGCTTCTCCACCAGAATGACAGCAATCTGTCAGCTCATCTGTGAGTCCACCCTGAAGTCCTCCGCTTCCCACAAAGGGGAAGGACAGGCAGAAAATAATAACAGAATGGACAACAAAGGCTTTGCCAGCATCATGTTGTTATGAGTTGAGCTTATTAAAAACCACCGTGGAAAATAAATATGCAAACACCCCACCCGCCCCCTAGCAACACAATAAAATATGGTGTGAAAGACACAGAGTGAAGAAGGAGAGAGAACAGACTCCCTGCTGCTAATTTAATAGACTGACTAAAGCAGGCTATGCAATTCCATTATGTTGTGTCATCTGTCCTGCGGAGGTTGGATCAGTTCCTTGGGGAAGGTCACAGCAAATGACAGACATAATCAGATACAATCAAGTCATTTGGGATTCCAAATTAAATGCCACCGTGGCACGTTTACATACTGATGACACTGCTGTTTACTTCTGATGTCACTTCTCATTTGTTGGTTTATGATTGAGAAGAAGTCAATCCCAGTGTCTTAACGTGATGCCTTTATCATTACATTACTTACATGTGTGATGATCGCAATGCACAAGACACGCCAGAGCATAAGTAGTTAAGGTACAATAGCCTGGATGCTAATTTGATAATGATTGACTTTGTTAATGATGGATAGAGGCAAGGATTAAAAAAGCCACATTAAGCCAAAGTAATAGATAAATTACCTCAGTGCGTGTGATGACTCAAAATAAAGAGAGAAATTATGTGAAATCCAGGAAGTTACAATTAGTACTTAACACCACAATGTGTAACTGTTGCAAACCATATACACGGTCTAAATAAAATATTTGTATCTCTTCTCATGAAATGATTGTGACAGGGTCCTTTATTCTTGATAAAGTGTAACAATGACTGAGCATATGAGTGATATGTGTGTATAGGAATAAAGAGACGAATGTGTCTGAGGACAAAATTCTTCTAACTTTATGGCTAAGAGTTATACACTGTATTCTATAAAATGCTAATGTATAATAATGATGCATATTGAAATATTATTAAATTAGTCATATCTAATTTTATTTAATCAACAGCTGCTCTGATTATGCGTTTCTATGATATTACAGCTATGGAGTTGTACTCGTACTAGTACAGCCCAGACTTCCCTCTCCCCAACCAATTCCATCAGCTCCTCCAGGGGAATCTCGAAGAGTTCCCAGGTCAACCAAGAGACATAATCCCTCCAGCGTGTCCTGGCTCGGCCCTGAGGTGGACGTGCCCAGAACACCTGACCAGGGAGGCGTCCAGGGGGCATCCTCACTAGATGCCATTCAACTGGTTCCTCCGGTTATGGAGGAGAAGCGGCTCTACTCCGAGTCTCTCCCAGATGTCCAAACTCTTCATCCTATCTCTAAGCCTCAGCCTGGCTACCGAGCAAAGGAAACTCATTTCGGCCACTTGTACCCCTAACCTCATTCTTTCAATCATTACCCAAAGCTCATGACTATTAGCCTAGCCGTGCTATCCCTATTCATTACATGTATAGGTCTAGGAACGCTTCATAATCAGGGGAGGCGGGTTAAAAGGTTGTCTTTCAAATCCTCTGTAAGCAATAGGACGGTACTACAACCAATCAGTGTAATCTTTAGGATGATGTAGTTCGATGCTGGAAAGTTCACAGAGGAGTCTGGAGAAAGTTACGAATGACTAAACAACATGGTGAATTATGGAGTTTAACGACTATTGTCAGTTCTGTAAAAAGAATTTAAAGATTGCTGACATTTTCTCACATTCTTTACTCAACTTTGATAAAAGGACATCCCCACCCATTGTTGTTCTTCTGTGATTGTTTCCAGTTGTTTATCTCCGAATCGTCGCAGCATCACTTTGTTACGCCCGCCCTCTGACTATAGTTCACTGTGATTGGTCGGCCAGTTTCAGTGAAATCTAGCCAAAAGTTACTTTGAGCATCACTAGACTACTATAGTAACACATTAGTTGTGCTGCCGCTAGGTGGCTCTATCACGGCTAGGCTACATGACCATAGATGAGGGTCGGAATATAGGTCGACCAGTAAATCCTTCAGGCTTAGCTCCCTACACTACACTACAGCTATGGGGTCATGACCTTTTTCAGTACAGATGACAGTGGCACTGAGAAAAGGCAAAACAAGAAAGTAAAAAGGTAAAACAGACAGTGATCAGTGACCTACAGGTTAAAGCTCATCCTCAACCACTGGAATTTTCAATCATCATCCTCAACAGCCAAAAAACATCCTAACACCAGAAACATAAAGCCAAGGACACAACAACCCTGTTAGCCTATTTGGATTATTTAATTTCTATCATCTTGTCAAACTCTTCATTAACTAGAAAAGCACTCAGAAAGTGCAGACTCCACCAAGGCAGATCAGCAACCACCCCCATTTTCACTTCTGAGCAGCACCTCCACAATGTAATAATTTATTCCTTGTATCATCATTTCTTGAAAATTTCAGCCAAATCCATCCATACATTTTTGAGTTGCTCACAGACAGAGACAGACAGATAAACACGTAAAAACATAACTTGGTGGAGTAATAAAATACTGGATAGAACTGAAAAAAGCATAATTACACAATATATAGAGGGGAAAATGTACAGGGGTATCTTATATCATTAAAATGATCGTATTATATGAGTCCAAAGGCGTCACTTCTCTTCACTGTTTTGACTGCCTGTTTGTTTTTAGTCCTTTTAACGTATCAAAAATAATGTCCAATTTCCATTTTAAATTGTTGAATTAGTGGTGCTCTTTCATTCCATTTTGCTTTATATGTATATTTTCCAAATAATAATAACCGATTCAATACAAAAATGCCTCTACTTTCCAATTCTCTTTCAACGTAAAGCACGATGTCTTTAATATTTAGGCATATACTGATGCTCATTTGATCTTTAACAAAAGCTTCCACGGTCACTGGTCTGGTTTAATTCATTTGATTTGACTGTAGTTACAATTACTCTTCATATTAATAAGATTTTCAATTAAATAAGTCAGTAATGTCATTTTCTGCATTCTGTTTTTATTTGCAAAAAGTATCGAAATACATGTTGGTACCAGTACCAAAATATTGGTATTGTAACAACACAAATTTACTGACAGGCAAAGTTCATGCCACCTCCATGTTCTTGGAGATACTGTTACCTGTTCTACCTCACCATGATGTTTTAGAAAGAAGCGACTTGAAGAATGAAGTGCACTGAACACTTTTTCTTTTTATCTTAATGTAAGTTTTATTATGTGAAATGTTAACGGTTCTACCTTAACTTTCTCATTTCTTACCAGTAGTTTAATATTTTTTGTTTAATTAATTTTTCCTTTTAAACAAGAGCTTATGACATTTATTATAATTTAAGAGATAAAAAATCTGTATCGCTCCAAATATTGGCTCAGAAATATTAACTTAGAAATATCTGCACCCTGTATAGGTCATCAGGTAAGGCTGATGTAAATAGAATTGGTCACTGTATCTGCCCCCAAAAAATCCATATTAGTCAAACACTACATTTATACAATTTCCTCCCATTATAAAAAAGATGGAGTTCTTGGGTATGAAACCGGAATGAAACTGAGCCAGCTCTCCAGTAGTGATCAAAATTATTAATGTTCAAGAGTTGATATATAAGAAATAGGAAAATGTATAAAATATGTTAGAGAAAAGAAATGCCAAAGGAAAGCTTCACTTATACAGGAAATGTCTGCCTCAGTGACTATTGAAACTAGAAAGAATGACACACGAAAGAAAGAACCATTTTTACACAACCCCATTGGCACCCTCTGAACAGCAGGAATCATTCTGTCTGAAAAATACTGCCAGAAGACTTCAAAACCATGCATGGACAAGGTCATGGTAGATGGTAAGATCAAGTGTGTAAGTCTTGAATACATGCCAGGGTGGCAGATGAGAAGGTGCACATGTGACATTTTTTATATAGGTATATAATGAATGCAGTGACAATATGACCTATTTTATCCTGTGAATTGTGACTAATGCCTTGACACTGAAAAACGGCTGTAGAATTAACACCAAAACATTGTTAAACTGCAAGATTAAAAAAAACAAAAAAAAAACTGTAAGTGAAAATAGAATACAAAACTGTTGATGTGAAGATAGCTGTAGTTTTTATAGGAAGAATATGTTCACAAAACCAGATTTGTATGTAAAAATTACATGTGAGATATGGCTCAGTTGGTAGGGCAAGTTGTCCAATGACTGAGGGGTTGGCAGTTCAAATCCTGACTCCAGATGTCAAACTGTAAAAAATACTGAAACCTAAATTTCTCCTAGTAGGTCCTGGTGATTTTGTGAAGTACTTTGGACACCATGAATTTAAGTCCATTCCATTTGTCACTTAAATCCAATGTTAAATATATTGTCTCATCATCTGAACCCACTTTATCCTCGCTAGGGTCACTGGGGGCCTAATCCAGCTACAATGGGCGAAGGCGGGGTACACCCTGTATGGGTCTCCAGTTCATCTCAGGGCTGAACATATATAGACAATCACTATCACATTCACACCTATGGACACGGGGGGAGAACATATAAACTCCATTTGAACCAGGGGCCTTGTTGCTGTAAGGCACGAATGCTAACCACTGCACCGCCCAATGTTGAACATACATGTTTAAAAAATGTCATCTACATATTACGCCATGAATGTGTTTATAGTTTCTTGTGTTTTTACAGTATTGTTCTGGTAACCACAGCTGCCTGGTTTTTTTGCCCATAAAAATAACAGGATCTTTTTTTTTTTTTTTTACAATTGATGCTTGCAATTCCAGCATCATTTAAAAGACCTACCTGTTATGGACTGTCAAAAGTCAGTCCTTGGGTTGGATGGTTTGTATTTTTACATCATCTACTGTTTACCGAATTAAACAGTCAAATCAGGGTAGTGTTCCATCCTTTGACTGAAAACCATTGAAACGCCATTATCTGATGATTTGGTTTTTTACATAATGGTTCTTTTGTGCGTGTGTGTGTGTGTGTGTGTGTGTGTGTGTGTGTGTGTGTGCATTTTGCTGCAGTGGTGAAATACATTATTTGTAACATGAAATTTGAATATACAGATGGACAGCAGCATGTATCACTGGAAACAAAGCAACTAAGCAAAAGCCTCCATTTCGGTCTGTTCATTAGTCAGAGTAAAGTTGCTGTCACGTATGGTCAGTAGGAGTGCAGAGCAATGTGGATTTATCCATTATGCACCGCAATGCTTTTGTTCCCCTGGTAAAAAAAAAAAAAAAGATTAGACAGGAGACCATACTTCTTACAAGAATGGCTACCCTGCCCTCTGCCACCTTTTACTCAATATAGTAACACTTCTATCAGGTTTATTTACAAAGACTAATTAATCCACAATTAATATGTATAAGGGTGCTTCTATGAAATTGTTCTCTAGAAACAGGTCATGGGGGCTAAAACTTCAAACCAGACATAAACTAATATTATGAAGTAAGTTTGGAAACACTTTAGGTGTATTTTAAAAATATATATATATATATTTACTGAGAAACTATTTTTTAGATAAAACACATTTCTATATTATATTACATAATTTTTTTTCACAGAAAAATCTACATGTAACAGTAAAAATTACACAAAAATTACACACTACTATTTCTTTAATATCTTTTTATTCTCTCACAGGTAGATTTTGGGAATGAAACTAATTATGCAAGCCGATTGTTTCACCAAAATGACTGTCGTTGCAAAATCACTATGTGTTTAAATTTGCAGGTTCCACATGTAATGGCCAGTGGATATAATGGGTTACAAGCTAAACCTGGAATGAGACTGCAGATTCATGAAAAGCCTACATGTCTGAATTAGAAAAACCATAAAGATCAACTAATTTAACACAGTGTCATTATTTATGGCATGACGTAAGACTGTTTCAAGCAATGTTTTCAAGATCAAATGCACTGACATCTAGGTACTTTTTCCTGTCCCAATTTTAATTCTATTGTGGCCACAGTATTTTATTAAAAATTAATTCATTTTGGGTCATTTCAGAGCAAGATTCACTTCTTTTTTTTTACATTTATCTCATGATTAGGTATACCCTGGGGGTGAGAATATGTCTTCATTTTTCTTTTATTTTTGTGCCTAAAAATGTGTGTGTATGTGTGTGTGTGTGTGTGTGTGTGTGTGTGTGTGTGTGTGTGTGTGTGAGTGGGGGGTGGGGTTACTAAAATGAACCCAGTTGTATAGAAGCACCCATAAGTTTAACCTGAGGTCTGAGAATAAAGTGGAAATATGTACATCCATCATCCATCAGAACAGGTCATATGCTCTCTTGCGTTTGTTTGTGTGATCGCAAATACAGACTATTATATATTATTTGCTGATTTGAAAATCCTGCGTAAAAAGAAGAGTGAATGAATTTATCTTGGAACACAGGTGCGTTCACTACACTTTTAGCTTAGATTTTTTTGTCTGTTTGTGCAGTCACGACAAATGCATTCTCATTAATCCTTGTATAGAAATGTTGGGTCACAGAAAAGAAGCTTCTAAATCTAGATATTTTTGTGTTCAAGTGTGACATTGTAATATTTTGGGTCAGTGCAGATTGTAAGCCTCCGCTGCATCATCAGGAAGCGATGCCTTTTAAGAGTAGGAGTGATGGGGGATGCATCCTGGCACTATACTCTCAGGCTAGAGAGGAATACCTGAGCAACAATTTCAAAGACACCGATGAAAAAACAACAATGATAGGGTCAATTTAGGGACAGAAAAGAAGCATTCAGTCACTGTTTTGGTTTTTGTTTTGTTTTGTTTTGTTTTTTAATCAGACTGTGGCATCAAATATGGACACAGTCATAATCAAAATTATGACATATTTATGTTAGACTTCAGACTTCAAATATTCACATTGACTTTTTCATATTTTCATATGATTATGAATAAAATATATCCATATATGGTAAATGCTAAGACAAAGAAAAATATTGTATGCCTTTTTTTGACTTAATATTATATTTAATATAGTGCCAATGTTTGATGGAGGAAGTAACGTATTCTATGACAATAAAATGTGAGCTGAAACTTTATTTCTTTTTCTTTTACCTTCATAGTGAGGTTTAGTTTCAAAGAACCTGTTATTTGGGAAAAACCTGCCTTAGCAACATCAAATTCTGAATCCCTTCTCACTGAGGAACCTGTAAAAGCAATTTCAGATCAATTTCACTTCAGATACAGATGGATTTCATCGTGTTTTCTTCTAAGCTGTTATAAAGAGAATAGCTCATCCACTCAACAGGTTGTACATGTGCCAAACTAAGACGCATCTACCCCCAGCATGTATTCTATTAGAAATATTAAAACAAAACAATCGCTGTGCAACAATTAGCAAAAAAGCTGCAATAACATTTCAGGTCAATATTGTTCTGCCCATTTTGGCTCTTGATAGAATTTCAAGCCCCTTCTGTTTTATAGTTTCAGCCAACTCATTCAGGGGTTTGGATAAGAGAACCAGCCCACACTGACAGCTTACACCTTCTGGAGTGAGACAGTAATAGCACTACCAACAATGCCAGCACACAATATAAACATAAATCCAAAATCACGACTGACAAACCTCCATGTATTACCAAAAGCGTCCGATTGGATGAACAGCTGAATCCAAAACAGTCATTATTATCATTTACATTCTTCCCTTGTATTAAGGTATTGGTGTACAATAGCCTCAAGCTGGAACTTGTTTGATCTTTTTCAACCATAAATACTTATTCTGACTGTTGTTGCTTGGGGACTTTTATAACTAAGATAAGAAGTTCCTGTTTCAGAGGTGTTCCTTGAAGTCTATAGGCTGAGGGTAATAAATATTCAAGAAACTGTCAAGCTCTTTTGTGTGAGAGTGTAATTAAACCAGTCAGATAAGCAGTGTTTACTCCCAAGTATAATTATATACTTTAGAATCATATTACCTTCCCATCTGAACTGTACTAAGACTGCACCTCACTATCAAATCTAACCATTCTAAAAATCACATTCTCAAAACAAATTTGTGTACATGATGATTATAGACTGACTTCTTTCGTTTAGAAAGAGATTTGTCATCATGGCTCATGGTTGTTCTTTCTTTATAGATACAGGGACTTGTTTCTAGATAATTCTCGGTCATCCATTAGGAGTGACTAATACATTGCTTCTTTCAGTATTACTCATGAATGTGAGATTGAGTTTTCACAGAACATAAACTCTTTGCACAGAGGGGTCATTCATTCATGTTTCACCAAATATTATCTAATTAATCTAGTGACGTGTTACCATTTTTTTTTTTTTATATATTTTCTTTTCAACCACTCATTTATTCTTACCGCTTGAATTCTTGCCACATATGAGGTGCTGGTAGGGTTGCAGCAGACCCCAGACCTCTGAGTCGCTGTTGATGGCTTGCTCCAGTGATTCCAGCGTAAACTTGGGGATGCCGTTGTCCCTTTCTACCAACGCGCTGCGCAACACACGGCTGAACACCTCTCTGAACAGACTCTCCATACAGGCCGTGAGGTATATGGCAGCATGTTCGTGGATTCTCAGGGCCACCCGACTATCAACCATCCACCTGAAGAACTTCCCCACGGAGAAGACAAGCCCGCACCGCGCAGACTTGCCTCTGCTAAACTTGTCCCCAGTGCTCATGTTGTAAAGGGACAGGGCGCTCAGAGCCGCCGTGATGCAGTTGACAGAGATGGTCCATGAGAGTACCACCTTGATGGCACTCTGGATCTCATGCTTGGTGCACTTGGCGTAGCGCAAACTGAGTCGCTGCGCCTCGCGGGCCACTCTCATCAGCGCGCGGCTGATGAGAGCCGAAAGTCGCGCCAAGACCTCCGGAGAAGGGCTGCCGACCATCAGCTCCTCATCTTTCCTCAGTGCCCCCTCCACTTCTCCGAGGCTCCATGGCGCGTCCTCCAGCTCGGGCAGCTTGGCGCACTGACCCGAGCACTCTAGTATCTCCGTGTCCTCCGCCAGGACTGTGTTTACTGTGTCCAAACTGTTTTGTCTGCTGTGCATGGATTCCGTCAGATGCCAGCAGTTTCCCCCATGCGAGACAGACTGATGCGTGTCGGAGCAACACAGCGACACGCTGGACGACCTGACCGAGTCCGCGGCTCCACCATAACCAGAATCAAGCGTTAAATCCTCCAGCGTCCTTACGACTGTCTTACCCTTGCCTGCCATAACTGCACCGCATACTGTTGGGTATGCGTGGTCTCACTTCAAAACCACAAACTCGTTTAGGTGCTTTTCTCACCGGTGTCGGGGGGTTGGGGCTCCGCTGTATTTCCCCAGCTTAAAGGCTAAAAAATAAAAAAAAAAAATCAAAATCAAACGATGAAAGTGGGTTTATAGTTTCCTTCTGTTCTCAGTACATTGGTGCCGTCGATCTCTTGTCCACAACTTCTCACGCGTAACCTGAGAGCGCACAAACCTCCGCTCACTGCAACAAGCGCCGCACAAGCAGTCTTAATGGAGAGGAGGGGCTTGGAACCCCTCAAACTGAAGCAAGCCAATCAACTGTGACTGACACAGACAACAGGGTACCTTTCAGCAAAGGCTACCTGCTGTTGAAATCTAACTGCAGAATTAGTTCCATGCGCAGCCTCACTGACTGTACCAACAAATCTGTCATTTGTAGCAGTGGAGATGCAAATGATCACCACGGTGCCAGAATGAGATTCCCACTGAGACGACACATGGTGAAAATGTGAATGCGCTCATAGCAACACAGAGGAACACCGTGACGTTTTAAGCATAAAAGAACAGCATAAAACAGCATGAAATCCTCTGTATTTACACTTGAACTCAACGTTACAACACCATAGAGGAGATGTCTACAGAAGGAAACGTGAACAGAACTCCCCGCAGATTCCACTGAATAGGTTCTTCCCCTGATCAGGGGAAGAACTTCATTGTATTGTCTTTTGAACCAAAATATTTTCATATCACTTGTTCGTGGCTTTGAATATTGTAAGAAACCATTGTTTTGATCTGAATGTCACATTTATTTCACCATGTTTGATTTATCGATCATTAAAGTCTAAATGAAGACGCATATTCCTTGTATACCCAAGCATACTTGACCAAAAAAAATGATTCTGAACTAAGGGTAAGCATATCAAGGAATATGAATAAAATGCAATAATTGTGAGTGGCTTTATTCAATTGACAAGGTAAAGAGACAAAACATCACATTACTGCTTTGACAGGTTGTTATTTTTTGGCATGTCATCACAGTATGGTTCATTACAGATAATTTTAAATAAATATGACTCTGCAGCAAACATCTTGGTTTAAAGCCTAATCTGTATACATATTAAACTGTTCCAACACATTGTTTTGACACCAGTGATAGAAGTACCTCAAAGTCTAGTAATAAAATGAGTAGTCTTGCTTCGAGGTGAACAAACTCTCCATTTTGGTACTGAGTGTTTCACATTTCATATTTTAATTGTATAGGCCATAAAAACAAAGCAGCATCCCGAGGACAGGCTGAGATGAACAGTTGGTGGAATGATGATTCATCCATTCTGCTGGGGCTTCTCCTTGTATGTCTGAGCTGGACTAACCATCTGTCCACAATGCGTGTCATGCCAGAGGCCCTTTCATATTTGCTTTGCATGACTCTGCACAACCCATGCCAAAATTGAAAACTTACTACTGGAATGAAGGGCAATAGCCACAATTTGAGAGATGAAGACATCTGCTTCTATTAAATGACTAACAAGGAAAATAGTAAAACAGTCCTGTTGACATTGTATTGTCACCATGATAGATTTATTTTAAAAGCATAAACTTAAAAAGGTATAGCATATAGTATTATCACAGTAGACCTGATAAAAATGAAGACATTGTCTCTCAAGATTTAACAAGTATACACACTACATGATAGTACTACATTATAGATCAAAAGGCCTCATAATATGGCATAGCAAGGGACAATATGGACCAATGTGCATTTTCTTTTATTTTGCTTTTGAAATAATAATAATAATAAAAAAAAAATCTGTTTAAATATTAACGAGTAAAGACAAGGAACTGTTACAAATGTATAATGTAAAATAATGAGGTATTAGTGTTGTTGAAAATTACAGCTAATGTAACATTTGTATAATGTGCTGTAGTTTGAAGATCAAAATGAACACATCATTTTGACACTGGTTGAGTCCATCTTCTGCAGTCTGGTCGTGATGCATTGCAGCATATCTTGGTGACTAACTCAGGTGAAAGTGGTGGAGGTGGGCAGCTGTCAGTTGCTTCTCTATATGCACTGTGGTCATGTAAAGCTGGTCCTCACTTATTAAGCCTTGGTTGCCTGGTAACAGCAAAATGTTCATGATTTTCCCAACAAGATAATAGATTGTTAGTATTTTGTCAACAGAATAAATATTACTGCGAGCCTCCATAGACCATGTTTACCCACATTTAGACTATATAATGTTTGAAATCCCCGGTTTTAAAGATGTACTTCAGTACATGTGGTGTATTCACATGCGTAATATTTTGTCTCTGGACTTATAGCTACCTATTACACATTTTACATTTTCCATTTGGCAATATTGTTTAAATGTAGGTCACGACAGACAAAATTTAAAATAACAAAAAAAGGAAACGAAAGGCTCCCAGTCTTCATTACGTTACTACTAGTAACAGGGAAAAACCGACCGCAGCTGGTATTATGATGTTATACTGCCTCACTGTGGCTAAATCGGAGAACTTACTCTGCAGCCAGAACTACCCTTTATTTCTTGTATAATTACCAACCGACAGTATTTATGTAAGAGTATGTGACGCACTTATTTTCCTTGAGATTAAAAATATCGAAATAAATGAAGCACTTAATATTACTAAAACTACCAATAAGAACAAAGGGTGCATACTTATAAATGTCAGTGCATAGAAACTCATATAAAACAGGATTGTTTGTCAAAGCAATGTGCATGTTGTTTTAAATAGGGTTAAATTCCGGCGCTGTAACTCTTTGCCTTTGATTTAGTTTAAGTATTAAACTATAATAATAATAATAATAATAATAATAATAATAATAATAATAATAATAATAATAATAATAATAATAATAATAATAATAATAATAATAATAATAATAATAATAATAATAATAATAATATCTTGTTGAAAATGATGTCTATGACATACAAAACTAATACAGTTGGAGTGTGAACTGTTTTACTCAAAAACTGACAGGTTGCTGTTACGCCACAGTATTTACTAGCCCCACGCACTCCCGCTCTGAACCCACATGATGACGCGTGGACGCACATGCTCAGACTCATGTCCTTATCCGGGTCTTTATGGTAAACGAGCCGGTGTGCTTTACAGGTTGACAGTCTTTAGTGTACCTATACGGTTTCTTTGGATGTTAAAAGTAGGCTACGTCTTTATTTTAATCAGTAAAATTTAAGTTTTACTAAGGCACAAAGAGTGTAATGATGACAAGTTGTTTCTCTTAGTAAAGATTAGATGCACGTGGATTTAAGAAAATAGGGTAAATTGTCTCTATTCAAGTTTTCTGGTTGTTTCGGACACTATGGTTAATCCACATTACTTCTTTCTATGCTGAGTGTTTTTGGGGCGAGAGAAAGCACGCTGTATAAACGTGACCACGCTGACAGCGCGCAGAGCTCATCGGACCAATCACTGGCTTCAGAGCTGTTGCGTCAGCAGTGGGCGGAGTCACGGCAGTAGGTGCGGTAAAGAGGTTAAGGAGGTTTACACGCAGACTGAGGAAATTTTCTAATAATCTTCCATCAAAGCAGCTGTTTTGCCAGTCGGGGGACAAGTCAGACGGAACCGAGAAGAGTTCAAAGCAACTAAGTATTTGAACGGCTACGTTAGTTCGACAGAAATTGACGTTTTTGCAGCGAGAAACTATTTACATAACCTTCTCTCCCGGTACTCGAGGCGGGGAGCAGCCGGTCTTACCACGGTGTCTGGCGTTTAAGAGCAGCATCAAGTGCTTCAATTTACAGGCCAGGTGGTTTCTCTTCTATTCAGTTATACTTTAGGCAAGTTACCAGAGCGAGAACCTAGAAAAGCTTTTTAGTTTATGTATATCTAAATGCTGTTTTTCACTATTCAGAAAAACAAGTTATACAACAAGCCTCCTGCTTGTTAGCAAACCGGGTCCTAACGCCCGTCCGGTACGCAGCCATTTTGCTGGGGAGCGCGTGCTGTCTCGTGCCCAAATGGTTCTGTGGTCAGTGGTCTCTTATAGTGTCGACATTATGGAAAAGGTTCTGTTAGAGCAAGGTTAATACAAGTGCAGGACTGCATTAGAGGAAAGTAGACGGTTGCATGCTGAAACGGCATACTACCGCTTTTATTAATATAAACTGAATTGTCAAGTGTCCTTGTTTTTTTTTTTCTCCGTTTTTTTTGGAAATACTTTGAAAAATACTGAGTCGAGAGTGATCACAAAAAAGACTGATATCTTTCAAAAAATAATAAGGACTCATCCAGTTGAGTAATGGTCATTAATACGATCCACTGGTTCAGGAAGGGCTTGCGGCTCCACGACAACCCGTCGCTCAAGGAATCTCTGCTGGGTGCAGATTCTGTCCGCTGTGTCTACATCCTCGACCCCTGGTTTGCCGGATCTTCCAACGTTGGGATCAACAGGTGGAGGTGAGAAGAGTCCAGTCCTCTCGTCCACACACATGCTAAGACACCAGCAATCTGTGAAATCCACATGCACATGTGTGTTTAGTAGGTTTCCATATATTATGTGTCATGTGTCTCTCATTCAAACACTTTATGCTTCCAGGTCCATAACTATAATTTCACACAACAGTGTACCTTGCTTTTAGTGGATAATGCAAAAGTAATGTAATATTTAACAAAACGTGTATAAAGTGGTATTAAGCATTTCAAATCAAATTTAGAAATGCAAAAGTTATTTGTTAATACTGGATTGTTTTATTTTTATGGCCAATCTCAGCTCTAAGGGATAGTCTTAGTTGATCTGATGCAAGGAATCACATGAATTAACATCTCAATAAATACAATTTTGTATTTATGCAGACATCTGTCCGGTCTGTGTTGTAACTGAGATTGATAGTGATGAAGTGCTGCAAAGTGAGACAACTACATAATGATGCATAATATATACATTTATGTCTTTACAGTTACTATTAAAATAAAATACCATCAAGATAATAACTGCTTTATTTAAACTGGGCAACAAAAGTGTTTTCTTCTTTTTTTCCCTTCAGATCTTAATTTGTGTTTTGGTACATTTATCTATTTCTACTGTCTAGACTATCATTACAGTCAATAATTATCCCACAACTAACCTGTTGATGCTGCAATTTTCACTTTTTTGGACAAGGTTTTGACAGCAGCAGCATTGACATTTTTGCACATCAAGGATACTCCGCTTGTTATAGTTAAGACCACAGACTTTTTTCTGTGGTCTGTGCTCACTTTGGCAGTCTGAATATCGTTCAGACTGTTATTTATTCATTCCACTGAAATGGCAGATAGTGAAATTATTATTTGTTGGGGCACAGTATGCAAGTTGGTTGTCAGATGCACTATAACAACATATCACCAGGATACACCAAAGCACATACACCATGATTTTAAAATTAAAAAAATATATACCTGGTATGTATTTCAGTAATTTCCTTTTTATATGTACATTTCAGTCATCTATCCTTGAAATATGCACATTTTCCCCTGACTATTGACAATGTGGCAAGTACATTTATACCATAGGAAAAGATAGCATGGGTAGCTCACCCAGCATTCAGAAGAGGGAAAAAAAGAAAGTCAGCATAAGTATTAATGGACCACATTATATTAACATTGCTACTCATAGTGGGATACAAATCCCAGCCTCCCACTTCACAGACAGTGATGCTGCCCACTGAGCTATACAGCTAAATTAACATATCTTATGAATTTAGTAGCCTACATAGCTCGTCGCCAATTGCATTTTAAGGAAGGTCTTGATTCTTTTTGGGGTGTGATGTTTACTCTAGTGGGTGGTACTTGGATGCCAACTTGTGTGACCTGAAGCCTTCCTATCTTTTCTATTGGAGGGGCAATCTACTGCACATGTTCCAATTATAAGGCAAATGTATTATGGTAAATGGAGAGCCTTGGGTGCATATTTTTGCACCCCAAACGGGTAACATGGGTTAGGGTTAAATTACATTAGATTAGACACGGTACTCACACACCAAATCATTTCCAGTTTGTTTATTTAAATATTCACATTTTAGTAAAATTATATTAGGTGATTCCTCGGATGCCCATAACACTGCTCAACTTCTTCTTCTTCTTTTTTTTTGAAAGTATCAGCTTTAGACATTAAATGTGCTAAATTTGACATACTTTAATGAGATTAATCAGAAAATAAATAAGTGATGTCCAGCACAACAAACACCACCCCCTCACACACATTTTACCTCATTTGCCCTATCTCTTATCATTGCAAAACTAATCTTTTTTTACCTACATTCACCAAAATTTAATGGGATCTATTCTGGACCACCTTGCACCTTTCTTGAAAAGTTCATGGAAATTGGTCCAATAGTTTTTGTGTAACGCTGCTTACAATCAAATGCATACAAACAAACTGACTCAAAAACAATTTGCCTTATTCACCTGGTGGCCATTTTTACACTTGAGGGGTACAGAAGTTATTGATAATAATGGATTGGATTTATATAGAACTTTTTTGGCCACTCAAAGCACTTCACATTAGTGACCCATTATTCATTCGCTCTCACATGCACCCTCTGGTGGTGGTAAACTACATATGTAGCCACAGTTGTCCTGAGGCAGACTGACACAGGTGTGGCTGCCATTTTGCGCCTATGGCCCATCTGACCACCACCAAACAATCATACACCAGTGTGAGTGACACTGGAGGCAAGGAGGGTAAAGTGTCTTTCCCAAGAACACAACGGACCGACTAGGACAGAGTGGGATTCGAATCACCAACCGTTCAGTTACTGAGCCGTGGCCATTTTTCCACTTGAGGGATACGGAAGTTAAACAGAGGTACACAGTTCCATATGTTGTCGATCACTAGCTTCAGTGAAAGTTTGGGTTGCCAACATGCCAGCAGTTGGCACCACCAATCTCTCAATCATGCTCGAGTTAACGAGGGCTAATGGCACTGGTAGTATATCATAAGTACTGACAGCCATCGGCATGCTAACCATAAAGTGGAAAGAATAATCTTGAAATGGCATGTAGAATATTCACATTTTCTTATTTCATCATAACATTATGTTGGTAAGATGACTGTTGGCACTATTTATCATTGATGCCAGTCTGGTAAACTAAGCTTAATGTGTTAGCTAATGTATTTCAGTGGACATACTTATGCTTATCTTACTGTGAATTATGGACCAGCATCCCTCTTTATGTTTTTGAACCATTCTCTTATCTTTGGGGAAATGATGGAAGGTCTGTCCACAGTACATTTTTTTCCCTCTCTGAGGGTGTACATTTTGGTACGCAGTTGCCATTGGGAAAGTGTTATGTGTAGCAACAAGTGTACCTCTCAGCATCTTTTGAATGTTCTGGATGAATAATGCCCATACCCCTCTTCCCTTTGGGAGGCAGGGTAATGACACAAGTGCTGGTTAGCTTGTGTTTTTAATATATATGATTGTGTGTTATTCTACCTATATGGTGTTGTATGTACATGTATACAATGGATTTGTAAATATTCCACTAAGAACCTGTAAAGGGAATGGATCATAATGTGCAGACAGTGTTTTGAAGTAGATCTGAGACCAATATTCTTTTGGAGTAAAACCTATTCCCTTGTTATTAATTCTAAGAATTTTACATTTTGACCCATGACTTATCTTGGATTATTGAGCCAACGAGCATTTAAGACTTGGGTTTTCTTTATCAGTAACACACATTTGGTAAAATTTCATCAGTTTTATTCTGGAAGCATTTTACTTGTAGACCAGTGTAAGGAGGGGGCATATAAAGACATGGAGGGGGCCCAGCGGATACAGGTTAGAAGGTGTGAAAATTTGGTGTAAGACCTGCTGTATAAGATAGGCACAGAAGTCAGGAGCTGAGCATTTAAACTATGTTGAGTTTCAGTTTCGTTTTGACGCTATCATAAGTGAGGTTTATGGACGGCACTCTCATCTACATGCTGTTATATATGTATCTGGACTTCATTAGTGATCTATGTTGGTCACAACTCCAATGAATATACAATCATTATTGTCTTCATCCCTTTAATAAATTAATAGACATCAGCAGTTGAACCATTTCAGAAAACAGACACAAAGGGAATAGAATGAAGCTGCATAAAGCATTCATGTAGCAAGAGTTGGTTTATATTTTTGTTCCCCTGCTTTGTCAGCTTTCCTCCAACTACGGACATTGGCAGTGATGCAGATTGTCACTATATAATGTGACATGAATGAGTTTAACTCAAGGAAGACTGTGAATGTGTGTATGACAGGAGCAGTGTATAGTGACACAAATAAGTATATGGTGCTTTACAGGATTGTGTGATGGAGACTGTTGCACTAACTGAAGTGTTTGGCAAACTGTGACCCACAGGCTTTTTTCTCTTATTAACCTTTTTACTGATCCATGGAAGTCTCAAGGTTAACCTTCAAAGTTTTTTGGGAAGTTTTTCCAGCTTAAACAAAGAGTTTGACATCTTCTTCCTGCATACTGGTCTAAGATGTTTATGAGCTTAAAACCTGATGGTGTGGTGTCTGCTCCCTGTCTATTCAAACTGCTTTATATTCCAAATACATTTAGTTATCTGTGCATGAAGTGACCACTCTTGTTTGTGAATGGAAGTGCTGCTGTTCTGAGGTCGGTATCCTGCTGAATGTTTGTTTTCCTTTTTGCTTTGGTTTGCATTGCTGTCTTATGCCATCGCTGAGAGAGTAGGACAGCAGCTGCAAAAGGCATGCCCGTTATGAAGCATCCATGTTATGTTTCTATGGTTATGTAACGTTCAGCCTGGAATGATACAAAGTGAACACACATCTCTCGGTATGCCCTGATTTTTATCCTTTTGTTCATTATTTGATGTACATAAAATATGTAATTATGAAATATAACATTAAAAATGATGCACGCAAAGGTTTGCTCACAATCTCTCCTTTCCCCTTAAACTGTAAGGTTCTCACTTTTGCAGTGTTGTAGTCATTACTTTACTTTGTAATTGTACATTGGTGTTTTAGCCAGTGTTTAAAGCATCAGCTGACATTTTAAAAATTGTCAATATCTTTTAGGTATTGGCATATGATCAGATGTAACACACACATGACATCATTAAATGAATCAGAGTAGTGATAAATATGTGAATGCTTTTGGAAGTATTAAAATATAGGCTCTGTTTGCGTCATAATCCTGAAGGTCTGTTTGTTTTGTGCCGTCTGCATTACCGAAAGCTAATAACCATAATGTGTGAAATAATGGCACATTCAGTGTATTACATTCATATTGTTCTTAAGGCTATAGAAGGTCTTGCAGCCAGCAGCTTTTTATTTGTTCATTACTTGTATATTAAGAACAAAGTCACTGTGGAAGTCCTCTGAACTGCTCTACAAGCAGAGTAGTCCTGTCCTTGAGTTCTAGGTGTGGATCCTGACTGAATAAGTTGTCACTGCTATATGACATCATAATTTCTCCCTTGCCTAACAGCCTCAAGTGTGGTACAAGTAGGTCAGTATGTTAGTAGAAACCCTTCCATCCTCCACATCTTTTTGACCTACTTTTGCTCTCGCCTGAAAGAGAACTAAACATTTTCTGGTGAGTGTGTGTAACTACAAGTACTACAGACCTCTAATCTGTGTCCATCTGATACCCATTTTAGTGTCATTGTGTTTAACAATTCTTCAAGTTTAACAAATATGTTCAACCTAGTTAAAAGAGTTCTACTGGGTGGCCTGTGTGTAGGAAAGACCTTTTCTACAAATGAAAGTAATTTATGAGAATATAATTATTATGGAATTACTCTATATAGGGGTTATTTCTAAAAGGTAGGAGTGAAGTAAGAGTACAGTTTAAATGAGAAAAAGGAGAAAGAATGTAAGCCCTAGTTGGTTAAGCAATGCACAATTGCTTTCTCATAACAAACCACTTCAAATGGACATGCTTTACTGTCTGGTTGAACTTCAGGACCAGCTTTTGTTTCGTCTGGGGGTGGTGGATGGACAAGAAAGTAAGTTAGCTAAAGTGAGCTTCCTCTGTGGATAACACTGGGTGGATATGTAAACGGACCACATGTTAGTCATAGGATAATTAGTCAGACAATTTCCAGATGTGACCGTAATTGTGAACCCAGAACAAGATGTGTTGTATGACTGTGCCGTGGCTCATGATTAAAGACACTGAGCGTTCATTGTAGGAAAAGTACTTAAAGCACTATTTCATTTAGTATTTTAGTATCCCTTTTGCACCAGATCTCAAATTATTCATGATGGCTCCTGGAGCAATAATAAATGTTAAAATCCACATTTGTTAAAAAGCAGACATTGCCTGGCCTTAGGGCTCAGTGATATGACCTAAAATAAAGATCATGATAGATTAGGCAGTTTAGTTTGTTTCAACCTGGATAATTTCACATCTGCCCTCAGACAAATAATGTGAAGTAAAGGTTGATGGCACTGGGCTTAATTATCATATGAAATGAAACAAATTTGGTTAAAAAAAAGATTATACGTTTCAGTATTTCAGTATACTATATATATATATATATATATATATATATATATATATATATATATATATATATATATATATATATATATATATATATATATATATATTGAAATACTGAGCAAGACTTAGTCATTGTTATGAAGATTCCTTTAAGTATAAACATTATTGAGCTATTTTTACAGTTTGACAGTTGTAGATGTTGCAGTTAATGGATCCCGTACTAGTGAATATTTGTACTGCAGATTTTAATAGCAGCTATTAGACCACCTGCGGCACTCTATTGCCATTCAATTTAGATGTCCTTAATTTATTGAGAACATGTTACAGACAAAATTTGTCAAATTTATTGGCAGCTTATTTGTATATTGAATGTCTAAGGTAAATTCATTGCACTGTTTTGATTCATACTTGCATACAAGAAGCCCCCAATGGCTTACAAGTCACATTTATGGCTAAAACCTGCCTTGTCACAAGTTCCTCACAGCGGCCTAATAATTATTCCCAAAGTTCTGTCTCAGTTACAGAAATATATCACACTTTTAAGAATCAATAATTTAAAAAATGGCTGTTTTGTCTAAACCTACTGTCTAAAACTTCATGTAGTATTTGTGCAACAGTTGTTTCCCTTATGATTCAGTAGCTGCTTCTATATTTGTTTTGTTATTAATTGTTCAGAATGTTTTGTTCCTGTGTTTATTTCTTCAGGCTGTAATGTAGTCCACAGTCATCATTTACCCAAAATAACCTCCTTTTCCAACATTCAGATACTTTGTCTTCCTGCCTTCCTGACATTAAGCCAGGCACTGCTGAGTCAAAAGCCTGCTTTGTTCAGACCAAATCTCCAGTTTGTTGGCCTATGTCTCCATCTCATAGCCAGCCTCTTGCATATGTAAACTAAATATTGGGTGTTTGTTAGCTTCTATGAAGTGTGGTCTGCCTTATAACCAGTATTAGAATTACTATTGGTATTAAAGTGACTTTAAGAAAGAAGGATAATTGGCTGTTGTCAGCCAATTATCCTTTGTCATCATCCTTTAACTGCAACAGCCATGTGTTTTACATGTAAACACGAGCTTTGTGTGTGTTTATACATATTTGGTAAATGAAGTGGCTGATGTTACAAATTGAATGTGTGCCTACAAAAATCATTTATTTCAGAAATTTAAATTAGGTGTGGAGGCTGAAATAGGTGATCAGATGCCCTCCTCCATCTTATTGAATATACTTACATATTTCTTTCGAGTACTGCTGTTTTGGATTATCAAACCATCTTAACTTTAAAACGTTGGTTGAAAGTGACATGGTTCCATTTTTGCTTGAATATTATAACTGCTAATGCTATTATAATATTAAATGCTTAGTAGGCATCTGTGCTACCAGTTGTTTCACCACTTTGATTTCTTATTTCAGGTTCTTACTGCAGAGTCTTGAGGATTTGGACTACAGTCTCCGTAAACTCAACTCTCGCTTGTTTGTAATTCGAGGCCAACCCACTGATGTCTTTCCCAGACTTTTCAAGGTGACATGTTCATCTGTTTCAACCACAATATTTCAGTTCAAGGTTCCTTTATCTGAATACACTCTGTACCTTATGCTGTTATATGATTCTATACCTTGTTTTTCAGGAGTGGAAAATTAATCGTCTGTCTTATGAGTATGACTCTGAGCCCTTTGGGAAAGAGCGAGATGCAGCTATCAAGAAACTGGCCTCTGAAGCTGGAGTGGAGGTGACAGTTTGCATCTCCCACACACTGTATGATCTGGACAAGTGAGTTGATATCTCTAATTTTTAACATGAGATAGAAATAGGTTACAACATTGCATAGTGGTGACAAAAAACAGTGGAAGTAAATGGGGGAGATTTATTTTTAGCAATGTGACTTTGGATGTTGGAACAGGAATGTATATAACAATCACCTTCCAGTTCATAGACTAGCATTATTAAAAACAGACTTTGGGATTAAGGAGAAACAGTAACTGAGCTCTTAGTAGCTAACACATTTAATATCCTTACATTTTTTGCTTTATTTTACATTGTGCATCATGGCAGTCAACATATGTCTGGAAGGCATGATTGTTATTCATCACAGTTAATTATCTTATCAATGAGCACTAAGGGCTCGAACATAGTCGACGCATCCCTACGCATACACGGCTGCATAGCTACGCATTGGCCGCCATTATGCAGCAATGCGTAGGAAAACACATCCTCTCAACTTTTGATACGCAGCACACTGATTCGCACAATACTTTATGTTTACGGTGGGGACGATACTGCAAATATTGTATATTCTTTCATGTATTTGTTATATTCATAGAAGAAATATTCCAAAAATGGCTGGACATGAAGAGAAGCTGTGTGAAGTGATTAGAAAATATCGTCATCTGTATGACAGTAGTAAAATAGCAATGGAGAAACAAACTCTCCATCCAGGTCTCTGCAGATGATCAAAGAGCAAACATACCACTGCCATTTGTGCTGCTGTTTTTTTCCACAGTCAATGTAAAGGTAGCTATAGAATGCACTCCGACTGATGTCACCCACAATGTTACTTGTAATGACAACCCACAAAAGTAATAGATGATTCTGCTACCATCTACTGCCTTAGTGCGTCGACTTTGAATTGCAGTCGACGCACAGCCTGTGATGCTTGCGTCGACGTGTACAACTATGGACAAAGGGGCATGTCACTCGTATCATGCTTGTTGCGTATGCGTAGCAATGTATCGACTATGTTCGAGCCTTAAAACAGTCTATTAGCTCATGCTTAACAAATATTTTTAAGTAAATCAACTGTTTGGGAATGCATTTCTATTGAAGCTGAAAATACCACAACTTGTCATTCCAAGCTTTTCATTCTGTCTCTGAAACAAGACCACGAGAGTCAGTAGGACAGTACCTGTGTTTTTCAATTGCTGTAACCTCAACTAAATTTGCACTTGGTTACTTTTCCTGTTATTACCAAATTATTGTTTAATTTATTATTACCTGTCTTATTTAAAACCTGTTCTTTTTCATGGTGTGGGGTGCTAACCTCTTGGCCAGAAAATAAATTTCGATTCTCAAATAGGACTCCATTCGGTTGAAAAGGAATGAATGAGAGGGGCATACAGTAATAGATTGACCTTGATATAACATTTACGTGTTACTATGACAGACCACAACCTTACTCTACCTTTGAACCGCATTTTATCATTCATGTTTTATTGCTTATAAAACCCACTTTTTGCTGGTTTGTTATGCTCTGTCCACAGAAAACCACAGCTGTTTATTGATGCTAAGAAATGTTGTTTAGGTCCTTAACTCCATTTCATGTACATTACAGGATCATAGAGCTGAATGGAGGGCAGTCCCCTCTCACCTACAAGCGTTTCCAGACCTTGATCAGTCGTATGGATGCAGTTGAGGTACCGGCAGAGTCCATCACAGCTGAGATCATGGGGAAATGTTCTACGCCTCTCTCTGAAGACCACGATGACAAGTTTGGAGTCCCCTCGCTGGAGGAGCTGGGTGAGTGGAGTGAGGAAGGACAAAAAAAACTGCACTTCAACTCTCAACCTGACCAGGGTTTACAAAAGTTGTTTTTGTGTAGAAAAGTTTAGCGGTATGATTTCACATGAAACATTTCAACATTGTTGAAGCTGAAAATGAAAGCAACTCGCTAATCTGTGATATTTTTTTTTTTTTTTTTACTGTGACTCATGCAGGTTTTGATACTGAAGGTCTGTCCTCCGCTGTGTGGCCAGGTGGAGAGACTGAAGCTCTTACTCGTCTAGAGAGGCATTTGGAGAGAAAGGTCTGTCAAAGTAGTGGACACCCACATGATAAATGAATTAAGAAATTAACAAAATCTACCAACCTTGACTGGAATCAGATATTTGGACTTTGTATCATAGTTTTCACCATATTGTCTATTCATGTGGTTTTGTTGCCATCAGGCATGGGTGGCAAACTTTGAGCGTCCCAGAATGAACGCCAACTCACTGCTTGCCAGCCCTACTGGCCTCAGCCCCTACCTGCGCTTTGGCTGCCTCTCCTGCCGGCTCTTCTACTTCAAACTCACTGACCTGTACAGGAAGGTGAGTTATCAAATGTTTGTGTTCCTGAACGGAGTTTCAGGGATATTATGTTTTGGGTCTGAAAGCCACCTCTGGCTCTGCCAGTGGATATCCTTTGTGTTTAGTCGAAAGCTATTCGGTTTCAGAATCAATGAATATCATGGAGGAAGAACTGATTTACCATTTCTCGATTGCTCACAAGGGGCCACTCAAAAGTTTAAAATCAATATATATGCTTTATATTCATCTCTCTTTAACTATTTGTTTAATTGATGTCAAATAAAGTACAAAATGAAAGGTCATGACCTTGGGGATGCCTCATGTCATGACATCATAGCTGTCTAGTTAAGGATTGGGCGTGTTCAGGGATATACCCTTAGCCATCGCTTCTGACAGACTAATTCTATATAATGAAAAACATTAGTTGTGACTTTATTTAGCATATCTAAATACCCGTGTATTTTAGAGTTCATTTTAAAATTCTTACATTTGGTTTTAAATCTTTGAATGGTGTCTCTTCGCCTTACCTCTTTGAGCTGCTCCACCAGTATGCTCCCACTAAACTCTTACGTCATGTGACCAGTTACTGTTGGACACAAAAAAAAATCTAACTGGGAGCTCAGAGGAGAGAGAGTCTTATCTGTTGCTGCACTAAGCCTGCGGCATAAACTGCTTTGCATGTCAGACAGGCACCTACACTGACTAATTTTTACTCCCTGGCCTTCGACTCAGTGACGCATTGATTTTAGTTCTTTTATTGTATGATTATTTTTCTTTTCTTTTTTATTTTTTTATGCATGTAGTTTTAGTGCTTTTTATTGTATTTTTAGATGTATTTTATTGCCTTCTTCTCCTCTCTCTGTTTTGTGTTTTATGCCTTGTAGTGTGCAGCGCTTTGTGTTAGCTGTGTCTGTTTTAAAGTGCTTTTATAAGTAAAGATGGTATGGTATCTATCCTGAAGATTATTTAGTCTTGTTGTTTTTTGTTATTTATGCTGCATTCTTTTGGACTTGGATTTGCTCTAAATTCAAAAGATGCCATATGAAAACTTTTCTTAACTATTTAAGTTGACACCACTTCAATCACTAAACTGTTTCAGTTCTGTATCCCACTCCTCCACAGATTATAGGGCATTACTCTTGAGGTACAGTGTAATATAGCAGTTATCTGATTACACTTATCACCCTGGTACATAAACTAGTTATGATTAGAATTCACACCTCCACACTAAAGAAACAAGTTAAGAAGCAGCAATGTTGTACTCAAGGGATTGAAACACAAGTACTGTTTGCTTCAGCCTCAGTACATTTGCCAATACTAAATCATTTATCCACACAAACGCATTATTATCCTATTTTTGAGAAAAACTGAATTAATTTAATACTAATATCTGGTTTTCCACTTCTCTAATCCTACAAGGTCAAGAAAAACAGCTCGCCTCCTCTGTCTCTGTATGGTCAGCTGCTATGGCGTGAATTCTTCTACACGGCAGCAACCAATAACCCTTGTTTTGACAAGATGGAAAGCAACCCAATCTGTGTTCAGATCCCCTGGGACCGTAACCCTGAGGCACTGGCAAAGTGGGCAGAAGGCCGGACTGGCTTCCCCTGGATCGATGCCATCATGACCCAGCTCAGGCAGGAGGGCTGGATCCACCATCTTGCCCGACACGCAGTGGCTTGTTTCCTGACCAGAGGGGACCTGTGGATCAGCTGGGAGGAGGGCATGAAGGTATACCAAATTTTTTCACATGAAACTTCAGCAGAATTACAGAGTATGGTTTTGACACCTCATATTATAAAATGAGCGCATCTACTTAACATGTCTATTTAGTAAGTTTGCCACCCTTTTCAAACACAGCCATGAAAAGGTTTTTTTGCTTGTTGGTGGCATTTTTAGGCCTAAGCACTGACATGCAATGTTGATCCATACTATTAAAATCGCATGGTTCTGTTATTCATTTTATTTTTATTATTATTTTGTCACTATTTTAACCCCAATTTTTACTCTTTCAATGTTTTGGGGGTTTTTCTTTGTTTTTTTTAAGTGCATTTTATTTGACCCTACATTCAAGCAAGGCCAAATATTTGATAATCTGAAGTTGCCTTAAAAAAAAAATCTTGTTTTTATTTTTTTTTCGATCCATATAGGCATACTAGTAAATGACTGCATTTCTTTAAACAAAACTGACAGGAGGCTTCTGTGTTTGCTTTGTATGTTTGTGTGTGTAGGTATTTGAGGAGCTTCTGCTGGATGCAGACTGGAGTGTCAATGCAGGCAGCTGGATGTGGCTTTCCTGCAGCTCTTTCTTTCAGCAGTTCTTTCACTGCTATTGCCCTGTGGGTTTCGGGAGACGTACAGATCCTAATGGAGACTACATACGGTATGCTCACACCTACACAGGACAGTTATTTGTGTTTTCTTTTTTTTTATATAAGTAGGCGTCCCCACCGACATGTCATGTTGGCGAGTTTCAATTAAAACTGAATGGTTCTATTATTATTATTATTATCCTTTTTGCTGCTTTAACCCCAAATTTAACTCTTTCAATGTTAAAAAGAACTTAATTTTATTTGATCCCACATTCAAGCCCAGTGAAAAATTTCATAATCTGAAGTTCCCAAAAAAAACAAATCTCGCAAAAAGCCACGTCCTCTCAAAAATCAAAATACATTACGCAGATTTTCTGATTCATTTCATTAAAGTAAAAAAAATTTAGCACATTTAATGTCTGAAGTAGATACTTTCTAAAAAATTGTAGAGCAGTGATATTGGCCGATACCAATATCAATACGAGTAATTTACCACTTTCCCACTGGTCAAAAATTTTGTTTAAACATGTTAACAATGTTTTTTTGGTGGCAGTGGGAATGCCAGACCCACATCAACCCACCAGTTTATATGATGTTTCATATTAGATGAAGTATATTTCCTGATGCTTTGCAGTATCTAGTAAACATACTTTGGAATGTATGGTAATTGTTTTGTTTTTTGTTTTTTTTAATTTATACTGATAACTAATAAGTTCCTGGTTCTCGTAACCGATACAATAACAAACGGTGGAAGTTCCCACTCTTCAAATTATTTTATTGTTTCCAGTCATAGTTCTCTTTTTTCTAATTCTTTTGTTATTTTTCCAGTCAGTGGTAAAACTCGATTTAAAGCTTCTACAAAGCTAAAGCTTTTTTTTTTACACAAAGACAAGAAAAATTTACAGTTTTCATTATTTATAGGTTATGATGATATTTATGATTGTTGTTGAAAGGACCTATAATGATTTTAACATCCTTGATTGTTAATATCTTCAGTGGCCTGGATTAAACCCTTTGGTGGGTTGGACTTGGCCCCTGGACCACATGTTTGACACTGTGCTCTTTATCTATGCTGACATCCACACGCATAGAAATGACCGACACCAAAATAAGATACAATACATGCGAGGGGTGGAACTTGTTTGTTGTATCTGGAACCACTTGTGTTCAGTCAGTGTTTTATGGTTTAGGTTTGGTATTATTTCTAAAACGTGGTGTGTGTTTAAAGCCACATGACTGCGACGTTGGGCTTTTTCTGTGTGGTGTCAAACAGACTGTAAATGCTCTTTGATCCCCACACAAACTCCTTTCTGCATCTATGTTTAATTTAAGGTGGTACAATACAAATTCCTCTCATTGTCAGGTGGCCTTAGTGGTTGCGTGGGGAGGCGAGGCCTTTAATACCACTCACGGTTTTACTAATTAAGCTTAAAATTTAATGTACCATAATTAATCTGCTTAGACCAAAAATAAACAGTTTTAGCATTTGTTGTCCAAATTCCAGTTGTAGTATTATATAAAATGTAAAATTGTGATGTTGATGAGACAATATGCATTATGATTGTCCTTTTATTCATATGTGATTAGGGAGTGATTTCTGTCCAACAGGTAGTGGCAGACTTCATTGGACTGATAAATCAATGTTTATATCACAGATTTCAACTTGTTACATGAAATATTTCAAAGAGGAACTTTTTATCACCCTACATGTCACTAAATGCTCCAATCTCTCCACCCAGGCGCTACCTGCCCATTCTGAGGGGTTTTCCAGCCAAGTATATTTACGATCCCTGGAACGCACCAGAGAGTGTGCAAAAGGCAGCCAAGTGTATTATTGGAGTACATTATCCCAAGCCCATGGTACACCATGCAGAGGCTAGCCGCATCAACATTGAACGGATGAAACAGATCTACCAGCAGCTGTCCTGTTACAGGGGCCTCGGTAAGGACGAAACCAAATACTAAAGTTAATTCACCAATCTCAACAAGTCTTTAAAGTCAATATGCATTGTTCTTTTCACAGCACTTAATTCATGTAAAACATTTTAGGAAAAATTGACACAAACAATTAGCCTAGATGCCCCATAGCAGCAGCAAATCTAATTTGCTACCATAGAAGGTCGAGTTACACTCAATGTAACTTTTGGCTACATTTCCCTGAAACTGGCTAACAAATCCTGGTGAAGTACAGTGTCAGAGGGCAGGCGTAACAAAGTGACGCTGCGACGATTCAGACAGAAATAACAGGAAACGACCACAGAAGAAGAACAATGACAATAGATGGCTGCCAACTGGGTGGTTTCATCAAAGATGAGTGAAGAATGTGAGAAAACTGTCACAAATCTGCAATCTTTAAATTCTTTTTACAGAAACGACGACAGTTGTTAAGATCCATAATCCACCTTTTTTTTTTTTTTTTTAGTCATTCATAACTTTCTCCAGACTCCTCTGTGAACTTTCTCTAACGACGTCATGCTAAAGATTACGCTGATTGGTTGTAGTACCGCCCTATTGCATACAGAGGGATTTGAAAGACAACCTTTTAGCCCACCAACTCTGAGTATGAAGCACGACTAGACTGTGACGGCCCATCCATACATGAAATGAATGGGGATAGCGTGGCTAGGCTAAAAAAAAATGATTTTTCATGCACATGCTATTCCTGCATTTTAAGAAGTTGAAATAAGCAATGATTTGGATAAACATCAGGATCATTAAAAATCATTACTGTTTAATTTAGACTTTAATATAAGTAATAAAAACCTTACTGAGGTCCACATACACTGAGCACTGCAACTCTGTCAAAAACATCAAAGACTGGAAAAATGATGAATATGATCTTAAGCAGCAATACTAACTAGTGCTGTCAAGAGCAATGCGCATTAATCCATCATCATGATTAATCTTATTACATTTTTCAATGAAATGGTTTTGTTTTGTTGAAACTGTTGAAGGTGTTGCATCTTAATTGTTTATATATTCACATTTTTGCATGTTTTGGATACCTCATCACATTTTTGGTGGGGGTTTTCTGTATTTTAGAAGAGTTTTTGAATGTTTTTCATCGCTTTTTTGTATTTTATTATTTAGTGAATTTTAGCCTTTTTGTGTCTTTTTTTTTTTCTCCAGTTTTTTTTTTTTTTTTTTTTTAAACTGTGTTTTGTGGAGTCCAAAAATTTCCAGGTTAAAATACCTCATTAACACAAAGCATATGTTGGAGTGGGGATTCTGCTAGCACTTTGGGTTATGTTGCCCAGTTTAGGACAAACACATTATGTGCAGATATATTCTGTTCTTTCTTGACTCTATTTACGCATGCAAAATGATTGCACAATTAATATAGATAAAAATATTTATATTTAATAAATTAATGGAAATTTATCCAAAGCAACCCTGTGATTAATATGATTAAAAATGCAGTAATTTAACAGCTCTAATACCAACAGATAACTGACATGGTGTTTTTCTCTCCTCTCTCTAGGCTTATTGGCTACAGTTCCATCCAACTCTAATGGTAATGGTAATAGCAGTGGTAATGGTAATGGAGACATGTCCTCAGATGCTATGGGATTCACTATCGAGGCCAGGCATGATGCTGCGGCTCCATCTGGTAGGTGAAAGCAGACCTCTTTTTGCTGTAATTTAGTCTTTCCTAACTGCCTCTACAGTCACTGACAGTGGAGAGTTGCATGTGAAAAATAAGAGTTTTGTTTTTTGCAGGATATCAATTGCCAGTTCATTCCCAAGGAGAGTGGCAAAGCAGTGTCATGATGTACCTCCAGGGTGGTCCACAAGCACACATCACCACACACCAGCAGGGTGAGCACTTGCATGTCAGAAGTTTTCACCTAAGCACAAATTGATGTGTTGTAGATTTCATCTTTTATCTTTGCACTTCATGTAATATTCTGGCTGCTAACAATGATCTTTATGCTAATCTTTGAAACCAAGCTCCAGGTTATGCAGGGACCAGCACCAGTATGATGTGTTACAATCAAAGCACTCGGGAGATGACTGGCTCTGCAATTCCAAAAGGTGAATACTGTAATTTATGATTTTAGACTTAGTGTGGTGTCAACAGTAATTGCTGTATTATGTTATGATCACCCTTTATTTTTAATCTACGAAGAATTTTTATTTATTTTTTTGCTTGTTTGGGTGCATGACTCTTTGTACAGTGTTAAAAATGTTTTAGCTGAGATTGTAATGTGTCTTCTTCAATTGACTTTGTATCAAAAATTTTTTCAGGGCCTGAACTCCACTCCACCGCTCAGATTAGTGGGAAACGAAACAGTGAGGACTCTGGAAACACCAAAGCCTCTAAAGTTCAGAGACAAAGTAGCCACTAGAAGGGTTAGTTTAATTATTTTTTTTAAAATATGAACAATACATTGCACGCAGTTTCATGAAACACCATTCATTATTTAACCACTCACATACTAAATCAATACCTTTTATCACAGACTAAGAATGTCTATTATTTACATTGCTATAGTCTTTTAGTCTTAAAATATTTTGTTTCTCATTACAGGAGTGCTTTCTGGCTTGGTGTCTCATACCATATACACAGCCACCACACAATGGATGTTGAGACTTGCATTTTTTGTTACAACACTGCACGGTTGCATGCACCTGCCTCCAGGAATAAGGATGAACCCCCTCGTTAAAACACACAATTCACAAGTCTAAACTAATCGGACTGGATATTGTCATGTGGACTGCATGGCCCAGACAGTTGTCGACATCCTGGCAGTGTTCTCGCACTTGAGATGCTGTTACACTGTGCTTATCTTTGGGTTAATATTGCCAGGACAAAAGTCCTTGTGTATATAATGAATTTGCTAATTTTGGCTCACATACAACTTGTACATATTTGGATATTGTATGTGTTTTCTTTCTTTGTGTAGCCATAGACCCATTGATATATTTTTGATATGAGAAATTGTTGTGGATGGATTTTTTTTCTTTTTGAAAATTTTCAATAAAATTTTAAACATTTATAGTCCATCCATTCAAAAATAAATACGTGAGATGTTGTTCTTTGTTAATACAGCTGCCTATGCTTACACATGTTCTAGTTGACCCCTCCCAGTTTTTTTCTTGTGTGCTGTCCAATTTATCAACAGAGGTGTTGTGATCATTTCCTCTTTCTATCTCGGTACTACCTGACTTATTCTGTTCCATACCATTATGGTGGCAATATCTGTATGACATTACTATCAATTAATTGCCCTTGTCAGTGGCTATTAAGACATCACAGGATTAGCTTTCATATCATGGTAGCCCTTGTATCAACCCCAATAAATGTATGAACTTTCTCACATGCTTCTTATTCCTACTCATTGTGCTTGTTGAATTAAACCTGGTTGAATATGATAAATGTTTTTGTCTGTTCTTTGCAGTAGGTATTAGAGTTTTGGATACATTTTAAAAGATTAAAAAAGCAGTTGTAATACAGGTTCAATAATATATATATATATGACTTTATATACTTTAGTTGAAGGAAGAAAAAAATGCTCTGTGGAAGCTATGAAATTGGAGATTTAATCCGTAGTGTCATTCACTGCTCCCCTCCACCGGTTTGTTACAGCAGTAAAGGCCATCAACAATACATTATTTTGTCAATATAAATCTGGACATTAAATGTAGTATTTAAAGTGTTAATTGCTTGGAAACATTTCAGACAAGTCACAGTGATATAGTTTATGTAGATATGAAATTCAAAGCTCAAACAAAAAACATCTTTGCTGTGCATTTTAGCTAAAATCACTCCTCTGCAGATCTGAGAGGAGCAACTGGGTTGAAGAGTGGCCGTAACTGTCTAAGGTGCAACCTGCCATAGGTAATCTCAAAGTCCTTCTTGGTTCCTACAATAATGTCCAGACTGCCACAGTGTACATCATATCCATAGGAAGCCAGCTTCTGGATACGGTATTGCACTATATTAGTGGTGAGTTCCAGAACATTTGGAGTTTCTTTCACCTGCTCCATGGTCAGTCCCATATCCATCAAACCCTGGAAGCGTCCAACTAGGGTGGGTAGAGAGAAGTACAGAATGGCAGGACAGCTTATCACAATTTGTTTGAGTTCATCTTTACAACAGTCTAGAGCATCCTCAATGTAGGCCAGTGCATTGTGCATGGAAAGTGGCTGCAGCTCTGCAATGGAGGCCCTGAGGTTGGACACCAGACTGAGGAGTTGTGCAGTAGTGAAGCCCTGCTCCCTCAGAAAGCCCAGATTGTCTCTCCAAACCTCAGCTGGACGCAGCAGGATGTAAGGGTTCTGACTGATGAGCTTCTGCAGCCAGACTTGCAGGTTCCTCTCATTGCCACCCAGGTCCAGGTAGATCTCCCTCAGAGTGTGGATGACCTCCTTGTTTCTCTCCACAGGCTGACAGAAGCTCTGAGGAGCACATGCCATCAGTTTACCAATGAGCCGTTTGTTCAGTTGTAGACTCCGGAAGTAAGTTATATTGGCACGCTGGTTTTCATGGTGAGTGAACATAAAGAAGGATGCTGGGAACTTCTCAATGATGCCAATCAGCTCACGTTTGTTGGGGCACACAGATATCCACAGGTCTCTCTGAGCAGCCACATCCTGCGGCTGACATAGAACAGCCTCAGGGTGATTTTCAAGAATGGTGGCAATTACTGTCACATCTGCACCCATGTCTCTCAACAGATCAGCAGTTTCAGAAACGTACGCTGATGCCTCGGACAACACCCAACTCTTGACCTTGCGTACTTTTTGTATGTCCACAGACAAGTTGTACAGGGAGTTCACTGTGTGTTGGTTTTCCTTTCTGTTGGTAGAGTTGGCTTTAGACAAGGAGGCTGAGGGCGACTGGAGGAGCCTCATCCTCTGACACAGGGTGGCAGTGGTGGCACGAAACATGGCTGTCAGTTGTAGTGTATCTGCAAAGAACAGAAAATATCACTCAACTCATACTGTCATATTTAGCTTAAATTAAAGTTGTGTGTAATTTTAGTTTGTCATACAAATAGGCCTAATTGAAATTAACATTTGAATTAATCTTTCTGCTCATTTTATGTTGCTGGTTTTGTACATACTGTGCAAGTGTAAGAATAATTTATGTATACACAAAAAGTAGACTTGACGCAGAGCAGCATTTACTGGGACTAAACACAGGAACATATTCACATTGCCTTTCAGTTTGACTTTTAGGGTTTATGAGTGAAACGGATTTAACCTAAATGACTAACTTAACCAAAAAGTCAAAATGTTGCACTGCAGCTGTGAGTAGAAATAACAAATAAAAACAAATGTGGTGGGAATAAACGTTCTTAGGCCCACGTGCAAAATAAAAATTTCCGATTTACACCACAAATAAATGGGCCAACAATTGATGCTCCATTTGAATAAAAATAGGGTTTTGCTGCATCTGACACCAAATACGTCACACTCATTAACGTATGTGTGAGAAAACCGAATAAGTTGTTGAATAAAACACAGTGGCTGTTCTTGACAGTCCCAGGGAACACTGTGTACTGAATGTACATACATGGTCCATGTTTGTTAACACATCGTACATATGACACAGTCTGACTGAGAACAATAGGATCTCTGCAGTGCACACAACAACACATAACAACCCATAAAAGTAAATGCACAGCTCGTGTCTTTTTTAATCAAGTGAAAAATAAAATAGATTTTACCAGATTTCGCAGCTCGCAGCCAATGAAACCGGTATAAAAAAAACCCAGCTCTGCTCTCATAACAGGACGTGGCCTGTGGGCGGAGTCCACAACCAAACACATGAGGCGCATGTGAGTAGGCGGGGCGAGTCATCAGGGCCCACCCCGCCCATCAGAACATTTAAACCAATCCCCTTTCACTGCTCATTGTAAGACCCGCCCATGTAGTTTGTTTTATCCTGTTTATTGTTTCTGTTGTGTAAGGTTTTGGACTCTATGGAAATGACACTTTACAGAATCTTTCACTAATTATCAACAAACGAACGACACATATTATTTATTAAAAACACTAATTTGATTAGTGTTACATCTTATAACACAGCGTTGTAAATTGGTAACATAAAGCTAATATTGTTTCATAAAATGTAACCCCCCCCCACACACACACACATAAACATACCCACTTAGTCCTGCCAGATTAGACAAAGCCATGGCGTCAGGAGTAGATGTCCTCAGGGGCGTCAGTTTGATTTTTTAAGTGCTGGGGACAATAAACATAAACTTGAGTATGGTCTGAAAAGTGCTATGTATGTATATGTATGACGTAAGGCAGGTGTCCCCAACCCCCGGGCTGGGGACCGGTACCGGTCCGTGGATCAATTGGTACCGGGCCGCCACCTAATAATTACTTAATTATTTCTCCTTTATTTATTATCCGAGTCTGAACAATCTCTTATTTTGAAAAACGACCGGATTCTGTTGGTTACGTCATTAGCTCTGCCATTACCCTTGGAAATTCGCAAAATATAAATATCGCTATAAAAACTGGTAATAGAAACACCTGAATTTCGAAAAAAAAACCCACTCAAATATCAAAAAACGTTTTCACGCTTTCATAAGGTGTTTTTTCAGACGTTTCGATATAGGGAGCCTAAGTCTCCGCCCTTTCCGGTCGGTCCACTGGGCCTAAATTCGGAAAAATTTAACATGAGAGTGGATGAGGAGAAAATAATTATTTTCTGGTCCACTTTACTTTATGCCCCGAATCACACATTTGCTGTACTTCAATTAAAATCATAACCAATGATGTGCGTTTGGAGTTTCTTTGATACGTGTTTTGTGATTTATTAGCGCATAAAAATATGTCATTATTTGGACTCTGTTTGGACTACATATCAGACGTCGCATAGCTGACGTCACTGCAGAATCTTTCCCTGCAAACTTTTCAAAACTGTATACCGCCTTTTCTATTTTTCATTTGAAAATGCCTGTGTGCTTTGTGTCCCGGTGTAATCACAACACCATTTCCACATGTTCCCTCTACCGCTTCCCGGCTGACGAAAGCTTGTCCTGCATGCTGGCTCTCACTCGACCAACTATCTCTCCCCCGGAGTAACTGCCACTTTCCACATGCCCCGATTTAAAGTGGTTTTCTCCACGTTTGATGATCTTGCCTTCGTCCTGAAAGAAGGGGGTGAAGCTCACCAAAGTCACAGCCATTTTCAAAGAGTTTGATGGTGAAGCTTGGTGGTGACGTCATATTTGTGAGACGAACGTTGTAGTCCATTACTTACTCTCACATAAAACCTAATGTAACTTTGGATGCCTGTCCAAAGTGAGTGCTTTCTCAATGTGAAAATGTATCTTAAAAATTCACAGACATCATATGTGAAAATCGTAGCACATTTCAAACGGGACCAGAAAATTACTTTTATCCCTCCATTGATTCGCGTTAATTTTTTATGGCACTTTGGTCCCATTGCCCGGAAATCGACCGGAAATAGATCGCGTCACTTGGGCTCCCTATGTTTTTTTTTTCATTCTTTATTTGAAGAACACAACAAAAATTACAATGAACATAGAACATAGTGACTGAACACAGTATACATATTCCATATTTTCAATGTACCGATTTAAAGAAAAGTATATATTTTAATAGCATTTTACCATTACGTTTATAATTTCACCATATAGCTGCTGATTATTACTATAATAATAGAAATACATTCAATTCTCAAAAAGAAGAAATCAAAAACATAAAATCAAGGGGGAAATAATAAATAAAAAAGAAAGATAAGTAGAATACAAGGGCCTATATGAAGCTGTAATCATACATAATATTATATAGTTTTTTTTGCAGGGGCAGAATTTAGTTTTTTTAATACTTTTGCAGAGGAGGAGGATTTCATTGTTTAGAGCCTTCCATGATGGGGTGGTATTGGTACAACGGCATTTGTGAATGTAAAATTTAGTCATGAGAATAAAATTATTGATAAGAAATTCATATTGTTTGTTTTCCAATATTATTCCCAATAGGATATTTTTACAAGAGAAAAAATTAGTATTTATAAAGTTTGATTTTAACCAGTCATGTAAAGATTGCCATAATTTTTGGATTTTATCACATTCATAAAACAAGTGTTCTGTTGTTTCAGTGTTTGTGTTACATAGATGACACTTATCTACATCTATTTTGAACCTTTTTTGAATAAATTCCTTTGAGGGATATATTCCATTTATTGTTTTGAAATGTATTTCTTTGTGTTTAGGTAGAACTGGAAACTTTAAGAATTTTGTTCTAATATTCAGTAAATCAGATTTCCCATAATCTACAAGGTTCATTGTTTTTTTCTTCAAGCCAGGATATATTGTGTTCACTAAATATTGCCTCAAGAAGTTATTATTACATTTTTGGTCCAAAATGTTCACATAATCGACTTTTAGATTTTGTAATTTCGGATTTGACATATTTTCAATATTGTTTTTAATTGAGTTGATAAGTACTTTTGGAATGTTACGTGTCACCATCATATAGGTTTTCGCTGAACAATTTAAATTATATTTATCATTGAATTCTTTGACATTAAAAATGTTACCATTATCATCCATTAGGTGAATAATCATCCAAATGCGTCTATCCAACCAATCCTTTATAAATACAGATTTTCTTCTGTATAATATAGTTCTGTTATTCCATATTGGTACATTATGAGGACTGAAGTTGTGTTTGTAAATCATTTTCCAATATAATAAGACTTGTTTCACAGGTAGTTTCGACAGTTCAAAATCACATTTCAGCAACATTTCAATACCACCCAAGCCATCAAAGATAAGAGATGGAAACAAAAACCACATCTGTTTTCCATTTCTTAAAAAAAGATTGCAACCATTTTATTTTAAGAATTCCATCCATAATTTCAAAATCTATAGCTTTTATTCCTCCTTCATAATTTTTAAGCAGATCTCCTTTTCTGATGTAATATTTGTTTCTCCATATAAAATTGAAATTTAATGTATTAATATCTTTGATAATCTTGGGAGATATAGCTAATGAATATGCAGGGTAAATCAATCTAGAAATAGTTTCTATTTTCGTTAGCAGTGTTCTTCCAAACAAAGTAATGTCTCTTTGCAACCAATTATTTAGTGTATTTTTGCACTTCTCTAAATTATTCTGAATATTCTTTTTCTCACTGTAATGTAATGTTTATTTACTTGATCTTCTTCATTCCAATTTAATTTGCCATAATATGATATTAACTGTTGTATCAATTTAATTTCAAATGCTTTATTTTTTTTATTTAAGTTTTTTGCAAAGGTTATTGAGTATTTCCTTATAGAAAATTTGAGATATTCCCATTTTTTAATAGGCGAGTCCAATTTGTTATCATTCTTAATGTCCCAAATTATTTCTTTTATACTATCGCAATATTCCTCATTTGTTAATAACTCTGCATTAAATTTCCAATAGACTTTGGGTTTGTTAATAAGCTTATTCGCTAATTTTAAATTTATTACACAGTGATCGCTTAAGGGACTATTTGAAATATTAGTTTCTATTACGAATTTTAAGAATAAATTTGATATTAACCAATAGTCAATTCTTGATTTAGCATTACCATTTGGCTTAATCCAAGTGAATTGTCTTTTATCTCTATTTAAGGTTCTCCAAATATCTACCAAACCACTGGTATGAATAAAATGCCCGATAGTTTTATTGTTTTGTTCCTGTGCCAGTCTAGAAGGCCAACGATCCACCCATTCATCAGGAGTTATGTTAAAGTCTCCTCCAGCCAAAACATATTCTGTTGGAAAATTAGCTTTAAGTTCCTTTATGATATTTGTTATTTGGTGCAATAAATTTCTATTCTTTTGTTAACAGTTATATCCATAAACATTAATCAAAATTATAAAAAGGTTATCAACGTCAAGAACACATGCCACCCAATGCCCGTCTATATCTGCTTTTTCAGTTATAATTTTCCCAGGACATCTGTTGAAACATATTGCTACTCCTGCCGAACGATTAGATCCATGACTAAATAAGATCTTATCACCCCACTGACTCATCCAAAATTTGACGTCCGATTTCTCAGAATGAGTTTCTTGAAGAAATACACAGTTAGCTTTTTGTCCCTTGCAAAAATGAAAAACAGCTTTACGCTTAATAGAGTCTTTGAGTCCCCATGTATTAAAAGAAGAAAAGGAAATGTTTGTTTTAAATTGGAACGTAGAACCCATGAAAAAGTAACTTCTTAAGAAAAGTTAGGAAAGGATTAGAAGTGAGCTAGTATACCGTGAGAATGATGTCCCATGGTCACAAAACAATCACAAAAAATCTAACTCCTTCCACTTTAAAAAGTCAGTTCAAATCTTTGGTCAGCCCAAATCTTCAGATACATTTGTGATGCGCTTGCGTTCGATGAATCCTATGGTCCTCTGAAACCCGCTGCTTTGCCTGCTTTCCTTGCCTGGTCAATTTTTGGACACATTGCCTGTCTAGACAGCTAGTCCTCCCGAGTCAAATCCTCTGCAAAGCGGATCCCTTCTTCTTTGCAGACTGGTGACTTCTTCGTACGTTTCCAGATGTTGTCTCTTACCGATTTTGGTCAAGAGGTTCACCGTCTGTTTTAATGTTCTCATTAGGATTTTCTTTTTTCCCTTTAATGCGAAGGTTCCACCTTCTCTTGTATCTCTCTTGGTCCAAAATGCGTTCTTTCACATCATAATTTTCCTTTCTGAGAACTTTGACCTGCTTTTCTAAGTTTTTCATTTTCGTTTTGCATACTTTCAGTTCCTCAGAGTTCAACTGCACCGTTTTAGCTATCGTTGCTAGCATAGCACTATGTTGCTGCATCTGATTACCCAATTCGTCCATGCGGTCGTCCACGTGTCCTCTGAGCAGGTCAATAGCATCCAGGATGGCATCTATAGAAGTGCTTGCAGATTCTGCTGATTTTTCTGGTGCCATGCTTTTTGCTTTTTTATCCATGTGGGCTTTCTCCGGGGTGCTTGTCGGTGTTGGATTACCTCTTTCTCGTTTGTTATGGCTAGCGTTAGCTATGTCCATGGGCATAGCATAGCCATGTTCTTCCTCGTTTGCATCCTTCTTAAATGGGGGGGTCCTTTGCTGCTGTGTTGTTTATTTTCTTATTTTTCATCATTTTGGGGCTGACTTAAACACAAAAAGGAGGTCAGGAAGTGGAATTCTGGAGTTTTAAAGATGTGCGTCGGGACCGAGTGATCGAGCACAAAATTATTGCGTCTGCTCAGAACGCCATCTTGGCCGGATCCACTTGGGCTCCCTATGGTAATGGGATGGAAACACTTTTTCTGCAATATATGTCACAGGATGTGACTACATAGTCACATGACCACTTCTCTCGGAGTGAAAATGACAGTCACTGTAACCATGACAACCATTGACTGTTTATAATTTGTTGTTAAGTGCAGAGTACATTTACACTTAATATTTCGGTCTGACAATGTAGGGACCACAAGGGCGTAGGTTTGGTTTTGACATTGGTGGGGACCTAGCCAACCCCCCCCCCCCTAAAAAAACCCAAAAATCTTGTACTTAAAAGTTCATTTAAAAGTTAGTATTTAGTACTTTTAGTTAGGTAAAATACATTCTGTATACTTCTACTTTTACTTGAGAAAATATTTCGCAGGGTTCTTGTACTTTTACTGAAGTACAAAACTTGTACTTTTACTGAAGTACTGAAGTTCCACCCCTGCAACCAAATCAATCAATGACACACATGCATAGTTTAGATTTCTGTTTACTTCTGCCATGAAACAGGTCTCCACAAAACAAATCAGTACAATGTAGGCCTACTGTATTTTCAACAATACAGAATACAGCATTAAGCAGTTATAAGTGGGTTTATATTTAAAGAATGAACTTTCCTTTAGCAATGGTATAGGGCAGGTTATATGAAAGATGTTTAAAACAAGGAGTAGTAAATAAATAAATACTCTTACACTGGTGTAAACAAAACAAAAGTAATGATCCCAGAAGAAAAAAAAGTGTCTCAATTTAACAGTTTGAAATGTCAACAAAATGGGCCATGCATGCCAGTTAATTAAAAAAATGGATAACGTTAGCTATGGACAGTTTTTTTTTGTCTGTCACTATGCTAATGTGTTCACCATGTTTTGTGAAGGAGCCGTGATAAATCTGTCTCATTAATGTATTCAATGTTATAAATAATGATGAGGAGTTATTGTGTCACAAAATTTCGATCGTTAGCAGGACATCGTTTTAACAGCAAATTAATATTCAACTAGTGTCTGCAGTTAGTACTAGTTGTGCTGCCATCATACAGTAGCAGACAACTTGATAACTAGCGACTTTTCCCTGCTAACATGCATTGTTCCAACCGTCATTGAGTGGTAGTTTGACTTACAACTTTCTTTGAAAAATAGCTCCGTATGTCCACTTTCTTCCTTTTGCCTGCCATCTCACTGGTGTTTGACAGTCATGTGTCAGTGTCACCCACGGTGCACCAAAGCCTGCCACAGTAGTTTAATAGCGTAACACTACAGATTACAGGCAAAAATGGTGACAGAAAATACTTTGCCTTCCAGTTTTGGCGCTCCTCCTACTACTAGTGTCTTTGGCTCCTAGCAACAATAAACAACCTAGAGCCTCACGTGAAAGACGTGAAAGGCACAGCCAATCAGATTGGTCATGTGTCAACAAGGAACTTTTGGTTAACCCTTTCGTCGCCGCTATGTGAATAAGACGGAGACCGATCGTTTTTTCCCCAGTGATCAAAAAATATTGGTGGGGACCAAACAACAATCGCTGGATATTGGTGGGGACGCGTCCCCTTAATCCATGCTAAAACTACGCCCATGAGGGACCACATGTACAGACCCTTATAATGTGAGACAGGTGGTTTGTTTTACGTGTTAGTGCCTTGAAATAGTTCGCCAGTGGCTTTTACTGACGAGAGAATTAGCCGATTCATTCATGCTAATGCTATTACATGCTAAATCGCGGTTGTCATTTAGACACGTCTAAAGCATATTTCCACTTAATATTTCGGTCTGACAACGTAGGGACCACATGTACAGACCCTTATAATTTGAGACAGGTGGTTTGTTTTACATGTTGGGGTCTTCAAAGAGTTCGCCAGGGACTTTTAGTGACGAGAGAATTAGCCGAGTAATTCATGCTAATATCAGGGTGATATTGCAGTCAAGTGATTTGAAGCTCCGAAGGTGACAGCAAATGTCGAGGGATGATATTTCACGAGAGTTACGACACCCCTGCCTAGAACAACCGTCAAAGAACAAATATACTTTTTGTCGAAATTTGAGGAATATCAATATTGTTTTGCGAAAAACTAATGGAAACACCGCTTCTGTCACTTGAATGCCAAAAATTTAACCCACATGTTAGCAAAATAAGTAACAAAAATAATAATAATAAAAAAACTAAAAAAAAAAACAGATGTCTTTGGAGAGGTTCTTTTCGAAGAGGAAAAGGCCACTGAAGAGACAGAAGAAGAGCCTCCAACTTCCAAGAAAAGGAAAGCTTTTAACAGACAATACCAGGAGTTGGACCTGAACTATGGATTTAAAACACACACCGTCAATGTTGCTCAGTGACATCTGTGGCTGGATATAAAACTCCCTCCAAAATACAACCAACCAGCTCTGGATCAACCACCCTTTCATCCACGAATCTGCTTTTATTTTTTACTTTCCATGCCCGCTTTTCCCCACACTTGGTATAATTTTACCTGTGCCTGTACCCCTGATTTTTATTATTATTTTTTAACCGTCTCCACAATACCCCAGAAGAATCCGGAAGGGAACCAGAGGATTTTGCTATCTGGGTCTGGGTCAGCCATGAAGGCGAAGGGGGGGTGAAGGTGGCTCAAGACTCTGGCGGCAAGCTTTACACCACCCTCTGCCTGGACTTCGCCACTTCCGTAGACTCGCTTTGCCTCCTCTGGACGCCAAGCCTCAGGAGGGAAGGGAGGGACCCCTTTTCCTCCTGTGCACCAACCAGGCCATGTCGCCAGGGCGGGGACCGGCCCATGTACAACAGGTGCCATGGGCCAGCTGCGATGTTGACAACACACCCAGCCTATCTTGAAACACAGGATTCTAGCGCACACACTATCCAGAGGGTCTCCCAGATACCCCACAGCACAATGAAAGTGATGGCAGTGTGTGCTGGCTGAGGTGGGATCCCGGCCCCGGGTGCACGCGGGCAATAAATTCAGTGGATCCTAATGGACAATATCGGTGATGGTCAAAACCAGAGGGTTAAATGACCCCCCCATCCCCCTTGGCATTTCATGTTTTGGCCATGTAGTAAGTAGACTGTATCAGCCACATGAGGTCACTATATAAACAGGATGGATTTAGTGCACTTCTGGATACAAACTAAGAAGAAGCACTGATTTGATTAGAATATGGTTAATAAGGACTATATTATAAACACAAGGTTTTATATATATATATATATATATATATATATATATATATATGTTCTTACAATAAGAATGATACTCATAATTCTGTGTGGTTATTATTATGCATTAAAATACCAAATGCAGTGATTTTGAATGTCTGTCTGTCTGTGCCTCTTTAAGTCATCCAGGGCTATTTCTAGGCCTGGTCATTTGTTGCTTTTCTTTGTTGATAGACACAGTTGTCTCTTGTCACCAGTGCTTTGATTATACTGGGACCACCTGCTGTCTTCTTGTTGTACATAGGCATGTTTTAGTGGAGCTTAGTCCACTCTGTGAAGAGACAGGAATGGGACATTAATTTTTGTTTTGTTGTCTTCTAAGGCCTGTAATTAGCCTATCCTCTCTCAGTCACAGCATGATTTATAATGGGACTGAAATTCAACCCCCCCAGAGATCATGTGTTATCTTTCACATACGTATATGACAGCAAGATAACGTCATGAGCTTTATCCTAAGGAGACGAATGTAACACTTTAATTGGGATTCTCAGACACCTCATAGCACCTGTCTGTCCATGTCAGTTATTTCATATGCTAAAACCTACGGTAGTCAGTTTCCACTGCTCTAACTCAATACTTGGGAACATAAATACTTGACATCAGTCCTTAAATGTTGCCATTGGAGCTAAGATGTAAACCGTGATAGCAATTACGGTTTAATCCACACTGCGCTTAAAGCAGAAGCCTCCAGTATCAAGAATGTTTTAATTGCATTCCAAAGTGGAGACAAGGCTGGCACAGTAAAAGTCATCTTGCGCGTCATTGTTCTTATTTAAGTTCTTTTTTCTCATATTTTGTCATATCTATGCAGAAAGGTTAATATTGGGAAACTGTAATTGTTTGACTCGTTGACTTAGCACTTTTATAACTTTATATAAATACTACCTCTCATCTAAATCTGGCACATTTACACAAAGTACAGTTTTCACTTGTACTGAGTATTCATTAATATGCATTGTCCCCGTCAAAAAAACAAATAAACAAATAAATATAATGCATCTACATGATATACATCAATATAAAAGGTTTACTGACATTTTAAACATGGTTAACGTGTGAATATAGCTCATTTCTGCACTAAATGATAGCAATCATTAGAATTTTTCTATCATATATATTTGTGTTTCTTCTGATCATTTTCCTTGAATATCAGTGCTAGATAACAGCAACACAGTTTTATAATGTGATAATTATTAGTATCAAAATGTGATTTTTTTTCTTATCTCCCTTTATTTTCATCATTTTTTGTGTTTATTGTTTGTTTTGGATATTCTAACTCTATAATTAAGAAATATGTGCTGCTCTTTGACCAATGCTTGTTGTAGTCTGGCTGTGTCGAAGACAATTTAATAATAGCAATAGTACTGTCCTATTTATAATGGAAAAATATATTGATATTGAATTATATATGTTTTTACCATGATAATATTTTTGCCCTCATGTCATTTATTTATTTATTTATTTAGTTAGTTAGTTAGTTAGTATTTTTAATTTTGCAAACATAATATTAGTATAAATCCAGGAAACTGTGAGTAAACAAAGAGGAAGTAAATTAAAAAGCCTTAATGCATGGTTAGATCAGGATATAAACAAAAAATGTTATCCTGATCTAGCCATGCATTAGTAAAGGCTTTTAATTGACTTCCTCTTTGTTTACCCACAGTTCCCTGGATTTATCTTTGTGTGGAATGGACTGAACCCTTATATCTAAGAGGACCCAATATACTCCTTATATTTAAGACACTGCAAGAGCTACCAGACTTTATTTATTTATTTATTTTATAATATTACTATGTTCAAATCCCAGTACACAGAATTACTGGCATCAAATGTGATAGCTGTCCCAAGTGGCTCAGATGTTCTTAACAGGCTGCCATTTAGTTTGTTAATGAAGATTCTTCTGCAGCACATGTCTTACAGTGACTTTTAAAACACTAAGGATGGATTATCAAGTTTATTTAAATTGTGTAAAATATAGATTAGTCCTGTTCCCAAGAGTAATCTTGTAAGGTGTCTTTTCTTTTCTTTTCTTTTCTTTTCTTTTCTTTTCTTTTCTTTTCTTTTCTTTTCTTTTCTTTTCTTTTCTTTTCTTTTCTTTTCTTTTCTTTTCTTTTCTTTTCTTTTCTTTTCTTTTCTTTTCTATATAGCTGTTCATCACTCTTTATCCTGTTTGTGCTAAGGGACCAGTAGACCACTACAACTATGGATGTTTGGGATGATTATATGTGTTGTGGGACTGAAAAGCACAAGTGTGTGTGTGCATCTGTTATGTATCTGAAATAGTCTCTCATCTTGTCCTTACAAAGGAATGAGGAGCACTGCAGGGTCAGAGTACAGCACAGGAGATCTATAGGGGATGCATGTGTGTGTGTGTGTGTGTGTGGTTCACAAGACTTGGTGAAGGAGAAAATAGACTATTCCATCTGTCTCAAAATCCGCCCCCCTGTTGACCCACAACCAAGAGTCACATGGCAAAGACAAATGCTTTAAAAGCCCAAACAGTTCCACAGACAGCCACAGCCATCCTCTTTGTACAACACAACAGTTTATACTGCTATCTGTTTTTTCCTCCCTGGAAAACTTTCAAAGGTTCCATTATGTCGGATACTGAGGAAATTGTGGATGAATATGAGCCAGAGCAGGAGGAAGAGGAAGTGAGTGACGAAGAAGAAGTTGAAGAGGTAGAGGCTAAGAGGGATGATGAAGTAGACAAAAAAGAGGAACCTTCAGAGGAGGCTGAGCATGGAGAAGAGTCCAAACCACGGCATAAGACTACTTATGTGCCAAACATTGCTCCTCCAAAGCTCCCTGATGGGGAAAAGGTGGACTTTGATGACCTTCATCGCAAGAGATTGGAAAAAGATTTCAATGACCTCCAGACCCTAATTGAGCTGCATTTCTCCAACCGCCAGAAGGAGGAGGAAGAGCTAGTTGCGCTGCGTAACCGCATTGAGCGTCGACGCGCGGACCGTGCGGAACAGCAACGCGTTCGCACTGAGCAAGAGCGGGAGCGTCAAACGCGTCTGGCTGAGGAGAGGACACGGCGAGAGGAGGAGGCAGCCAAAGTGCGAGCAGAGGAGGAGGCCAAGAAGAAGAAAATATTCACCAACAAGTCTTTTGGTGGCTACCTGCAGAAAGTGGACCAGAAGAAGGGCAAGAAACTGACGGCACGAGAGGAGAAAAAGAAGGCTCTGTTGGAGCGCCGTAAACCGCTCAACATCGACCATCTGAACCAAGAGAAGCTGGTGGAGAAGGCACAGGATCTGTGGCAGTGGCTCTATCAACTACATGCAGAGAAGTTTGAGCTGGCCGAGAGGCTCAAGAGGCAGAAGTATGACATCCACGTTCTGCGTAATCGAGTCAATGATCACCAGAGGGGCTCAAAAGCATCCAAGACCTCCCGTGGGGCAAAGGGCAAGTCTGGATCTTGGAAGTAAGAGGCCCTTGGTACCTGGACAAACAAGATGTTCCTGAACTATTTGGCCACTATTTATAACTTGTGATCAATAAGGTTTGGCAGGGATTGTAATTTGAAGCAGGGGTGCTGTTTAGAGAAGTGATGGACTGAAACACATTGTATAAGGTTAAAGAGGGAATGAAATACTTAAGTATGGGTCATTTGTGATCTTATTTTTAGATTCATTATTACTAAATAGTTTTAGTAAAAAAAAAATGCTATGGATTCATTGTTTTGTGTGTTCTTTTTGTCACCACCCAAATGTGCCTTTTGAGTGTTTTTCATGGTTTTGACTGTTTTATTGTCACATACATGATAAAGAGTATTCTCAAAGTTGCCCTGTTTTTTGTGCTTTTTTAAAACTATGAATTTTATGAAAAAAAGAGTTAAAACTGAAACTAAAAGCCAACGCCTTTAGTCATTCCCAATAAACCACAACATTCAGTGTGATCTATTGGAATAAGATGACATTATTTATGTTTGGTTGGGATCTATCTTATATCAGTGATGCTTCTCTGACAATTTTAAACATAGAGGTATTCCCAACAAGTAAGAGCAGATCATTATAGAATAGAAGAGCATAGAATAGAATAGAATAGAAGTACTTTAGTGATTGCACAATTGGGAAATTACTTTTGTTGTAATCCATACATTCATATACTCTTTTAGGAAGTATGGGTGGGGTTGAGGCTGAAGATTAAACAGGTGCTGCACAGCTGACAGTTTAAATAACTAATTTAGTCTCTCAAATTCAGTTGGTGGAAGATGTTTTAAGCAAAACAGGACAGCTGTGTTAAGAAAAATCAAACTCGCCATATTAATGACTAGTTGGTGCAGTTGGTCTTAAGACATTGGTATTTGGTGTCTGAAAGCACGACTGATTTTGGAAAGCTGTGGTTCTTCAAATCAGGAACCAGCTAAGTATTACTTTTTTTTGTAACTTAAATGTATGTTAGATATGTTTGGAAGATTACCATGAGGCTGTACTGACTCTCACATGACGTTATATAAATCATAAAGGTCTATTTAACCTACTTAAAAAAAAATAAAAATAGAATATTAAATCAAACTCAAAGTTCCAGTTGCCTCTCATGGCTGGAAAAACTATACAAAATACACCCCTTATAATTCTAAAAACCTTTCAATTTATGACATCAGACTCTGTAGTAATGGAAAAATAACTGTGAATATGCAAATAGTTGCAGAAAAGCACATCAACCGTATAAATAAACTACATGATAAGCAGATAAATGGCTGTATGGTGGTGTATTGTTGTAGTATTGACCATAAAAAGCATGGTTTGCAGCCCTAAAATGTCAAGCTTCTTTAAGTGACAAATGATTGAAATCTTCTACTTCTTCACTAGGTGGCAATGTTGCACTAATAACAATCATGTTAGAAGACAGCTTTCAGGTCAGACCAATATTGCTGAAAAAAAATAAAATAATAAAAAACAATAAAGCGTATATGGGATGTTGATGTAATACTTATCATGATATGAATTTGTAACATAAATATATTTAATTACAGATTAGACAATTCAAATTCAAACTATTGCTTTTCATATATATTCTATGCACATATGGGGAACATTATCATTATTAACTGTGACATTTGATAGGATGGTATATAATATGGAAAGGCAGACCAAGTCATGGGGACATTTCTCTCCCCTGTGGCTTTTTCATAGCCACTCCAACACAGACTGTCTGTGCTTTACCACTATTTTGTTCCCATGGCCATGACAAGCCATTAAACCCTTCCAAACACAAGTGTATGCCAATTGGTTTCCATAGCGACTGGGAGAGGTCGTCTATGCAATCAGGTCTCGATACTTCCCATCCCCCTCAAATAATCCACACACTTACAGACACACATATCCTGTCACTTTAGCTTAAATGTGTGTGTTTGTATTAAAGAGTCTATAAAAAAAATGTGTGTGTTGACACCACTATCTAAACACATCAACTGTCTGCACATCCAGCTCTAAAGAACAAGATGTTCCTACAACTCAGCTGGTGAGGTAACAGGTTGCTGCTCTGACAGAAGGCACTTGGTGTTCTTTATGAACATGAAGCTGAAATATGTCAATTTATATAATAGCCATGCAGAACATGTACGTGTGTGTAGAGTGTGTATGTGTTTGCACAAGCTGAAGGGTCATCGGGGGTGTCATCTACTCATTAGTAACCAGCAGAGACTAGAGGATAATGTGAGCCCAGCATGACTGACAGCTCTGGGCAACAGTTTCAGCTCTAACTAGCGTATTATCTAATTCAGGTGTCCATAGGATTTTTACATTTGAACTTGAGTGGTGCTGTTTCAAAGATATGTTCAGTCAGGTCTTATTTTAGTTTTATTTGTAAGCTCCTAATGTTTGTTATCTCACTTGCTCAAGATGTCTAACAAACATTAAAATGTCATTGAATGGCAGTAACAGTATGACACAAGTCATGAGCATCTAAATGTATTCATAATTTTAACAAATCTACTTTTCATATCTGTCATATCTATCATCTGTTCATGACTATTCACCCGCTGTCCCCTTTTCCTAACTCTCTCAGTAGTATCCTGACCTCCAGACTTCCTCACCTGTCTGATGGATGGACCTCCTCCCCCACTCTTTCATCTACTAATGGACATTCATCTTTAGCCTGTCTGTCCATGGGACTGGATTTCTCCTTCACTGTCACTCTCCCTGAGATTTCTCCTTTCCCACTGGGCTTTGGAGTTTTTTTCTTGCCAAGAAGGAGGGTCTAATGACAATGGGAGGGGTTGTTTCTGTAATTGTTTGTTTTTTTCTAACAGACTCTGTAAAGCCCTATGTCATGACATGGTTGTGATTTGGGGCTCTACAAATAAAACTGAATTTAATTAAATCATGGCTAGACTGTGAATATTTTTTCACTATAATTGCAATGGCTTAAAATAAATAAATAAATAAAGTGATAAATTAAAAATAAGGTATATTTCCGTAACTGTATTAGATATGAGCAAAGAGCCATTAGTGACAAGTTAGTAAACAGCACATGGGAGGTATTTCTTGATCTCATATATAATCTAATTTGACGAATAAGTGAAATGCAGAGAAAATATGTCAATGAAGGGCATACAACATTGGCACTATTTGACTTTAATGACTCATGGTCCGCTCAAAAGTAGCCCCCCCCAAAGGACCCGGAAGTTCCGATAGTGAAAATACGCCTGTAACGCGTCACATTATTGCCCGAGTGACGGTAACGGCGATACAGTTATGGATAAAGTAATTAAGTAACTCCGTTACTCGAAATGTGGTTGCGTTCGTAACGCCGTTATACTCTAATGCCGCTATTCCCACCACTGGCCGTGATCGACTGGCGCCATTTTGGATGATGTTACTTCCTTCCCGATTCCGTCGATGACCTACTTCCGGAAATGATCAAAGACAGAAATGACAGCATGCATGCTACGTGTAACACAATCAGAGTGTACAGTATATACTAAGTGTCATGAGATGCTGCATCACCGCCGTACATATCCTCGCTAGGTTTGTTGTCCTTCTCCGACGTTTGTCTGAAATCTGCCACGTTTATTTATTAATTGACTGACTCCAAGCCACGCCCACCGACTGCTATCTCGGACAAATTTGGCTAGGAGCAACTCGGTCAGGGGGCACGTCTCATGGATATTCAATATGGCGACAACTATACCTTTTAGTCAGGTACCTCAGACATCACCGGACAGTTTCTGGTCATCTCAGGAAATTTCACCAAGAAGCAGACAGCAGCGCCTACAGTATGCGACCGAGGGATACATACATAACATATCAGTAAAAGAGACAAAACATTGAGGCGAGAGCCTTTAGATCGCGGAGGAAAAGTGATGAGACGATAGCCTGTCAGCGTTGTTCCTCCACTGCTGGGTAAGTGTTTTAATTACCTACAGAATCATGGCAAGATACTGACATGTAATGTACTGCTCAAGTGTTAAAAGTGAACAAATTGTCAGTGTTAACGCGGCCGTTTTGCGTTGTCAGCTGTACTCTGTTGTTTGACAGCTTTAGCTTTAGCCTAGCTTGTCTTGTTCCTGTTGGTTTTAACACAAACACGGTCAAAAATGTGTTAGCCTCCGGTCTCAACAGACATTTATTGTTACTGTAAAACGCAGAAAGTTAAACAGCTGCTTCTCAATAAAAGACCCTGTAATGATAGGTAAAACTTTGTGTTAGCTGTTGCGGAGCCTACAGGCTCCTAAAAAAGCCCACTGCAACCTGCAGAGGATGTAGGATGGTCAGTCTTCTCGTTTTAGCTTCCAGGGTCGAATGGTGTTAGAAGGCTAATGCTTATATTAGTGAATATTCGTTATTTGCTTATATGCAGTTGTTGAGCTGTGCGGTTTTCTCAGCGTTGTACTCAGGAAAACATGACGAAGTCAACGGTGGTCTGTTAACTTTCTTTTTATTTGTTTAACATGTGCTTCATATTTTCTTGTCAGAATAACCGGGACAAAATATTCACCAACTGAACAGAACAAAGAAAAATGGGCGTGGTTTCAAAACAAAATGTCATGACGAAGCATGAATGACACATCTGTCAACAAATGACATTAAATGACAGACACTAACATAAACTGAGTGCAGACTCTTAACAGCAGTGCCTGCCAATCTACCAACACGATTACTGCCAATATGCCACACTCATTTTTTTTTTCTGGTCACGTGACCAGCCTGTAACAATATCATCCGGGGCTCTATAGTGATATATTAAATTATTATTAATATTATATTTCACACTATTAAAAAAACATAGGCCACCAGGCAAATGCCCAGTATTACCTTACTATCAGTCCAGGGGTGCTCGTTATCAGTTCAGTAGCAGTTAGCCCAAATGCTCTCTTATGGACAAATTCCTCATCGAAAAAAGTGTAGCCTTTATCAAGTTTATTTTTGTGTGTGTGTGACTGAGTTTTCGTCCACAATTCTTCCAATATCTGTAAATGCAATAAGTGGCAAATCCCTGAAAGAAGTTGAGGAGACTTTCCATCTTACCGGCTTTCTACTGTTTTGTCATTTTACAGGAAATTCGACTACACTACCATTACATATTTTCAGTTATTGTGAGAAAGGTTTATTTTTGTGCCATATACACAATCGAATTCCTGGGCAATGTCACTTAAGTCCTTAGCTCGGTTAGTGTCAATAACTCGGTTCATTGCACTTTTATAGTTTTTTTTTACTAATGGACTTTTAAATACTGATATGTTATGTCTTGTGTGTTTGCTATGGTTGTTGGTAATGCACATGTATTGAGTATTGTTTGTAGTTTTAATGTGGGAGGGGGGCATGTGCGGTTTTGTTGTATTTACATACAATTATAATAAAAGGCTCTATTATTTAGATGTAAATATAAAATGTCTAACATGTGCAAACAGAATGTGAACTTCAGCTGGTGCAGCAGCAAAACTACTTATAATGAATTGTATTGGTGAGAAACAAAACAATAGAAATGTAATGTTCCCATAATGTCTACGTGTCTCAGTGGTGTATATTTAACTTCACTTTATGTACCATAATTGCTGTCAGGAGCCTATGTAATGCAGCTGCTCATTATTCCTATTAATTATTTACAACTGTCTTTAATGAGAGTTAAATGTGTTTATGCCTGTTGTTAAGCACCACTACAAATGAAAACATGCTCTGCTTTGTGATATAGCAGAACACTCCTATTGACTGTTGTGTTTTGCATTTTTATTAAAATGTTTAATATTTTGTTCTGTGCTTTCAGTGGAAGCACAGTGTGATGAAAGTGATTAAAAAATAAGATAAGACTCTCTGATTTCAGATCAAAACTACTCAAACTGACTATTGTTTTAAATGACATATTTGCATCTAATCTTGAAGAAAATTACACATAAAAATGCCTGGCAATCTTAGCACAATACAGAATTAGCCAGGAAGCTGATCTTAATCATTTCATTTAGCTAAGCGGTTGTCAAACTTTTTAGAGCCAACTCCTGCAAAAAGCTGGTAAAATTAATTTCTGTGCCAAAGGTGTCTGTTTATATTTTAAAACCTCTGTATACAAACAACATATATTTAACTATAATATATGAGGAATACAAAAAATAATAAGTCAGTTTTGTGTGTAAAATATAATGTGACAAATGCCCCCTTTCATTGATAAGAAAAAAAGGGTTATTAATTAATAAATGAATCTTTCATCTGCAAAAATAATTGCATAGCTACTTAAATAAACTCACTTTTAAAATATAAAATATAAATGTTCTTGTACAATAATTGACAATAAAACTATTCTATCAATTTATTTAGTGTGTTTTATATTTCTGCATTAATTGTCATTATTATTAGTTATGTTATTTTTATTAGTTATGCTGAAATTTTCAGGAAATGCTGATACTGGCACAAGTTTGATTGTGATCAGTGGGGGGGGCACACGTGTGTCTTTCAGGAGGGGCTGCTGATCTGTCCTGGTGGAGTCTGCGCTCTCTGAGTGCTTTTCTAGTTTATTTTGCATTCAGTACATGATGACTTATTTAATGTATTTTTCCCAAAAAATTCAAGCACCTCCAGGGCTTCGTCCAACTACCCCTGGGTGTATGTCTACCCTAGTTGAGGAACCCCTGATTCAGCTGAAGTGGATAACATAGCACTCATAGCAAGTGGCAGATTGTTAGAAACTCCAGTGACAGATTTGAGGTTAGAGGTGAGTTAAAATGTGAAGAAAAAAAACAGAGCATCATATCTGATATTGTCATATATGAAGTGCTTTTGAATACATAATGTCAGTATTTATTTTAGTTCTCTGTTTGCATTGTGTGTATTTTGGGTCATGGGAAGCATGTGTGGTTGATATGAACACAAAATGCCAGTGGGGAAAGAAATGCCATTGTGCCAACTCTCTGGATGCCTGCAGCCTGTGGATAAATTAGACTGCTCTGGAGACAGTGCTGTTGGGGCTTATCTCCAGTCTCCTCCAAATTAAGGTGGGAGTTGTTTGCAGCCAGCGGTATAAACTAGATTTAGCCTAACCGACAGGGTATTAATCTCTGCGCCTCCCAAGCATGTTCTAGGTTTTCAAGGCCGATCCCTCTGGCCATATAAAGATTTGATGTTTCCATGCATCCTATCAGCATCTGCAAACCTCTGAGAGTGAGTTCATGAGTACACAGCCTAAGAGTCTGGCTGTGCTGGAATGCAGCTGTCAGTATAAAGTCAGATGAAAATAGTAACAGGGGCTTAACTAAGGTGACCCTTGGAATTAAAAACTCTTAAGTAGTAACGCAAATCATTTTCTTGCTTTTACACAAGACAGTCCCTCATGCGCAAAGGTAAAGCCAAACTTGTTGTCCAAGATTATTCTCTATGTTTGATAATAGGATTATGTTTGCGTAAGGCATACAAAGGATGTGTGAGTCATACACTTTAGTGTGTGTGTGTGTGTCCTTAACTACCAGGAAAAAGTAAGCACTGGTTGTAGTGCCTAACAGTTTCCCAGAGATGTCATAGTGATGACTCACCAACAGCTCGTGGGTGCTCAGACTTCTCATTCATGGAAAAAGAGCTTGAATACAATGCTGACATCACAGGTTTGCTAGCTTCTTCTGGGATAATTGAAATTTAGGTCAAATTTTAAAAAGCAAAAACCCTAAAAAAAGACCCTGAAAATAATGTAGTACTGTATATCTAAAATGGCCTTATCTGTATGTGATTACTATTTGGTATGTATATGTTATTATATATTATTATTATTTATTATTATTGGGGGTTTAAGAAATTATTGGTTCGACAATATATTGCGCCAATTTATTTCATGATACTGTATCAATATTTCCAAATACTGTCTCAATATGTTTAGGTATGTATTCAAATGTAGGCAGTTCATTTTTGTTTTTGATTTCTATTTTATTCATTATTATTAATGCTTTCTTATTAAATACTGATTATTTGAAGCATCCTACAGCATTTTTTTGTGTCTGAGAGGCAGATGTTACTTTCTTTGTTAGTTATGAACAAATATAATATTAACATTTGAGCAGAATCTTCAACTGTAATGTCTGTAAGATACAATTTAAGTTAAATTTTTTACAGAGGAAGATTTTGTTATATAGCATTAAAATAATGCTATATAACAAAATTGTTTGCTTCCATCACATGCTGCTGATGGGGCTTGGATCAGAACCACAGGGAACAATTGGAGAACTTATCCGGTTCTGATAAAATAAAAATGTGTTTAGTAGTTTTACATATATCTGGTGTAATTCAGTGCTTTCAACAAATAATAGAAATATAAAAAATAAACCCAAAAAAGATTGCTTTATCAGTATCATAATATATCATTATATTATATTGTGAACCACTCCATTGTCTACTGTAGACAGAAGGATGCTAATGATGATTGTATTGTGATCCTGGTTTTGTGATTTCTTTGTGTCATCAGATTTTTCCCAATACACACCCCTAATTGTTATGTTTTGATATTTCATTTCATCTTTAACCTTAGAACTCTAACGTTGGGTATGTTTTATCCAATAGTTTTCATCAAATAATGTAAAAGTACAACATTGTATGCCAAATTGCAGTACTCCTCTTTAATTCCCCAATATACAATATCACATAAAAAAAAAAAGTATTCCTTTACAAAGGCAATAACACAATGAAAATCACATGGCATGAATTGTGAGTAAAAATCACCAAACATTAACGTTCCAGAGTTAAGACTGAAGGATGTCTGGAATGCACTGGCTTTGAAACTTAAGAAGTTTTCTGTATGAACTCAAAATGAATGGGCTATTTCTGTATTTTTACATGGTCACAAAGTAATTTTTGCTTCCTGTCAGTAAAGAGGATGTTTCTTCTGGCATTTCTCCTCTATGTCATAGTGCTCCTGTTTTCTTGCAGCCAACTATGAATTGCCATACAACTGGGTGGGATAAAGGCTACCTGTGACAGAATGAGCAGCATCAGATAAACGGCTGCATTTAGATTCACGCTCACGTCCTCTGCAGTATTTTGTCTGTCTCTTGGGTGATTCATCTGGCCTAGTCCACCTCTGCACACCAATGTAAATCAGCAGAGCAGCTGGAGCAAAACCTTCTTCCTCCAACCTGTTATTACCATGTCTTCTTTCTACAGTGACGACACTGATAATAGTACCACTGCTTACACCTATTGGAGCCAAAGTGAAGCCTCTTGTTTCCCATCTCAGTGATGTATACATCGTCTTAATTACCCTTTTCAGAGTATTTTTGAAACACAGCTTAATATGTATCTGCGTCAGAGGCAAACGGAACAAAAGGGATGATTTCACACCATGGAAAAATGTTGAGACAGCTGAAAAACTTTGGTCTTTATCTTTAGTAAAGTGAGAATACTTGATACAATTATTTTAAAACAGTGAGATGAACTCATTTAAATAGAAAAAAAATTATATATTATTAACTGCAGTTGGCAGCAGTAGTAAAGTGTGTTGTCAAGCTGAAACAGGGACTTAAACTGAGCTGGGTTGCTTTGTACAGCTCCAAGCTAAGTTCTGTTTCATTGTGGATTTGCCAGTAGAGTAGGTGTTTAGAGGGTTGGTGGAACATAACTTTGGGTCAGTCTCAAAACTTTCTAGCAAACCATCAGGTGACCCAAGAAGGTCAGCGGTGCTCCATATTGTTTATAGTAGGATGGGGTTCTACTGACCTTGACATGAGGATGTTGTTTCCTCAACCTCACCACCACATCGTCACACCTTCTGTAAAGGAGGCAGCACCTGGATGCTTAGTGGAGAACTGGAGCTGAAGTCCCTGTACTTGAGAAAAAGGTCAGGATGAGGCCCGACCTGAGTTTGTTACTGCTCCTGATGTTACATGACTTTTCTTTGAACGTGCATTTTTTTTAGTTTTGCATGGACATTGGAGATGGACTGGGGTGGGTTATTTTTAAAAAGGTGAGCCCAGCCCGGCTACAGAGAACTTGTACTTGTACTGTCTGTATTCAAGATGAATGCCAGGGCCCTGAAGAGGAGACTTGAGCTGTAATTTTAACCTTAGATTTGAAATGAATGATGCTGCTTTTCTGCTGATCATGGAACACTGGGTCAAAGCCTTTTATTGTGGAACATTTTTCAGGACTATTGTGTCTGGCCTACTTTTACAGCCCCTTCTGCTGCTGCATGACAAGGACTAGAGTTTGATTCACATTGCCAGCAGTAAGTCAAAAAAGTTCACAATGGTAACTATTCTTAGTTAGACTCTAACTGACCTCCAGCTGAAATGAGGGAACTGCAGCTGAGTGTGATGAGGTTGAGTTGGAAATTTACACCTCCTAGTCTGAAGCAATTGCTCTCACCCAGAGTAGGGTGGGATGTGTTTCGGAAGGATTAGATGGAAGATTGACAGGTACATTAGTGCAGTGTCAAATGCAGGATGCAGGAACTGTGTTCATCTGTAGTGGTGGAAAGGCGGCTAAAACAAAAGGTGAATGCAATATTGTAGATTATACTCTGGTTCATTAAGCTAAATTGCATAATATAATGTTTCTATGATTTTAAGAGATGTTGCCAGATACATGGCGAGCAATGTAAGGTTTAATGTATGTTACTGGAGTAAAGTTAATACATAAAGGAACAATGATGTGATTGTTCCTTGTGTTATATATGCCATTTTATTTTACCTTTGTCCAGTCTATCATTCTCTTGTCTTTTTCTGTTTACTATTCTTACCTGCCTTAGGACAACAGATGTAAATTAGCTTTTTTTGCTAACTCTGGCATATTTACATTGCTGCTTTCTGCTGACATGTTGATGAATATGCACTGTCCTAATTAAATAAATAAATTCAGAACTTTATTTTAATTCTTTTATGTCTAACTGTAGCCTTTGACATTCCATTTTACTTGATCGTCTTAAAACCTGGGTCGATGTCAGAGACACTGCATTTAGCCGATTTTATTCTTACATTTTAGACAGGACAAGTGTTGCCAGATTAGGTTGAGTGATTTCCACCCAATCACATTCCAAAACCTGCCCACTTCCGGAAAAAAACGCCCAACGTCTTTCACACAAAGGGGAAATGGTAAAAACACTGACTACAGGTCCACTCATTCTCAGGTTTGAGTGTTGATACCACTATCTCACAACAATCAAAATAAGGTAGAAAAGACCTAGCCATCACATCTAACATAGTCTAATAGCAGGGTTCAAATTATGCAGGGTACGGACCCCCCCGAATGTGACTTGGTACCTCCCAAATGGGACAAAAAAATTATACTTTGGGGGGAGGGGAGGTTGAAAAATAATCATTTTTTTCTTAAATTTACATACCTGAAAAATGTGTCCTTATGTACTATTCCTCTCTGTGTACTAAGAATAAACACACCAAATGTATTATTCATCATTGCATTCTTTGAAAAACAGTGTCAACCGCCTTTGGAATTCCAAAATGGTTTTCCACCTGCCCGAGAGAAATTTGCGTGTTCCCTGCTGAAGTTTGTCACACATTCTTCTCATATGTGGTACTGGTGAGAATGAAAGAAGACCCAACTAACAGGTGGCTAAAAATGTAAACATCCTCATAACGGAGCTCCACTCTGTCTATATTGCACCATGTATTTTGGTTTGTTTTCAGTGCACCAACAACTTCAACTCAGGCTAATACTAGCTACGGTAAGAATTTATATTATATTTATGTAGGCTGGCAAAGATATTATTCATCATTTGTCGGGGATGTGTAGCGATACGTCCTTGTATTTATGCTGATGAAGTAATTGGGAGGCAATCAAAATGTTTTTCTTGATGTGTCAGAAGCTTGTCTCTCCAAGTTGGGGCGCATTTGGTCGTAAAACCCAGGGCCATTTTTAAACGCAGTCATATTTAAGTGCAGACCAATACTGTATTTAACCTACAGCCTACTATGACATTTGTTATCAAGCATCACCTAATTATGTTTAGTTGAACTTTATGGTTGGCATAGTTCAGCTGTGTGTCATACATGGAAGGATGTAATGTGATGTGACGGATGTGTTGGTTGATGTGTACACGCCGGCATTTGAATGTCTTCCTTGTGCATGTCATTTTACATGCCTGGTCTGTGGCGTGCAAGGTCTACATTAAATACTAGAAGATTTTAAGTCTGTACACCTTGCCTGGCTCCCAGTGCACTTATGCTACGGTCGATGGTATGTGCTGCGCAGTTTGTGCGTACTACGTACTTTGTTGGTCTGTTGGTCCAATTGATATGCTTCCGCTTGGCCAGATCTTTCAGCACCATGTTATGCGGATGGCACCTGCACCTACGACCTGATGACTTGAGAAGCCTCGCTGCTGTGCCTGCGTGCATCAATGACATTAACTGTTGGATGGTACAGAACTTTCTTCAACTTAAAAACTCCAAAACAGAAGTGCTACTGTTGTAAACTCCATCAGTCCCATCAAAAATAGCCTTGGTCCTCTCTCCGGAAATATAATGCCCACTACCAGAAATCTCGGTGCAACATTAGACTCGGATATCAACTTCAACCCGCACATCAGTAAAGTCATCCAGTCCTGTGTCCTCCACTTAAGAACACCATCCCATCTGGAAACAGACCTCCACATATATTCAGAAGTCTTGACTACTGCAAGTCATTTCTGTTTAACATCAGCCACAAATCACTGTCCCACTTTCAACTAGTCCAGAACACAGTAGCTAGGCTTCTTACTGGTTTTCATAGAGGACAACACATAATTCCAGTACTGGCCTCCCTTCACTGGTTTCCTGTGCCTTTTAGAATTGATTTAAAGATTTTACTGATCACTTTTAAAGCCCAAATGGTCCTGGCACCTAACTATATTACTGATAAGCTAGGCAATTACAAGGTGGTACACTGCCTTAGATCCTCAGGTAGGGGGCTCCTGGCTGTTCCAAATGTGGTAGGTTGAGCGGAACACGGACTCACAAAATTACAAGAAACATCATACAACTTAACTTAAAACAAACCCCGACAACGCCACTTTGGATAGACCCAGGACCAGTAGGACGCAGGTTTGTTCATTGATGAGGGACAAGTATTACAAATGTCCCAATATATTTATTTCATTGTGCTACAATGCATAGTTTGAGTTTTTTCTTTTCTTTAAAATTCCTGTTAAAAATCTAAATCGAGTCATACAATTGCATACAAAATATCAAGAAAAAATTCTGACACAAAGGCAAGACAGCAGGCTGTCCAGGTTGGGGGGGGGGTCTTGGTCTGAGGCTGGACAAATTTTAAACCATGGTGGACAGGAGAATGCTCCAGAAACTAAAGACAATCATGGACAATGCCAAGCACCCTCTGCACCACACATTGGACAGACAGTAGAGCAGTTTCTCCAACAGACTTATCACAGCTCCACTGCTGAACAGAAAGATTCAGGAAATCCTTCCTTCCACAAGCCAACGCAATGTTCAATAAATCATAATCACATCTCATTTCTGTTTTTCACTCTGCACTTTCTGTAAACAATACTGTAATTACATGTTTTACTACTATTCTATATTGACACTTTAATATGACATTGCACCTTACCTTTTTTACACCTCACTGTTTGTTTTAGTTATATGTTAAATGCTGCTGTTGTCACGAAACAATTTCCCCAATTGTGGGATCAATAAAGTACTTCTATTGAATTTTTTATTTTTTACATGTTTTTATTGTTTTAATTTTACCCTCTTTGGTTGACATACATGATGCTGTTTTATTCCATTCCCTCATTTTAAATGGATATAACATCATGTTCTGTTTTTTCTGTTTTTTCTGCCCTCTATACCTCACCTCACTCAATCTCAGTTATACTTTATGTTGTGTTTTATTCTACTGTTCTGCCCCTCTGATTGCCTGTCAAAGCACTTTGTTAATTTTTCTAATGAGCTATATAAATAAAGTCATTATTGTTATTATTAGGACATAAAAAAACAATTTATGAAAATGAGTTAAATTCCTTTCAAATTGGATAAATTAACACATTTTCAAGTTCATGCATATTGTGAAGTTTGAGTAAAATGTGCAGGAAATATTTTTCTTCAGCAGACACTGATCAGCACTGCAATGTGGTGAGCCTTATTAATGAAACATGCTTAACTGTTTATTTTTCTATTGCCTTTTTCTTTTTAATTCACAACACAAGATGAATAAGAGACAACAAGTATTCAGAGAATGCCTAATCTCGACTATTGCTTAAAACTGCTTGTGAAAAATAGGCTTGTTGGAATGTTCAGAAATTGTGTGAGTCTAATATAATTTTGTGGCTTCAGTTGTAAAATAAGATAATCCAAGAAATGACTGGTCTCCCTGACTATATTCAACATGAATCCTAATTATTTTCCTATACTTCTTCTCATTCTTCCTTTTCATATCAAGTTTTTATCATTCACCATTTCAGAGTTACAAAATCCATCGTTATTTGCTTTTGATGTGCCTGTTGGGCAAGCCATCAAAAATCAATTATTAGTCGCCCATCGCTGATCCTCCATTTGAAGATACCACCTGTGATTTAAATATTCATAAGCTTAATGTTTATGGTGATCAGTGACATTTAATGACCCAGTCGAGGTAAATTTCCATCACAGTCTATGCTTGACACACACAGTGTTACAGAAGTTAATTTTGCGACATGTCACCTTTGACCTCCAGAGATCTCAAAAAGTATTGGTTGTAGGTGTTAACACCAATTATGAGAATTATATAAATCTTCATTCCGCATTGTTTGGTACCAATCTGAACGTTCTGTGACCCTCTGTTCTTGAGATTTTTTTTTTTTTTTTTTTTTACCTTTTAGTTCATTGTGACCTTAACCTTTGACCTTTTACTCAAATGGATCATTGCATCTGATGCACATTAGCTATATGTATAGGTCCATGTAATTTCTTCAAATATTCATTGAGTTATAGCATGATACGTCTCTGTGGACACACACAGACACACACACAAGGTGATTACAAAAATATCTCCCCACCAATGTTGGGCGTGATTAAAAAATAATGAACAAGACATACAATAATGATGTAAACAATGACTAGTACAGATGACTGTTGTCATGTATGACTGTTTTTTTCTCCACAGGAGACTTTAGGCTCCACTGAGATTATGTGCCTACTGGGGGAGTCACACCAGGGGTGGAGGATGGAGGTGAGGTGTGTGTTAGTGTATATTCTTGATTGTAGCGTATACACGTCTGCCTATTTTGCAAATACACATACACCAGAATGTTAAAGAGCAGTAATATTCATTATAACCTATGAAATAATGTTCATTGTTGCCTAGTATTTTCCTACCATTATGCTGAACTCTGAACTTTGCTAACATGACAGATTTTCTTTAATATTCTGTACTCTGAGATTCAGATTGTTAAAGTGACACTCTAGAATTTTGGACATTCTACCTAATTTGTAGGAAATGTGTAGAGATTTTTTTTTTTTTTTAACTTCATGCAGTCTTTGTAAAATCAGAGGTGGCTGTTGCTAGGCTAGCAAAAGTGAATGTCCTTTATGGTAGCCGGCCACTAAAATACCCAATCATGGTCAAAGCACCCAAAGTAAATCAGTTATCATGTCAAGCTGTGGATGTAAATATCTGTGTTCTCAGCTGGTTTTCACAGAGCACATGTTCTGAGCTTTGAGCAAAACAGAATTATTAATTAACTATTAAGAATTAAGTTCAGTTTAATTGTTATTTAACTTTAGTCTCATAATTTTTTTTTCAAAAGCTCAGTAAATATGATGAACTGAAAAATATAGTGGAAAAGGGACTGATATAGAGGGAGATGACTATTATCATCTAAAGATACTCCACTCTGTATTCAATAAGCAACTCTCCTCCCCATCACTGCACATCTCAGTGTCAGAATCCCCCACAATTCTGGTTCAAACCTGTATGGTTCTCACCAATCCTGAATGTCTCTTCACTCTTAGAACTCTGGCTTTCTTGATCACTGGAACTGCAATTGCTATGGTTTGCCATTGTCATTTTGTCTGAAGGATCCCCCTCATGATGTGACGTAGTGTCGTCTGTACTACTTCCTGTTTGTTTGGCACTGCCAACCAGAGGCAAAAGGTTATTAGCTTATAGCTTGGCCATTGCACAGCCTAAACATTTCTTTTGTGTGTTGAAGAATACTATAAGTAATAAGGAATTAATCTGCTATTCCACTTTTATTCCACTTTTGCACAAAAATCTTGCTTCAGTTCACCTCTAAGTTCCATTGCAAATCTAAAGGTTTTGTGACTCATCACATGGTTATTTACAACTTGTATGATTCTGTCAAGACAAATCAATTGAAGGAGGATGAGTAATGAGAAAGGAATCCTTTGCTCTTCCCCATGGGGTAAAACATCTATTTATAACTACTTACATCAATATATTTCCCTGTGCGTCGCCCCAGTCTTATGCTTCATAAAGCGTGCTTGCCACCCTTTCATCTCCATTGAACAAGTGATGGTGATGGGTGGTTCCACCGGCAGCACACATGTAAAACAGCTCCAGATCCTCCCAGCTTTCTCATCTGAAATACTTACAGACCTTTCACTGAAAATGATTGGCTGTCTTATACTGAGGATTCAAAAATATTGCCAACATATAACCAAAAAACATTGAGATTAAAAGTGGGCCAGTGTTGAATGAAATCAACTGTTAAACTGTTAAATGTCCCTTTGCTAGGAAACTATTTCACTGAGATCATACCCAATAATGCCTCTTCAAAACAAGACTGTTGATGTCAGGTCAGTGATTGGTGGTGCATGAGTTTTTGTTCCCCTGACGGCGAAATCATTAAGCAACAACATTTATTCAGACAATCCTTATTGTGGGGGAAGTTTGTACTCACTCAAACATGACCTATTAGACTTTTTCATGTGGCGGCCATCTTGAAGGCTTGGGTGGGTAAACACAAGAGGAGGTGTGTTGGCATCATTTGACATTTATTTTACAGACGTGGACAGACAACTTGGAGCATAAAGGCTACAGTCAGATTATCAAAGGGTATATTCACAAAATTAAAGAAAAGGACATGAGAAAAACAAAATAACTGATGCTGACTAGTAGTTATTTGATTGCGCTAATGGAACATTTAAAGTATGGTATGACTTTAAATTAGTTTTCCTGTAGTATATGTTGATACTGGATCTTTTCCTGATTCAGTGTCAGTCACTATTACATTTTCTTCATGGTAAACATTTGGTTGCTGCATATTGGCTTTTTAGCACAATTAAATTTACATTTGCTACGTTAACATGATGTTTTTTAATTATGAATGATTTATCCAGAATAAAATAATTCGGAATTTAAGCCATTTCTGTCATGTTTACATGGACATGTTAATTCTGAATGAAGGTTTACATGGGAAATGGGTGTATTCCACTCTTGAGCTTTAAGAGCTGGAGGTACAGAGGGTTCTGATTGGACAGAATAGCCCGCTTAACATTTGGATGTCTACAGGAAGAAAACAATTACTTCCACTTCCTGTTTTGTGTTCGTTTGAACTAGCAACATGGAAGACCAGATACTATATGCGATTTTAGCAGTTAATTTTGTGATCATTATGATGCAGCAGCTCGACCGAATCAAGCAATACGAATCAACATATCAAAGCCGGGCCGGCAGTATGGAATATGTGCGTTATCAACTCATCACAACAAGACCAGGAGCATGCACAGAATGACAGGAATAATGTTAAAGCAGAATTAACTGTTTACATGGCAGATAGATTACCTAATTTGGAATTAACATGAGAACCAGGGACTTTATTCAGAATTAAGTTTAATTCGGTATTAGTTTTCAACTGGAATTTTGTGTTTACATGGTCATCTTAAAGCTGAATTAACTTGTATTCAGAATTAAACAGGAATAAAACCTCCCATGTAAACAGGGCTAATGTGTTTGTTGCACTGGCAGGTGAACAAAAAAAAAAAAAAATGTCAAAAACATGCACTGATAGGTTAATTGGTAAATCTAAATTGCCCATAGGCCCATCTGATGCGCATTAGATATATATATATATATATATATATATATATATATATATATATATATATATATATATATATATATATATATATATATATATATATATATATATTTCTATAGAGCTTTTCAAGGCACCCAAAGTGCTTTACATTTGTGATCCATTATTCATTCACTCTCACATGCTCCCTCTGGTAGCAGTAAACTACATATGTAGTCACAGTTGCCCTGTAGCAGACTGACAGAAGCGTGGCAGCCATCTCCTGCCTACAGCTCCTCTGACCACCATTCATACGCATTCATACACCAGTGTGAGTGACACTGGAGGCAGGAGGGTGAAGTGTCTTGCCCAAGGACACAACGGACTGACTAGGACAGAGCGAGATTCGAACCGCCAACCCCTCAGTTAATAGATGACCTGCTCTCAGAACTGTGTTTATTGTAATTTGTTATTGCATTTATTGTCTCCTATATTTTTAAACTGTTCTCATGCGGTTCTTATGTTTCTATGCACGTTTTTTATATATATCTAGGTATGTAATTTTTCTAGCTGTTTTTATATAGTTCATGTTTGTCTTGTGTTCTTGCTTTATCTGATTAGATTATGGAAGAGACCGCACAAAAGTTCCTATGTGTTCTGCACAAATGGCAAATAAACTTCTATAATATAATATAATATTTGTATGTATGTATTTGTTGAATGAAAACATGCACTGATAGGTTAATTGGTAAATCTAAATTGCCCATAGGCCCATCTGATGCGCATTAGATATATATATATATATATATATATATATATATATATATATATATGCCCATGTAATTTTATGGTGATATCTCAAGTAATCATTGAGTTATAGTCTATAGTATAGTGTCTCTGCAGACACAGTCACACACACACCAATTACAATAATCTCTCCCAAACAATGTTGGGCGAGATTAATAATGCCAGTTAGATGATATGGTTCCTAACAAGTTTTGGTTTTTTTTAATTCGAAATATAGTCTGTATTTCTTTCTTTTATAAAACTTACATCCTAGTACACAGCAGTATAATGACATGACTAAAGAAGTTACTACTGACAGAAACCAACACTACCCACCCAAGCCTTGTTTTAAATCCAATATGTTGTTGCAATAAAATGAACATATTGTGACAGAACATCTTCTCTGTCATGAGGTGTGGGAGGAAAATAAGCATATACCTCCTCTCTGTGTCCATACATGTAATTATTAATTAGCTGCAAATATCATCCTCTAAAAGCAAGACATTTCTATGAAATGCTCCTTAAATCTGACCAGATGTTAAAAAGACCCAGATGTACCTAAAGGAGACACCAGAGGCTCTAAAATAGTGATTAGTCTGCAAGGGATGATGGATTACATAAATGTCCAGCCATTTAGCCTGAACTGTAATTGTTCTTAGAATAGAACCAACCCCCTCTACCTCTCTGTTAATAACTTGACCTCTGAACGTCTGCATCCATTATACTATAAAAAAAATTGAGCCATGCTAATCTAGGGCTGTCTGTGCATTGATATTTAGCACATCTTGGCTATAATTAACATTTAAGAACACAATGTGTGTGTATATATATATATATATATATATATATATATATATATATATACACACATACATACATATTAGAGCTGGGCAAAAAATCGATTTAGATTTAAAATCGAGTTTTATGGCAAAATCGATTCATATTTTAGGAAAATCATGCAATCCGATTCCCCTCCACACGCACTTTTTTCCCTCGCAAAAAGAAAACCATGAGCCAGGCTGCTTTCCGTAGTGTTTCACCCCAGGCCCCGCCTACAATCCCCTTATTCTGCAGCACGGGGAGCAATATGGAGCCTCCAGTGAGGGACACACGCTGACTCCTAAAAAGGTTCTAAAGGTTCAGTTGTGTGGAATTGGTTTGGGTTTTTAGGGTCTGACGAAGCCCAGCTACTGCCTCGTTGTAAGCTGTGTCTTCAGACTGTTGTGGTTGACGGTAGCGGTACGACCAATCTGTTCGCACATCTGAAGCGAAAGCATCCAATGGGGGGGGACTCTTAGAAAAGGCAGAAACTAGCGCTGCCAGTACTTCTTCAAAATGTTCAACAAACACTGACTGAAAGCTTTTCTCGCGGCACAACTTATGATAAACATGGAGCACGATGGGGAGCGATAACAGACGCAATAACATCATATATCCAAAATATTGGTAACATGTTCAGGTTTATTGAAGTAGCTTGATATATAATAAGGTTTTGTTTTATTTTGTCCTTACAAAGTAAAAATGTTACTAGCTTACTTTTGCACTACTACATTTTTTGCAATGTTTTTCATATAATATGAGTATTAATGTATATTGTTTTAGTTGTTAAACTATTTTAAGCTTTCTTTTTTCCAACAAAATGTATCTTTTACACAATTTTTTTTGCACTGTTTTTCCTGTAACAGTGGTGGATATGTCTCGACTTACTACAGTTCATGTAGGCAAAGTCTCAGGTTGCAGTAGCACCTTTTGCACAACTGATTTATTATTTACAGTTATTTGGAGAAGTATTTTTGTTTTTATTTAATAAAAAAAGAAGACAAAAGAAACAATATTTCTCGTGTTTTCATTTTCATTTAGCCCATGTGGGAAAATATCGCATCGTGAATCGAGTTTTTTGGGAAAAAATCTGAGATTTTTTAAAAAGAGAAAATCACCCAGCCCTAATATATATATATATATATATATATATATATATATATATATATATATATATATATATATATATATATATATATATATATATATATATATATAGTTATTATTAAATGAGAGATATATTAAGGCTTTATCATACTGACATTATTAAAGCTCTTTGATAAGGCAGGGACAGTTCAATAAGGATCTTATGTGGGATTATTGAAAACAAGATGTTTTCAGTAAGATAATCTACAAACTACATTTTAATTACATTTTGCATTCACAGTTAGAGCATGGATAGATGGATAATGGCAAAATAATTGTCTGTCTAATCCTGCAGGTGCATGGTTGACATTACTTACAGTATGAGGGGAGTCCAATCTCCTCCTAAATTTTCATTAAGTAGTTTTGTTAAATAACTAGCCCAAGTAAACCTTTTAAAATGACAAAGCTGAGTAGGACATGGGCCTATTAGCGTTCACCTAATAGAGCTGCACTCTGAATGTGGCTCTAGTGCCCAAAGAACATCCAGCTTTCATTGCCAAGGAAACAAATGCAACATGTTCCTTTTGTGTGTTTTTATCTAATTTTGTGGATCAAAAGGAAGTTGTGTTGCATGTCACGCTGCACAGGACATCAAAAATATCCTCTTCATGTTCCATCATCAAACAAACAGATGAGAAAGAGGGGACCATTTCTGTGATGAGATTTTTTTTTCCCATCTATAAACTTAATTCCTTGTCACTCTCATTTGGTTCAACATATATTTACTGATCTTCACACACAGTAATTAAAGGAAGCTGTGTATGCACAACCGAGACCTGGCCAAGAGGCAGCAGTTAGGATAACAACTGATACAGAAAGCAATATACAGAAAACATTTTTGTACGTCAAACTAAATGTAAATGTCATTACAATATACAACACATGCAACAGTATTAAATCCAGGCAAGAGACACTGTTGTGGATTTTTTTGGTGTTACCTAAGTCTATTTTTAAAGCAATTGTACTTAGTGTCACACAATGCTATGACTGAAGAGGAACACAAAGACAACCATAAGAATTTTTATGAAAAAAAAAAAAACAATCCAAGAATAATATCTTGAATATGTCTAGGGAATCTTGTCATCTTGTCTGTCAGTATTTTGAGAGTCTATTTACAACAGCATATTTGAAGACATTCTGAACTTGTCAAAGACCCAAATGCATTTAGAAAAATCAATCCATAATGTGCATGCACTTGAAAACCCTCAGCCTGATTCAACAGCCAACCTTCCCTCCCCAGTGGCCTAACTTATCAGTGTATACCAACATTTTTGCACAGACACATGGAGAGACAGACAGACAGATGACCAACTGATGACAATACCTTGCGGCCTGTGTGGCCAATTATGCCTTCAGCCATGGACATTGCACGGACAGTCGAACAAAAATCCTTTGCCAAATGAGGTTTCTCATTTGGTGAATTTTATTCTCTTCTGTTTTTTTCTTTAATTCCATAATGTAGACCGGTATTGTCTTAGTTCATCTAAGTAAACTAACTGGTGCCTATAAACTGGGCTCAGAGAATAACTTGGTAACGGTGTCTCCAAAGCCCAAGTCTATGCCCAGTGCATTACAACACATCATGAACATACATATATAGAATGAACTCATACAAAGAACTCATGATTATTGATAACCAGTGGCATTGGTAACATTTTTTTGGTGGGGTCAGTTTTTAAGTGCACTATAACAACATACATCTACCACTATTTTAAAAGGGTAATTTCAATTAAATCAAAATGACACAGTATGTGTTTTCAGTCATTTTTATGTGCAAATTTCACTTGTCTATCCTTGAAATATGCAGATTTTTCCATGATTCTATTATTAAAGTCAGGGCTGCCCATGGCAGTGTCTTTTCCACTGATAATGTGGACAATGCATTTAGACCAGGGGTGAAAGTAGTGTGAGTCGACCACATGGCATTAAAGAAATAGAAAAGCAACATAATGGTTAAAAGATCTATTACCTTTTGTACAGAAATACAAACCTAAGTCTCCTATACAGAAGTCAGTACCGTAATCTACAGTGCTGTCCAGCTACTTATTTATGGGTCAGTTGTATTATGTACAGAACAAATGCAGAAGGTTTACTGGAGAACTAGGAGAGACAAAATTACTGTACCCCACTTTATATAATGTTGCCCTTGTGGTTTTGTGCATGCCAGCACTTTCTGTACCATGTGAAAGTGTGTTTTCAAAGACTGGGTAGGTCGTGTAAAAAGAAAAAAAAAAAATAATAATAATAAAAAAAATAAACTTTGAACCAAAAGCTGTAGACAACCTGTTATTTCTACATACACATGAATACAATGTCCCATCCTCTACACCATTGTCTAAGTTACACAAGCATATTCAGTGTCCTAGTTCCACAAACATTTTGACTGTGCTCTGCCTGCTGAAGGCATGTCACTTTCATGAAGTGACCGAAAACTTTACACAACCTGTCATATGAACTACTGCCATTAGGAGGACATTTACACACAGAGAGTTCATGAAAAACACTTGATGCGATATTTTATGTAAAGACATTATTTGGTCATGCATTTTTTTATTGATCATCATGCCTGTGATTATACATTTGGCCAGTAGGTGGTTTTGTTCCTAAACCTAATTGCATCCTTCACTACAACCCCACAATCAACCCTAACCTTTGCCCTAACCCTAATAAGTATAACAACAAAGATGGAAGAAACATTTTATAAATGTATTATTACTGTGTTGATATGTTAATATGCCTAGCCCTATCTCCTAACCCTAACCTGAGCCATAACCACAACACCAACCCTAACCACAGCCCTGACCATAGTTATAATGAATGTGCAAGAAACTTGTAATACATGTGTTATTAGTGCATTATAATCATGGAAAACACAGGGTTAGTAACACCATGTTAATAACCCTAGCCTACACTCTGACCCTAGTTAACATAAGAAATGTGTAAGTAATATGTAACAAATATGTGTTATAAACATGTAATAAATATGTTATTAACACTTACCATGTTTATATCCTAGCCCTAAGTCTAATAAACATAATAATAAATATGTAAGAAAGATGTGTTACAAATCTGTAATAATTATTCATTGATGAATGAATAATTACTAATTAACACTTACATGTTAATAACCCTACCCCTAACTATAATCCCAACCCTACCCTTGTCCTAACTCCAGTCCTACCCCTAACACTTACTCAAACCCTCACCCTAAACCTAACCCCAACCCTAATCCTATTAAACATAATAATAAACATGTAAGGCAGTGGTCCCCAAGCCCCGGGATCAATTGGTACAGGGCTGCCGACCGCCTAATAATTAATTATGTCTCTTATATTTATTATCTGACTCTGAACAATCTTTTATTTTGAAAAATGGCCGGATTCTCTTGGTCACATCTCTGTCTCTTGAATGCCAAAAATGTAACCCACATGTTAGCAGAATAAGTAAAAAAAAAAACAACTGATGTCTTTGGAAAGTTTCTTTTCGAAAAGGAAAAGGTGACTGAAGACACAGGAGATGAACCTCCAACTTCCAAGAAAAGGAAAGGTGTTAACGGACAATACCAGGAGTTGTACTTGGATTTATGGATTTATCATGACAGGTTATTCCCACAGACCAAGCCCGCTCTGTATAATTTGCGGCGACCGATATAAACAATCTACGGTCCGTGGTAATAAAAAGATTGGGGACCACTGATGTAAGGAACATGTACTAAATGTGTTAACGTGTTGTAAACATGTAACACTCAACATGTTAATAAACGTAGGCCTAACTCTCATGCCAACCCTAACCCCAGCCCTAAAACTAAATGTAACTCTAAACCCAACCCATTGAGGCATGTCAGATGATGACGAACCACTTCTGGACAAAGTTCATTAAAGTTCATCTTCAAACCTGCCAGATTTAGTGACAACACACTGGCCACATCTTTGTGGACACAGTTGTGATGATTGTGGATCCTCAGTTTCCACATGCACACTGTCCATTCAGTAGGGTGGTCAAGATGAATGCAAGTAAAAATGGATGTATGTGGACAGCACAGGTTATTCGGCAAGAAGACTGACCTGAGACCTGTGGCTGGAGCAGCGTAAATCATGTTAGTCTGACATCCTGCTAGCGCTTCTGCTACCGTGTCACCTATATATTCCCTGTTTTCTTGAGTCTGTTTGTTCATGTAAAATGAAGCGTGGTTAATCTAGATTGAAAATTAATATTTAACCATGATTAATCAAAATTAATCCATAGCAATAGCCTTTGACATCAGTATTAATATATTTCTGTTATATTTCTATCTCCATACAACCATATAGCTAGCTAGATAGATTAAAAAAATCATCGATTAAAATGTTTTACTATGAAGACTTTAAAACAGGAAGAGTTTTATATAAGCCTTACATGATGTATTATTATTTTAATAAATCTTAATAAGTGCATTTTTCTTACTACATTGGCAGATAAGTTAACTTGAAATAAGACATTTTAATCCAGTAATTACTTTAATTTTCTTATTTTTGGACAGGTCTTCTTTGCAGTGTGATGAAGGAACATAAGAACTTAGACAGATACAGATAATAGTATTTATTGTTTCAGGTCCTCTTGCACATTTCTACACTGAATCAGACTGACACAATTAGACACTGAGACATGTCTAGTGGACATAGCTGCAAGAAACCAGAATAGATATGTAGCAGTACTGTTAGTTCCATCTCAGGGAGTTTTCATGATGAAACCATCCGTTTGTTCTGCTTTCCTGCAGAGTAGATGGATTCCTTCCTTGTTTCACGGTAAATCATTCAGACAGTAAAAAGAGATTTCCACTTTTTAGTATGTTAGTCGCAAAATCACAAGAGAAATGGTAAGTTGGACATGATACATTTATATAGGCTACATTATACATGGACACACACGTAATGGAAAAAAGGACATGCATGTAATGCTCAGTCATGACGACCAGCACAGGATAAAATGCACAAGAATATCACCTCAGTGGAAACTTAACTTAAACTGTTTGCTTGTACCACTACTAAAGCAAGATAGAGAGAAAAGAGAAGGTATGGCTATGCTAACAGTTATGTCAGCACTGGCATGTTACTAGCATCAGTGAATGAATATTGGCAAGAATATGAAATCTAGTCAAATTAATTTGTCCAATGTTACTGTCGATACCCATGTAGGTTGAAAAACATCTGTTATGCAGCGATAAAGAAACACTCTGACTGTCCCAAAATGATATGACTCATTTCTTATTTATTTTGTTAAAATACATATGAAACAGATACAATAAATGATATTCCAAATGTTGACTTTAAATTCTTACAAAAGTTATCACAAACTGTACACATCATGACCGTAGGTGCAGTTGTTCTTGTTCAGTACAGATATGACCAGATTGCATACAATTACAGCTCAAAGCTCTAAACTCCTAAACATGGAACAAGTCATGAAGGTAGATTTGGCGTCACTGGGTTGCCAGTTTGACTAGTTTCACAGCTGTTACAGAACGCAGATAAATTCACTTGATTACAAATCTGAGCTGAAATTCAAATTATCACCAAACAATAGCATTACATTGTGATGCGTCTATTTCCATAAGTGACAACAACTTTGTAGAGTTCACTTTTAAATATATTGTACAAACAATGCCATTGACAAATATATATATGTACAAATGTAAACACAAAGATTGCAATTTCAAATAATCTAACATATTAACTCACTTTATATTTTCTCTGTATGTTTGCAAAGGTGAGACACATGCTACAAGTAAAAAGTATTCTTTTTAATATTAAGGGCAGCGCAATGAAGTAGTATAATCATATCTGCAAGAAAGATAACAGTGTATAGCCTTTTTAATATTTGCTGTTAGATCTTTATTATTTTAATAAATGTCTTATTACTCATGTGTAAGAAGAATCTGATTCAATGCCTGTGTGAGATGCACTGAAATAAATTCATATGGCTTAATGGAAAAATGTGATATCTGCAAATGTTGAATGTGTTAATTCTTCCCTGAAAGTAACTGGTGAATAAAAGCTGTCGTAGATGAGTTAATGAATATCTGTCTGTTTTACTTTTGTGGTTTGAATTTTATTGTTGTTTGGAAAGTTTTTCTTGAAGTTATATCATACAAGAGTATTTAACAGACATACTCATTCTTAGTCATTACCACATACAGTATAATTACTATACTTTAAACATTACAGACGAATTTACTCATCTCTTTTACATAGTGGTTGTTATTTTAGCTTTTTAAAGCCAAGTTGTAAAGTACAGTGTATAGCCAAAACATCATGCCAATGTTTATACCCATATCCATTATTTTCAACATTTCAACAGTTATATTTAATGAATCCACAGGTCTGTAATGATGAATGTAACATCTAACAGAAGTCTACAAGTTAAATGGTCGCTAACATTCGGAATCATTCTCTTGTGTACCAAAAATATAATAATAATAATAATAAATTAGCTTTTGGAAATAGCTGTGCTGTCTGCTACAGGTATCTGCCCCCTACAGATTCTGTTAATCTGAAAGAAGTACTAACTTTCTAGTAGCTAATAATGGCTGATTGATCAATGGGTTAGGTTTTTATTTCCTTACTTTTTAAAATTTTAATTTAACTTTTACCTTTTGTACCAGCCCTTTTATATATGCTTTACCTTCAAGCAAATGTTTCCATGGTGCTGAGCAGTGTAGCCCTTTCACTTTGTGCCATTTCCATGAAAATACTAATGGACTAAAGAGCTCACAGGCGAGGAAATGTTGTCACTTTGCTCATGTAATTTTTTCGGAGATTTTCAGAAGAGGTGTGTAAATTATTATTAAATTGTTTGAATGAAAATGGGGTTTTCTAGCTCTGTTGCACAATGTAAAGGTTCAGTGTATTATATTCAGGAAGCATAATTGAAAATTCACAATTCTGTAATCATTTGACTTTAGAATGAGCTGTTTAAGTCAGGTCAACTTAAGAGTCAATTATGTAGTCACTTAGAATTAGGTTTTCTTCTTTTCTTTTTTGTTTTATGGTATTTAACACCCAGCGTTAACCCTAAAATACCTAAACAGGTGGCAGCAGTCAAAAGCTAGATCTCTTGATCTAAAATATTTAATAATGTTTGAACCACTAATATTATCAATCATACATGCCTTAATTGGACATTGGGCTCTTTAAAGTGTACATGAAAATATTGTCTTCTGCAACATATAATTCATCAGTTAAAAACTCATAAAGTTTGACAAATTATGTTGGTTATACTTGCTTCTTTTTATATACAGTTAATGATATAGTGCTGAAAATCACCTTTGCTTCAGTTTTTTTCTGTTTGGACACAATAACTTTTTAATTAACCCTGATCTTTTATGAAAACCATACATTGTAAATGTAGGGAAATACTTGATTTCCAATGAAAAATGGAAAATACATATAATAATAAATGGCAGTAAATTACGATCACTATTAGTTGTAGAAAAAATAATAATTTGGAAATTTTCACAAAAATAGTTGTAGGTCTTTAAGGTTTAAAGTACATTAATGAATCAATTATGTTAGTGTGAACTCAATATGACCCTAAATGAAATGTTGATTGAAGTTGTTTTCTGTTTTCATGGTCACTGTAAGGCAGGACATTGAGTTGATTGCAATCTCAGCTTCATTGCTAGGAACCCAGATATCACACAATGAACCTTAAAGATTGTGAATGCATAAGGAAAGTGTTGAATGAATTCAACTTTCATACAACATGCGCACAAGAAACATACACGCCAAAGAACTTCTGAGCAACAGAACATTCCTTTTCTTGTTTTCTTACAGAGGCTATCATGGCGTCAGTGGACGTTTGGGTGAAGAACACGAAGCTTGACTCTCAAAACTCGCTGCCCTTCCAGGCCACTGTAAGGTAAGAACACAAAATACAGAGCATTTCAGAAGTCATAGTTTATTGTTTATTTTCTGGTTTATTTTGTAAGTTGCCTCCATTTGTGTCCTTGTCAGACTGCATCCTGTCCTTGTGTCTCTTCCCCATTTGTCCACTCCCACCTTGTCTGGTATGTTCATCTTTCCAGTTGTTGGCTTTGATCCCTGTCAGTCCATTACGTTCAATTGAAGAGCTTGGTTCCAAATTGCGATAAACGCAAAATCTGAAAATTTGGAGTTACCACCAGAAAATTCCCATTAATCAATTTACATACGATATTGAGCGTGTTCCAAAACGCACTACCTACCATAGATTTCTTGTATTGTATGGGTACTTGTGTTCCAAAATGTTACAACCACCATCACTATTATTTGTCAAAACGAGACATATCCATTCAACCAGTTAGAGACTGCAAATGTGACATATTCTAATATGGCCACGCCCATTGGATAGAAACTCACTTGGACGTTTGTCATTTTATAGTTGATTTCAACATAAATAATGAATAATAATAATAATATAGTCTCATCAATGCTGCATTTCCACTCATCTTCACTCAGTAGTGTTTCAATTACAGATTAGTACTGACTTTATAGTACCTGGTCGTCATGGTGATGTGATGCATACTTCAGTGTCATCTGCTCTGGGAATTGCTGATGAACTCACTCGTTTCATGATGTCTTGTCTGAATTGTCATCACGTGGATTAATGTACATATTTACTGTCAACTTATTGCAATGTATGTTGTAACCCGATGGATCACAGAGACAACTGGTACTAGTGGAAACACAGCATAATAGGGACTTGTTAGTTAATTGTAGATTGCAGGATCTCCATAACCCTGTTCCACACACACACCTCTCATAAATAAATAAATAAAATTAAATAAAAGAAAACATTGGAAAGTGTCAATTATATACAGGATCGGATATGCAGTGTTTTGACAAAAAACACCATATTAAAAATGTCAGTTATTTCAGGATTTGAAATGTCATACTTTTTGTTTAATGAGTTGGTTAATAAAGTTTTAAACAGGATACCATTGAATACCACTGAAATGAATTCATCCCATTCTTCCAAATGAAAAAAAAGGGATTTTTGGAAATTGGATATATAACATTTTGGAACCAAGTTCTTCAATTGTTCTTGTTCCTGCTTGTGTTTTTTTTTTTTTTTTTTTTCAAGGTTCTGTTAGATTGGCTTTTTTTTTTTTTGTTTAACTGCATTTCATACATTTCCTTTCACATCTGAATCCACCAAGAAATGCTTCACATCCATTTACAAAACCTGGCTGTGTTTTTGACAGTAGCTTAAAACTAAGTCAGCGATAAAGGCAGATAAAATGTTCGTACCTCTCCCAGAGCATGCCAGTGTGTGATGGGCTTTCTTGGGTAGGCCAGCATTTCATTCCAGTGATCTCGTCCAAGACCCTCAGCATCTGGCCCAGTGCGACACACACCTATCACCTCGTTGTGTCCCACCCTGTTGGTTTTTAAAGGCATGTAAAACACACACACCACCACGCACATCTGAATGACACAAAAACCTGTCTGAAACTGAAACTTGTTATGCACATTTGATGAGTTTCAGAAGAAAAAGTCTATCTTACCTCAGTTACCCACCTTCTAAAAGCAAACTAATAGTTATGAACAATTTTTAAAAATATGATCGTTGAGCAAACCACAAAAAGTAATACAGTCAAAATGTACCCCTCCAAGAATTTAAAAACAAACATTTTAACCCACACCTCCAAAACAGCCACCCTCCCTACCCCAACTTCTCCCATGAAATGAAAATGAAACTTCAAATATTATTTGGAAAGGGCAAATTGGCCTGTTACATGCACATACATTACGACCTACAAAGATACATACATATACACATGAACATTGAAAAGAAACAGCGTATTAAAAATGTAGAAACATAAAATACAAAATAAAAGAAATAACAAACGACATAAAAGATATATAGAAAAGGGGGAAGTGTCACTAGACTTCAGTGTCTATTTTTTGGTTGATGTTATGTGGATATTAGGAAAGGAGTTCCCAGGTTTCATAGAATGTTTCGACAGATCCTCTGACAGTATGCTTTATTTTCTCTATGTGTAGGAAAGACATAAGTTTTCCAAACCAGGAGTAAAGGCCAGGTGTTTTACATCTACATGTGGAGAAGTATTTGGTGTTTAGCTATAGGTGCAGCAAAAGTAACAACATCGACTTGGTACCTGTTAAATTTCCCTATAACAGGGAATACACCAAAAAATGCAATTAAAGGACATGGGGAGATAGGAATATTCAGGACATTAGAAAAAGAATGGTGACGAAAGATGACTCGAAAGCATGTAGTCTGGGACAAGTGTAGAAAGTGTGTGTATGGTCTGCTGGAGAGTGAGAACACCTGATGCAGTTGTCATTAGTAATGCACTACGGCGCAGCTGTAGCCAAATCAGGGGGCGGGATTTACACAATGTGCACGACAATGCTCACAGCGGCAAAGTTAGAAAGAGCTATGACATTAGTTTAATATCTTTGTTATTGTTGTATGTCGTAATGGTGTGAAACTTTGCACGGCAATCCACCATAGTGCTCCAAATTTTGGATCCTTTAGTGGAGTTGTGCAGGTGTTAGGTGTTCCAGAGACAAACAGGACACACTACAGAGAGAGATTTGTTGCATTATAGATAGATAAATGCAACTTAACTCACCGATCGTAATCCATCACCATGATAGAGAGACTAACTTGCTCCACATTCTCTGGGGGAATGTCAAAGATGATGGCCTCATTGTACGCTGGGTTCAGTGTGCTTTTCTTGATGGTTGTTTTTCGCTTCTTTAGCCTCCGTCCATCACATATAAGGTAAACCTTCACATATGGGTCTAGGAGACACATACACAGTATTTAACTTTCCTCTTCACAGTTGGAATGAAACCAACACAAATATATTAAGGTCAAAGTCTGTTTAATATTTAAGAATGTATCAAAACCCAGACAAATTCTTTTAGTTTTATTCAATTCATGTTAAAATATGAGCAGTTAATAAATGTCCTGCCGTATTCTGACAAAAGTTAACCTTTAATGATCCCTTCTCATAAACTTTCTTTTACCCTTCCTTCAATTTCCTCTCTAAGTGTCCTCCTGCTGTCAGCTTTTAACTAAGTTTGATTGATGACCCAGTGGGTTCTTTTGATGTGAGCCACATCTTATCTGCTGACGGGTTACCTGAAGAGCCTGTGATGTCCATGGCTTTGAGGTTTCTGCATTTGATGACTGTTAGGGTCATTCTCCCTGCTGTGGGAAGGTAGCACAACGAGTACATGATCTCTCCAAGATCAATGCTCTCCTGGGAGATAATACAAAAGATACTTTTCAATAACTTCACTTCATTCTGTTCATTACAATGCAAAGCACATGATGTTCAGGTCAATAACTAACGAAAGCTATATTTTGGGAACACCTTTATTAATTTGTCAGATCAGACTTAATTTTATTGTTTGTTTTTTTCAGTTATCCTAATGGGATAGGATGGGAGTATTCATTAACGCATTTGTCCAAGAAGACCAACTTCAATAATTTAATAAATGTAATGTGCACTGACTGCACATTGCAGCATCACACAGTTAAAAACATGACATTAGTTTACTAATGTTTACCGTTTAATACATCAAATTACTGAGTCCACTCATGCATTGGATGTGCAAATGGTGTTGACAGATGCTTTGAGTTGTGGTCTTTAGGACCTAATTTGACTTGATAGCATTGCAAAGTAACATGGTGTCAGCTTTAAAACCAACTACATTTCATATACATCAACAGGAAATAGTTAAGATATAGTTAATCAACAACTTAGATTGAGCCACTTGCTATGTGTTTGTGAACTGCAGCCTAAAATGTAATCTCTGTATATCTCTGTAAGTATCCTGTAAAAACTTTTAAAGATGTTTTGGTACACGCTGAGGCTATAAAATGATGTTAATCTGTGAGATACACATTGCAAACATAACCTCTGTGTGTATTTATATTAAAATGGCATTATTATTTATATTACATTTCTAAATGGAATGTCAATGTCAGTGATTGCATAAGATTATGCTCCAGCCCATGGAATTTTTCATTAACTTGTACATACAAGTGCTGATTAACCTAAATGTTTTATTTTCTTATCTTATCCATGGCTATGTTTTTTTCAGTTGCAGATAAATATAAAGAAATATTTTACATTAAAAAGGAAACACAAACACTGATGTTTATTTTTACTCATACACTACAGAATCGCTAATGTGAGAAAACCGTAGCATGCAAAATACATAAATGAAGCAGAAGCCCTTGAGTCAACTGTGAACAAAATCTGGTTCGATTATCAGATCATTCTTGTAGGAAAAAGATGATATACAAACATATTGTGTCTGTGAGCTAAAATATACTTGTTTATACCTATGAATCTGATCATTGTCCTCTGTTGGCATATTTATTGTGAAAAATTCTGTAATTTCTGGAAACACTATGTGGGTGTTTGGCTGACAATATTCATTCCATTTGAATTGTGTAATGTGTTCTACCCATTGTGTTGATGAGTTCAGGCTTTCAAAAGGGATTCATCTTGACACCTAAATTCTGAGACTTTTCCGAAAACACTATATTCCCAATCAAGTGTTTATTCACCTCTGTGACAGCACAGATGTCTGTTAGACTATTTCTCAACACAGACATATTGGACATTTGGCAGCACTCGAGTGTAAACACTAACTTACTGTAGTTGCTGCATGAATGTCCTTCCACACTACTGCCTCTCTAGAAAGGTCAGAGAGTTCAAATAGGTTGTCCACCACCACCTCCCCAATCATATCATGACTGGTGAATCGGTCGAAGTCATAGACACTGAAATGCAGCTTGCGGTTGCAAAGCTCATCGTACACGACAGGGAAGCAGAAGCTCTCGTCAAACACAGGGTTCAGATTTTTGCGGTGTACACGTGTCTGGAATTTCTTCTTTCTCTCTGGCAGCAGATAGATCTTTACATATGGGTCTGAGGTGCCTGTGAAGTCTTTGGCAGGCAGATCCAAGGCCTTGAGGATTCTCACCACTAAAGCCTGCTCGTCATAGTCATATTGTAATGAGAAGCTGAGTTTCCCACAGGTCTCCACAGGTAGTTTTCCCTCATCCTCTGAGTCCACAGACTTCTGCTTGTAGAGTTCAGGTTTTATTCTTCCAATACTTGCTGTAGAAGACTGACGGAGAGGCACTGTGTCCATGCTGAAGTCAACGCTGGTGACATTCATCTGACGAGGCAGGTGGCGCCGGAATGAATTATGCCTGTTGAAACGAAGAGAGGGCATATGGTAAATGCCTCCATTGTCAGTGATGTACCAGTGCATAGTAATAGCGTGAATATGTGCAGCTCATGAATAAGGGTGTATGAATAAATCGATTTTGCACAGGGTTCACACTTCAAGTCAGACTTAGAATTCCCTGACCAACAAGTAGAAATTCCATGACCTATCATAGACAAAAAATGTCCAATTTAACTCTTATAATCCTACAGGGGCACCTGCATTCCCATTTTCTGTGCATTCCCATTTTCTGTGCATTCCTGAAATATGAAACATTGCACTTTATAGGTTCATAGGGTCATTATAGTAATTTCACTCATGCCTGTATTAGAAACTTTGTAAGAAAAGTCAAAATTCTAACACGCAGTAAATTGTAGCTTTGGAAAGATTTGGAAAAAAGAGCTAAGGGAAGTGGACAAATGGAGTATATTAAACAGATTAATCCAGGTGAGTCTGGCCATTGACTGAGGTCAGATACACCTGGATTATTCAGTTTGTCCAATTATGTAAGACAGAAAACAAAGGAGCTGCATTAAATTCAGGAAGTAGTGGAGCTGTGCAAAGAGCCCATTTCACACTTTTGAGACAAGATCTTGCAAAATATATACAGACCGCTGAGGACGACTCTAGGTCTAAGTTTATTATTTTTTCTGTATTCCATCCTTGTGGTGCTTAGATTTGCTAAAACAGTCCACATGAAAGAAAAAAAAAAGATTAAAAAGTACACAAGGTTGCATGTTACTGGTGAGGTTCAACTATATAATCAGCTATGAAATATCTGCTGTTTGTTTTCAAGTAGTAAATTACACACCTGAAAACTGAATAAAACAACAGATTACAGTTGATTTCTCCTTCCTTGGATAACACCCCACGAAAAAATATGTCCAATGAAGTGCACCCCGATTCAGCTTTTCTTTGACTGTGCTGTATCTGAGTGCCATATTTCAGGCCCTAGCAACGCAAACGGCAGCTGCACAAAACATCCTTAGTCCACCCCCACCCCTCCCCGTCCAGCTGATTCAATCTAGCATTTATGGCTAGCAGTATATAAAACTAAAGCTAAAGTTGGCAAAAGTTAACTGCTGCTCAATGTATTTCAATGGAGAGCATGTACAGAGCAACACTTGTTCCAGGTAAAACGTTTAAAAATGACATTTTCATATCAGTAGGGCATCAGAATTAAATTGACATCAATAATTACTTATGTTACCGTATTTTTTCTGTCTAGATTATAGGATTTAGCAAATGTTAACAGGTAAATGTTTAGGCTAGCACACTGGATAACGATAACAACCCGAGACTGAGCGAGAGAAGTCAATATAAATTTGTATTCATACTTAGATTTAAAGGCAGCATGGTGGTGCAGTGGTTAACACTCGTGCCTCACAGCAAGAAGGACCCTGGTTCAATTCCCACACCAGACCTTTCTGTGTGTTCTTCTCGTGTCTGCGTGGGTTTTCTCCAGGTACTCCAGTTTCCTCCCACCATCCAAACACATGCATGTTAATTGGTTAATCTAAATTGTCCATAGGTGTGAATGTGAGAGTGATTGTTTGTCTATATATGTTCAGCCCTGAGATGAACTGGAGACTCATACAGGGTGTACACCGCCTTCACCCATTGTAGCTGGATTAGGCCCCCAGTGACCCCCCTGACCCTAGTGATGATAAAGTGGGTTCAGATGATGAGACGAGACTTAGATTTAAGTAACCAGGCTGAATGAAATGACTGCTATGTCTACAAAGTAATGTGACCTACTGCCAATAGATTACACATGGCCACCTTTTGGCCTTTTTGTGTATTGCAGTTTCAAAAGTTCAACCTTTGTATCTAAAAATGTCTTGTTTTATATGATGAATTGGATCATACAAGTAATGATATATTATTTATGGTATACAGTATTTATATTACCAATATGTTATAGAATTTATATTTATACTTAGATTTACGTAACCAGGCTGAATGAAAGGATGATTTATTTATGTATAAATAACACTTTTATTTATTTATTTAGGTGGTGGCCTGTTCTAAGTAAAAAAAAATGCCCAGGCTGAAAAAATTGGTCCAGTCATACCCTGATAACTGGTACTTTGATTTCAATTAAGACACTATTGTATGCCCAACTACACAACCTCTAAGCGTTCTACAATACTGGGGGTTTTTAGAGCGGGAATTTTTGCAAGATGAAGACACAGAAACAACACATGTATACTGTATACTGTATATGCTACACATTTGGTTTGGGGCTGTTCTCTAATCCATTAGAACCTTGTTTGCAAAATGTCAGGATATTTCATGATGCTGGATCGATATTAAAAAGTAATTTAAAAAATCACCTTGTTAACAGCGTCATGATGGTGATCCTAGTATTGTTATTTGTATTGTATTGTTTCACCAGATTCTTGGCATTACACACCTCCACTCCTGAATGACTTAAAGCTAATACAGCTTCAATAAACCAAACACATGTTTATGAAGTCATCTTTCCAAGCTTCTGACAGAACAGAGCAGAAGACTTTACACCAGGACAAATGAAGCTGAATCTGATCAGCAATCAGTAATTACAGCTGTCAATCACATCTGTCTGCCTGTGTTTACCAGAACACTGCATCAAGGAGTACATTTTCTACAAGCTAAAGACATTGAAGATGGAACTGCAGAAATATCATGTTTTCTGGGGTGATGAATTACAATATGCTGAAAATTGTTCAAACATTTTTGTTAAAATTCACTTAGTCTATTAGGTTGTAGTTTATTTGTAGTAAATCCTAATGATGCTCTTTTAAACTCTCTTTTGTTGACAGGAGGTGAACAGATATCCTGGACTTTCTGAATACCTGTGAAGTTCACATATTTTCACAAAATTGGGGCTGTTTTGACTCAATCTTGTCACCTAGCAACCGCTCCTCCTCCTTTCTGAGAGTTCTAATCACAATGATGTGACAACCATGGCACAAGTAATATAAAACAGGGAGAACAGATGAAAATGTCATCTTTTAAACACACTTGTTTGACTTGCTTTCATACATATAAACCTCAAAGAAGACAAAAATGAGGCTAGAACAAGCATAACGCAACCGGAACTAAAAAAAAAAAAAAAAAAAAAAAAAAAAAAAAAACGGGATTGCGAAACTTGTGTTGACTGGAGTCAGTCTATGCACTATTATTTGTCAAATAATCCACTACTAACACTAGGTAAAGTCTGTTTTGGTTTTTTAATTATTATTTCTTTGGTGTAATTTTAAAGCTGGAGCCACACTCCACTTTCCATTTGTGTATTGGTGAAAGAGTCTCATTAAAATCATCAATAGGGCCAGTATAAATAAAAACAAAATCATCACAGCTCATTGTGGCATAATATTGCACATTACAATTCGGTCTGCATGTACCTATATCATCTATTTCTTTATTATTGCAAGTTGAAAGGTGCTATGAAATGACTCTTGGTTTTGGAGTTTTCAAATAAGAAATAACCAGTGTCAAAAGTGTAGGGCAAACCATAAAGGCAGTGTTGATATATTGATTTCAATTACTGCTTACTTACTATCAACTAACCTCAGCCTTGTTGTTGACTGACATAATTTCATGGCATTTCACTCACAGCAGTGGCCAGGGATTATTTGTTGTGTCATGTTACATGTCGTTACATACATTTTAATGAATGAATATATGTTCATGGAAAGATTATAGTGAGAAGGACCCAGTGCTACTTTTATGGCATTTTGAAAATTATTTTTCTCTCTCTTTAACCCTAACCTTAAGTACCTCAACACCATTTATTCAATGTTGTCCTCTGTAGTTCATGTTTTTTCAGTGAACAGCATATATTTTCCAAATTTAATTTACTGATCATGTAGATGGCTCGCTTTAAAATTGAAGGTTATTATAGTGTAGCTAACTGATCAACTGTAACTGAAGGAAAAGTGACTTTTTCACAAATCTATCATGAACTGAACATAAAACAAGTGTTATTGATCAAACTCCATGGGATTCACTGATGAATTAATGTTGTAAAAGAGGACAATGTTTCCATGGTAACTATGGATCCTCTAAACGTCTAAATGGGTAATATCTGCTGACGGTGAAAAACTGCATTTTGCCCAAATCATTTACACATATTGATAGAACTAGTGGATCAACAGGTATGAAACATTTTAGATCAGTAGATAGTTTTGGTCAGTGGTTGCTGTTTGGTTCTTTATGGCTTAAAATAAGCAACCATGAAATAACACTGGCACTGTGTCTCAGTCAAATGATTATTTTATCATGCATCCCTAAAAGCAACATTTTGCCTGACCTCTGCAGTTCAGTTCAGTTATTTTTGTTTGAGCACTTCATCTTAAAAATAAATAAATAAAATAAAATACAGAACCTCTTATAATCATGTTGGCTGCACAACTCATGGTTCACAGAGCTCAGTGTAATACCTAATGACAACTCAAAGGAAGTATCAATAACTATTTCCTGTGAGGAAATGAGCGCAGCTGCCTGGTGCATTTCACCACAAGCCAGCCTCCCACCATGACAGCTCCCACCCCACAGCAATGCTAATTGTGGACATTCTACTTTAAACACAGTCATGGAAAACAAAGCGGAGAAAGAGCTGATTGTTTAATAACTGGGGTTGCTTCCTGCCGTTACCATAGCAGCTTGCTACGTACGTACAAGTGATTATAGGATTTGAACTGATGCTAGGAGATGTGCACCCCCTCCCCCAACCCCCCCCCCCCCTGGCTGAAGCTTATATGACCTTTTTTTTTCTCAGTCAAAGCAAAAGACACTCAAGTACACATGTACAGAAGCATTTCAAGGTCAGCTAGTGACGTTCCACATGACACATGCCAAAGCACCTCGAGGACCACGGTGACACTGTCACAAACTGTCAGGATAGCTTTGCACTGTGTATGCATCTGTTTTTTGTGCTGAATGAAGCATCAGATGAAGTTGCTAATCGTAATTATGTAGAAAACAGCTGCAATTTGGCTCACATGCTGTACCTGGAGGAGGAGGTGGGCTCAGTGGTCTGCCTCTGGATCTTTGCCTGCTGGCTGAGCTTCTCCCTCAGGGCTGTCTGGACCTCTGCAGGGATGTCTGGGGAGGTCTGGCTAATCTTCATGGCTGCCTCCAGGAGTTTGACAGTGCTTCGTCCATTTGCTTTGACTTCTAATGGGTACTTCTTCTCCACTTCTGACGCTTTGTAGTCAGTGGTCGGTGGAGAGTTAGGTGGAGGTGCTTCTGGGAAACCGACATGGAGGCCATTTTCATTATGGGCTGTCATAGTTTTGCTCCTCCAAATGGGCCAGCACAGCTTCCAAAAGACAAAGAGAGAGACTACCAACAGGGCGAGGCCACAGAAACCCACGACCACAGCAAGGAGACTAATAGAGATGTCTACATATAACCACAGAGAGAGTAACAGGTAAACAGAAGGAAGAGGCACATAAAACAGAAAGAAGAGGCAAGCAAGGGACAGACAAACATGCAAGGGAGAAAGAGAAAAAGAAGAGAAGGAAAGCTGTAAAAAGAGGGGGTAGCAGATGCACGTGTTTGATGAAGCTGGACAATTAAGTCACATCTGTCAAAGACACACTGGGAAATTATAAGCAAAGGAAAATTCCCACTTGTTACTTATATTTCCTGTTCTTACAGATGGGCTATTGTAATCCAAATAGTGGGTTATTTATATACACATGTGCAGTATATGTCTGTGTGAGTATTCTGAAGAGGAACCCAATGCATGTTTTTAGTCAAAGTTTTCTGGATAAATGTCAAAGATTGGAAGAAAAGAAAAATGATAGAAAAGTAATCATTTCCTCTCAGACCAGCCAGTCTATCCACCTGTTGCTTTTCTGTCAGCATAAACTGAGCAGCAGCAGGATGCATAAAAGGTAGAGGGCACACACTAACCTAAAAAGGGCAAAAATAATAAGTGCTTTAATAAAGTTTAAGCAAATTAGAAATTCATGTTTGTCCAAACACCACAACTCATTGATATATTGATCTAAGGGACAAGAACAAGCTGATTAAATTGGGCAAATGGGGTGGGGGAAGGCGGGGGCGACTTATTTCTATTTACCTGCATGTCCTGTGCCGAGGATGTTGCTCTCCATTGGAAATATATCCGAACATTTCTCCCGGTCTACGTGTCCCGTAAGACAAAGTTCGGTAACGATTTGGAGAGCCCTCTGGCACAAAGTGATGCTGTCCTCCGTCCGGACACTCATGTCTCTCCTGTTAAGCCATTGCACGCCGGGCGATCCGGGAGGTCGGCGGTTCATTTGGAGTGTTTTAGGCGCCGCAGACTGCAGTCTGTCCACGGGAGACAACAGGAAGGTGCGCTGCGTCTTGATCCATATCCAGACGCAACAGGAGCAGACTGGCCAAACGCGCTGCCTGCGCTTGAATATCAGTGTGTCTGTTCTGGAGTCCAACCCTCAATGCGTCCAATAGCGATGCGCATCACTTTGCAGTGAGTCCCTGTGGTTGGTCGCAGTGGCGTGGGTAGGGTACTTTCACTAGTAATGACTCGAGTGTTCCCTGAGAGCCACTGGAGACTTGTGTGTCCCTGCCTTTTGAGCAACAGTTGACCACACATCACAACAATTTCGGCTTTTCTCCCCTAACTTTAAAGACTGAAAACGATACAGCATTACTGGAGTGGTTTCATTCTCCTTTTGTCTTTGCCCATTTATTTTAATCTATCCAGAGTTTTTGAAATGAACAATATTACATAAAATTGCTGAAAGAAACGTAATAACAATTCTATATGTTTTCTCCTAATGTGTGTTTTCAGTTTTATCCTCTGCATTAAAATCTAGGCATTCAACAAATACTTTCAAATACATAATATTATGATGGTGTATTATATTATATCATATTATATTATATTATAGAAGTTTATTTGCCATTTGTGCAGAACACATAGGGACTTTTGTGCGGTCTCTTCCATAATCTAATCAGATAAAGCAAGAACACAAGACAAACATGAACTATATAAAAACAGCTAGAAAATTACATACCTAGATATATATAAAAAACATGCATAGAAACATAAGAACTGCATGAGAACAGTTTAAAAATATAGGAGACAATAAATGCAATAACAAATAACAATAAACACAGTTCTGAGAGCAGGTCATCTATTAACTGAGGGGTTGGCGGTTCGAATCTCGCTCTGTCCTAGTCAGTCCGTTGTGTCCTTGGGCAAGACACTTCACCCTCCTGCCTCCAGTGTCACTCACACTGGTGTATGAATGCGTATGAATGGTGGTCAGAGGGGCTGTAGGCAGGAGATGGCTGCCACGCTTCTGTCAGTCTGCTACAGGGCAACTGTGACTACATATGTAGTTTACTGCTACCAGAGGGAGCATGTGAGAGTGAATGAATAATGGATCACAAATGTAAAGCACTTTGGGTGCCTTGAAAAGCTCTATAGAAATCGAATATATGTATGTATATATATATGTGCATATATATATATATATATATATATATATATATATATATATATATATATATATATATATATATATATATATATATATATATATATATATATATATATATATATATATATATATACTGTATATATACTGTATGTATATATGTGTGTGTGTGTGTGTGTCTCTCAATGACTAATGCAGGCAAGGGAGGTTGAATATCACTGTCACGTACTGCATGTGTGTAAAGCTCACTGTGACCTGCCATATTTCAAAAACTGCAAGTAAAAGTGGTTTCCAGTGGAAGGTGCACTTTAACTGTCATCAAATGAATATATTAGAATGCAGAAATTCATAAAAGTTAGAGGAAAATGACCAATTTGTAACTGTATCTCCCTCCATCATTAATCATCAAACATTTGCTCTTGCCAACAGCCCATAGAGTCATAGAAGTGAAAAAAATAAAATAAAAAATCCATTCCTATTGTGACTTAGAAAGACTAGCACCCGTTGCTATGTGCTGATCAAAAGGCAGATTTTCAGTGGCATTGGACGAGTCTATTTTAACCTGTGATAAAAAAGTCAATCCTTCAAATCCAGAAAGTGTTAGACTTACATGCAGCATGACAAATGATTAACAATGGGACAGAATTATCATCTATAATGGAGTGAACCAAGCCTGTCTGTTTAGTTCACTATAATGTCTGAAGAATGGGACACATGTGCATAACGCCAGTCATTTGGCAGTGAAAATTGTGCAGACTTTCATTTAGTTTGATGATGTTTTTTGAGACTTGGGACAATTAACACACTCATCTGCTTGGTAGCTTCCCTCAGTATCTTTACCAGATGCTGTGCCAAAGATTGCATCAACATTGTGCCAAACATTGTGTGTATTCATCTCAGCTGTGACTCTTGTCCCCAAAGTGTTTTATGTCTCATGGTGCTTTATTCCCAACCTTGAGTCCCCTGATATACAGACATAAAATCCAAAAAAATCTCCTAGACAACAGTCAGTACATATGGTCAGGAAACCCTGTGGGAAATTATGTGTAAACATGCTCTGTTTATGTGTAGTATGGTGTTGAGAGAAACTAGTAGCATTTGTGCTGTGGTCGAGCATACTGGGACATGATGAGCCTTGCTGGAAAATCAACTCCACTTTAGAAAGCACTTTAATAGCAGTTATACTTTACTAATTGCTACACTGAAAGGCAGGATGATGAAAGGTTAGTGTGCGATTATGTTAATTCTAAGTTGTAAACACAAAAGTAATCACTGCCCACATTGTCTGGATCTCCCCATTGGTAAGAGGCTTCTAGACACAAAGAATGAAGATGTGGATAATCCATTCTACTCTCCAGTGATGTGAATTTGCAGTTATCCTATCAAGGCCAATTTACATTGATGTAAAAACCCATGATTGTTGTTTTCTTTTACTGCTTTCAGATGACACATTCAATATACTTTTTTTTTTTTATTTATCTTTTTTTAACAGAAGTTTTAACTTAAAAAACAACTTCAAAATGAAAAAAAAAAAGCAAAATACAGTTGGTTAATTAAAAAAGTCTATGATGTAAAATAAGTAACTGTGCAATTATTCACTTTGTTCAAGTATCATTCATTAATTATACCTTTGGCACCAGCCACAGCACTAAGTCTGTAAGGATAGGTCTCAATCAGGCTTGCACATCTGGACTGCAGTTTTAATCCACTCATCTCTGCAGGTTGCACAGGCATCAGAGTGAGAACAGCCTTTTCATGTGCAGCTACAAATTGAGTTGATATCTGGGCTTTGAACCAACCAGCTTTTTTAGAACATAGACCTTGTTGACTTGACTTTTGACTTTTCTGTGTATTTTTTCACTGAATTCTTCAAAGTACTGGAAAGTAATTCTCTCCCAATGCGTAGGTCTCTCACAGACTGAATCAGATTTTCTTCCTGAATTTCTCTGTATTTTGCATAATTAATTTTATTCTCTACTTTTACAAACTTGAAATATTTCTGTTTTCTGTGAACATACTTTCAAAAACCATTTTAAAGAGCTTCTTGTAGTGTCCTTTTGTCTTCTTGGTGTAATTACCACACATAGGATTAACTATTTACTGGACCTTACAGATAGAGGTATGTTTTCAACAATCATTTGACTGCAGTAATAACCAGGGACAACAAACCCCACCCCTCACAAATGTTTTAACTCTCAATGGAAATGTCCCTCTTAAAATGTGAGACTATAGCTTTTACTTTTCAAGGTCACTCAAGGTCAAAGGTCATGATGCCATTTTGGAGCTTACATGTAGTTTTATATCAGTCAAGCCCGGCTCAAAGAGCTTGACACAAATAAGGATGGGACAGGAAGGTTAGCAATATAAAGGGATTTATTCACAAAAGCGTAATTAATTACAATTACTAGTTACTTCCCCCAAAAAGTAATTGAGTTACTAACTTGGGTTACTTCACTAGCAAAGTAATTAGTTACCAGAAAAGTATTTTTTTGTAACTTTTATTTGGCTTAAAAATGTCAAAGAAACGAAAACACAGTTAAACAGGGTATTGATCTTTGTTCTGTGATGTTACTTTGGATGTGATTTAAGATGCTTCCTTAAAAACACTATCAAAGATCTTTTTCTTTTTAATTTTTCTGACACTTGTTATCATTTGACAGAGAAAAACAAATCAGTATCAGCTCCAAATACTGGCTTAGAAATATTGGTGGTTTGTATCAGTCATTGGCTATGGCTGTTGAAAGAAGAAAAAAAAATCTGTATCGGCCCTGAAAAAATCCATATATTTAAAATATTTAATCTTGTCACATTAATGTGAAATAAACAGAAAAAAATATGTAGAGGGATTAACAGAGTGTATTATTAAAAGTGATGGATACTGTGTTCACGGATTAAACTGAAGTAGTTCTAACCTGTAGTTCACAACTGATGATCTTCTAATTAATCAACACACAAAACTTTACCAATTACGTCGTAAAAGACTTTTAGATGTGTTGAAGACAAAAGTCAGATTCATGGTGAAACTGTTAAAAACACATCTCTCATTCCTCTCATGGTGTAGGTCTGATTTAATTGCAGGTTTCTTTATAGCTCTGTGGTTTAATTAGGCCATTTAAAGGTTAACTGCCAGGTCTTCGCCCACATTCAAGGCAGTGAAGCATCTTTCACTGCTCTCTCTGCAGCCATCTGCAACTCTACCTGAAACTATGAAAAAGAAAGTATGGGGCTCATTTCTCTCCTACTCTTTCATATAAGTAATGAGCAACCTGGGACACACTCACTCCACGTGTCCACTTGCACATTTATTCCTACAGGTTCATTTTTCACAGCTGTTTTTTGGTGCAGATAGGCTTACAATTTTTTTTCCTTCACATTCACACTTTAGAAGAGAGAATTCATTAAATTATTACAAAATTCATTTTGTGGCAGTTATTACACAATCTAATGATGCAATAAATAACAGCCAATCTAAATGTATTCATCTGTAAATGTTTTATTTTGGCCATTTTCAAAATTTAACTTCCCAATATTAAATTGGACTGATGTGAAGACACGTGTTAACTTTATGTGCACAGAGGTCCCATTGACTGTCTATTCATTTTGGAGGCTATATTAACAGATCTGAGCACACTGGCTGCGTGAGAAGTGTGAGGTAAATGTCAAGTGTCACAGAACTTTATATCATTTATAAAATTGGAAAGACACTGGTTTTTCATACAAGGTAAAGGGCCTGTGGAAAACTGATAAAAAAAAAGCTCCTTCAATAGTCAAATCAACATGATATCAACATAATATAACTGATACATTTTATTGTAATTTTAATGTCTAGAACAGAGGTGAGCAATCCTGGTCCTCGAGGGCTGGGATCTTGCACATGTTTTGTTATTTCCCTCTTCCAGCACAAGCTGATTCAATTAATGATCAGCTCATCACCAGGCTCTGCAGAAGACAGATAATAATGTAAAAACTTCCAGGTGTGATGGAAGAGGGAAATATCTGAAACATGCAGGATACCGGCCCTTGAGGACCAGGATTGCCCAAACCTGGACTAGAATGTAAATCATGACTTTTTCTTACAAAGTAACTGATGCTAAAATCAAATCCTATTGATAGTGTAACAATAAAAATACAATATAATAATAATAATAAAAAATAATATCACCATACATAGTAGGGGTGGAAGTAGGTAATGCAGCTGAGGAAGTCCGTCTGCAAGCAGACAGAGGTGAAGCTAACCCAAAAATGACAAAAATTGTAGTTCATTTGTCCTCCGCTGGGAACTGGCTCCAAAAGGGGAGTCAATCCCCATAGACTCCCAGGTTAAAAAGGCCAAATTCACAGCAGAAATAAATGTGTTTACAGACTTGTTTAAAAACCCTTTTAGGTTTGATAGTTCAAGTTAAAGATAACTCATTCATTTAGATGTTATTTAATCTTAAAAACTATGCATAATTAGTGGCATGTGCTTTTGATTGACAGGTGTCAGATACGCTGCCAGTGCTAGCGCTGGTGGCTAGCTCGCAGAAAGGTGTCAGCCTCAGCCTCATGTTAAACCACTTTTGCAGTTTTATTTCAATGCATTTGCAGTGTTCACGTGGGGATAGTTTTCATGCACTTATTGGACAAATATGACATGTTCTGTGATTGACTGTGCAAACAGAATGTTCCAGAAGTCTGTGCTTCAGTTTATTTGGTAAATTTTATTTTTATTTACATACATTCACTTGGCTGCTACTCTCCTGCCTTCTTGAACCCAACAGAACCATCATACATTTTAATATAGAGTCTATGGGCTATAGTTTCCCGGCATGGCACAGGTTGCCAGACTCCATGCAGTGCTAGTTTCGTGCAGCGCAGATTGGTTGATCACTTTGGTAATTAGGCAGACTGGGGTGCGCCAAGATGGGTGTGGCAGCACACTCATGGGACGTGACCATTGATTCAACTTGGTGGAGTGACAGTTTCATTGGCATAGACCACACAGACAGTGCGCCAAAAGCTCACCAGCTGAAACCAGGTCTATTTCTGGTGCAAGGTGAACGCAGCTGTTCGAGTGGTAGTTTGGCTGACCAGCCTGCAGAGTGCACACATTACCACAACCTCACAGCCAGGTTTCCAGAGTGTCAGATACAGTTCAATGCAATAACTAATTCCAACAACCACTATTAAATATAATGATCTGAATCAGCACATTAATATATTTCTATATTGACTGTTCCATCACATCTAATGACAGATCAAATGCGTTTGGAATGTGTAATGGAAATTCAACCAGAATTAATTACCAGGTGAAACTAACGAGCCAACATCTCTCTTAACCAACCACAAACAGCCTCAGCATCAGACACTGAGAAATTTTCAACATCTATCGTCTTAGAATATTCAAATACAGACAGAGAGAGAGTGAAAGAGAGACACTACCAATGAATTGTAAGTTTTGTTCTGTGTCTTCGGGACGTGCTTCATGTGATTGTACCTACAAATGTTATAACATTTGCTCAACGTGATCTACAAAGATTGTCAGTATTTATTACATAGGAACAAATTACATCTAACCCCCGAGGTGGTCCATATGGTGACGTGCATCGCGGCCTCTGATGTGCTCCCCTGTGGTACTTGTGCTCTCCTGTTGCCACAGTGTCTCTCTTTTGCAGTTATAACAGTTATAGTTAACTGTTTTTTACACTGGCCAATGGTTCTCGGTGTATCAGGACAAACTTCATTAATGATATTTGTGACCTCCTCCTCCTCCTCCTCCCAGGATACCTTTGCTTCATCAGCCCATGGAGGTCTGCTCACAGTTCCATATATTCGGGCACTAAGGGCTTAGACCTCCTGGACCAAAACATCAGTCTCCTCCTGAGAGAAGTTTGGGCGTCTGACTGTGGCGTCCATGGCAAAATGACGAAACTTGCAGTGCACCTCGCCGCAGCACATTTAAGGGGGTGGAGAGGCACTAATGTGATTGGTGGAGATCTGAATTGGCTGTGTTAAATTCATTGCAGACCCTTTCTCCTTCCTCATTTAAACAAACACCAGTGGGAGGAATGGAGATGGAAAGGGCACACACTTGTGCCAGAGTGTGCTGCAGGCGAAACTTGCAAAACGCATGTGGACACACCCTGTTGGTGTGGCTCACTTGGTCTCTGCTTCACCTGCACCAGGTCTGTGAAATTAGAGCCCTATGTGTAAAACTCATCTTTTTTTTTCCAATTTTAATAATTCCAATTAATCAAAATATCCTGCTGAGGGATCTTTTGAAAAACCTCGACCAAAACACTATCAAACTAGAAAAGCACTCGGAGCACTTAGACTCTACCAACGCAAATGAGCCCCCCCCTCCTACCCCTAACCCGCCTCCACTCATCATCACCAACCTTTTATCACTTATTCAACATTTCCTGAAAATTTCAGTCAATTCCATCCAGAACCTTTTGAGTTATCCTGTAATACATAAACCACATACATGGCCCCTCCCCACATACCTTTACTGATCATTACCAACATGTAATCATGTCCTCCTAGTTCCTATATCAGCATTTCCTGAAATTTTCACCTAAATCTGTCCTCAGGTTTTTGAGTTATGTTACTAACTAACAAACACATAAATGCAGGCAAAAACACAACTCTGCTAATTCATTGGTGAGTAAAAACAGCAAGTTTATACATACCAATGCTTATCAAAATTTGAAGACCAATTGTGAAATTATAATTAATTATAATTATAATTATTTATCCAATTAATTTGAATTGTTAATTAAGTTATGAAGGGAGGCCTCCTCATAAGCATTTTATGCTTCCGGCCTCCCTGCACTGTTACATTTCATTTATATTTTCTTGTGTCTGTATTTTGTTTTAAAGTGCGAATAAAAAGAAAGAAAGAAAGAATAATAAATTACATTACATTTGCACTGTTGGATCTTAAGAACATCCTAAGTAGATCACCTGATGGGAAATACAAAAAGCTTTCTCTCTTTGAATGTGGTCAGATTATTGACATTGAGCTGCATACAACTGCAAGTGTTCCAAGGCTCTGAGAACCCATTATTTGTGCACAAAGCGAGGTGAGTGTGGTTGTGGGGGAGGTGGGGCAGCATTGGGAAGTTGCACCTGTTTTATTATACTGTATATTCATCTAATGAATACTGTACTTTGAATGTTTGCAGTTGTTGGACATTTGCCAAAGTGCTAAGTCCAAATGGCAGTCTATTCCTGAAGACATCCTAGAAGTAAACAGATAGGACCTGAACCTTCACTGATGAACATCAAGATGACCCCCTACTAGACAGACCCCCTGAAATGATCATCAAAACTAAAAGCCTGAATCCTACTGACAGTACTACCATTGTTTATTTTGTAATTGTCTCTTAAACTACTTAAATATCCTATTCAATGATTCAAATTTTTTAAAATTAACATTACTTTTTAAAACCCTTTTAAACATCATGTAAAAATACAACTTGAAATTGACTTTTTTTCTCTCTCAATATTTCTGATCCTAAATAAATCTAGAATTTTAGAGACATCCAAGGTATGAATATAAGAGGAGACAAATTAAGGTTCAATCAGTCAACTGGGAGAAAGTCACAGTTGATGGATGTTTGCTTTCTGTGTGAAAACACCATTATCTCATCAAATCTGCCCATCACTGCTGGCGGTGCTCTTTGCTCAACAGGGATTACATAACACTCCACCTATCCACTCTTATGTAACAGCCTTGGTGTGTCTTAGCCATGCCTTTATTAATAAGCACCAAGTTGACTTTAACATAGTTCCTTTTTTAGTTACTTTTGGAAAACAAACAAAGAAAAAATAAAACATGAAAAACACATTTTCATTTACAGTCTTGTTATAATAATAATCATGGGTGGGGGTTTGACAATAGGTCACCCTCTGCTCATTGGGTTTTATCAGTGTAGATACACAATGAATTGCAGGCTGCTCAATACCACATCCTCCCCTGTGTGTTTGGGTGCCCGCATGGACAAATATACCTCAAGACTAATAAAGTCGACAGCGCTGTGTGACTTTATCAGGGATTACCTGTTCCTGTCTCATCTGGCTTCACTCATGAGATTTATCTGCAATTATTTGGGTAGAAGACTAGAGTATTATTGAACCAATTTCATGTTCTAGCCTCACAACTGAACAAGTCATTAATCTCCTGTCATGTTTGCACTGGTGTTCGTTCAAAGCTTACCAGTTTAACAATGCTCAACAAAACTGAACAACTCACATGACCCAGGCCAATCTCATATGGAATTGACAGAAACTGTTCTTGAAGTTGACATTGCTGTGATATTGACAAGCATACCACGTGTCACCCAAACAGATTAACACAGTGGTTTGGTCAAAAATTAGGTTTAATTGTAGCTTTGTGAGAGGTGCAGTGAGTCTCTCTGATCTAGCCCATCTTCTGTTCAATGTCCAGGTTACCATGGGAACAGCTCAATCAAAGACTGAGACCTGTGGATTGTGAATGTCTGAAACAGAGAAAACCTAGAGATTATTAAATCACATACTGTATATGGTTTCCCCCTTCAAATGGCAATCAATCTCACCACACACACAAAGGGGTCTGCACTGAGATAACATTTGGAAAGAGGGTTCTACAGTAATTAGAGCTCAATTACTGTGTTGAAGAAAAATCATTGCATTGCATTAATTATACAGTGGGATTTTTCATCCTTTTTTCTCGGTAGGAGCCAGATCATGCTATTCACAAGTCAATCTTAAAGAGAATACATTAAATACAAAGGACACTTGTTGAACAGAAAGGAAAAGCTATGACTCTTTTCATATTCTTGTCCGGTGGACCCCAGCCTCACTAAAGCAGAGCAAGTGTTCATGGGAAGTGGAGTCTATGCCCCTTAAAAACCAATGATTCCTGTGGAAGGTGTCACTGCAGTCCACTTTCAACACATTCTCTATACAGGACCTTTAAGTATAAGGGACATGAATAGCTACTGGAAACTTCAAGAAAGCCTAGTTGATAAAATCACAGTGCAATGCCTTTGAATCACAGACTAATCAATGCAGATGGTTAACATTATCAGTATGTCCCCAACAGAGAAGACTTCCCTAAAACTGCAGGGGAAGCTCAGTTTCCCCTAAATGTCAAAAATTGAATGGCCAAATATGGACAGTTGTGTTAACATTTCCATTGACTATGAATGCATTATAATACGTTCATGTTGAAAACAACTTCCTCCAGTGTTTCCCCCAGTACATTATAAGCCTGGTGGGTCACCAGGCTTTAGTTTTCAAAAGCTCAGTTCATGTGATGCACTAAAAATGCACTGAAAACAGAGGGACTGATGGAGTGGAAGATGATGACTATCACCCATCAGGAAATACAGTTACTACATCATTAAGATGTTTTTGAACATTAAATACGATTAAATACGTCTTATTAAAGTCTTAATGTGAAATGAAAGGCAATAACATATTGTGGCAGAATTTTTATAACTCTGTCAGGAAGGTCAGGGTTGCCATCTTTGACTAAAAGTACTTGTCTCATCATCCTCACTAGGGTCACGGGGGTCTGTGGCGGTCTAATCCAGCTACAATGGGTGAGGGCGGGGTACACCCTGTATGAGTCTCCAGTACCCTGCTTATTTGAAGCTGGCCTTTATTTATCAAAATATCCTTATGCACTTGGCCTTTCAATGGAACTGGGCTTTATTTGGTGTTATACGGCAAAGTTGTTTTTATTGTTGCATAGCAACTGAGAATTTAGTGTCCTCAGAATTTGATGAAGGCAGCCGGTGTTCTGTCAAAATGGCCGTCCCCATCGAAATGAGCTACCAGCAGCCAAAATTGACAATAATCTCTACAATTTCACATTAAAATATGTTACTTTGCATTCAAAAATGTTACGATTGATATCATATAATACTCCCATTATAGGTAGACTTTTAAAAAAATATTATATTTTTCTAATATTGTATTTAGATTTAGTTACTCAAAAGGTAGGTTATTGCGCCCATTAAACAAACATGAACAAAAACACCCATGTAACTCATGTGCATAACGTTCATATCATACAAAACTTACTTATGTAAAACTTCCTAACGTCAATATCCAATCTATCGTACGCATGTGATTGCTTATATGCTTACTGGTCAAAGGCACGATAAAATAAATATGCTTTCAAAGTAGTCCAGCGTTCAAGTCAATTGCACATCTGGCTGGGGATGCCTGAATTGATGGGATTTTTCTCTGTGAAAATGCTTGGTCATGCGCATGCTCAAAAGCGCTTTGGAGCCCAATATGACAGGATGCCCATTTTGACAGAACACCAGCTATGTGACTGAAGCCATTAGTCACAATACACACGGTAGTGGTCAGCGCAGTGTTTGGTATTCATATCTATGATTATTTGCATGCTGCTCAAATGTAGTAAGTGGAAAAAATTGGGACAAATCCATGTCCCGACAGACTTTTATCGGGACTTGGGATGGACAACCCCAAATCAGGACTGTACCCGTTAAACCGGGATGTCTGGTCACCCCAACAAGTGTTTGTGTGTTGAATGTTACCTCCTTGTTTTTTCGGAAATTAAACAAAAACAATAAGTAAATCTTGAACTTGTCATTTCAATAACTGAAATGGAATTTATATCGCTTATTACCTAGAAACTGCAGAGTAATTGCACTGGAAACTGCATGGAATTTTCTTGTAATAAGCGGTAACCAAGGCATTATTACAATGAAGTTACATCAAAATCCCCATATAATTACCATGTTATTAGCAATCCGTAATGTAAAGTGTTACTGAACCAACCAATGTGGCCTACCGATATGAGAAGACTTGCCCGTCTGTGTGGTTGAATTGTGCATTTATATCATTGATGCTTTCTTCACTGATTTAATTATATATGTAAAAACAGAATGCAAGCATTGCTTTTTCTGCAGAACTAATAAGGCATTGTGGGTCTCCAATGTAACACATCACAGTCCTTCTGAGGGAACAGAACAGAACAACATTAGTGCCAGGACACTGTTTAAACAGATGAAAAGAAGGGGCTGCCGTGGAGGTGTGCTACAAAGGGGCATGTTAAACTAGTAATAATACCTCAAACTTGTATAGCGCTTTTTTGGACACTCAAAGACACTTAATGTAATGTAGTAATGTAAGCCAAGCTATAGCAGTTTAAAAAATGTGCAGTGAATACATTTAAATGTCGGTCAGCTGTTCCATCTACTGATGCAGGCTGAGTTAGAGTTTAGGTGACAGAATGCAGAAATTAAAACAAAATATTCTATTCTATTCTATTCTATTGATTCTGATTGATTATTATTTTCACTGTAACATGATGATTTTTTTTTAAAAAAAAGTTGACATTCATTATGTGCTTGCAGGAGCTGATCTGCACTCATATGCACTCCTGGGTCCAGCTTACTTAAGTAGCAGAAATGTGTGACACTACATTTGACATTTCACAATCTTACATGCAAAAATCCTGTAAGATGATGTTCACGACTAAAACTTTACAGTTACCATTCTGTTTTACTGTATCCTTCCAAACCTGAATTTTTGTTCTCATTTATTCTGCAACAGGATTAAAAAAATTTGAGTTTGAAAGACCTCAACCTGTCCAGTAATGAGTATAATTGAAGCTACGCATTCAGATAGACCTGATGGCCAAAGCTCCGCTGTTAATGTGAATTAATTGTGACTGTAGTGAGCAGCCTCTGGTTAAGATAATGACTTCACCTGAGGGGTCCTCAGTGGCAGTGAGGCAGAGGTAATTGTGCCGAACATCCCAGTGAGGCGCTCACAGCGTGATCAGTCGCTGCTTACATGAATGAGTTCATGGTGAGCGTGAATGCACAACTCTGTAGAAGTGAGGAAGAGGAGGAAAAAGAGATATGATAAGAGATATAATGGTATGATTATAATGATGATGATGATTATTATTATTATCATTATTTTTATTTTCACACTATAAAAAAACCCAGTATGAAAAGACCACCACCAGAGAACATCTATAATAAACTAGCACAAGAGGCACAAGCGTATAACTATTAGGTACATTTTGAAAAGGTGAGCCCAACCAATACCTGTTACCTCTTTATACCATGCTTTTGGAGGCTTTTAATTTTTTTTTTGTTTTGTTTTAAACCTGGTCAGAAACAGAAATATATGAGATATAATGAGCAAAATGTATATTTTGTACCACTAGTCTTAGTAATGGGAAAATAACATGCATGTTTGTATCTGAAACTAGTGATTAATAACCATCAAGCTGAATAATATGTCTGTCATATTCAAATTTGACAAACGCATAGCAAAGATAGCATATTATCAGTATTTCAAAGACACCTGAAAATATTATATGTGGAATATGGACACAAATATTGGCAAATGTTCCACATACATGTAGTCTTGAAATAGTTTCTGGCAATAATTGGTCACAATATGACAAATATTTCAGAAATCAAAAGGAAAAACATAAATAATGTAAAATTAAGCAAGTATGTGTAAAGACCTTTCTTTGTAAAGTTGCTGATAAACAAACAAAAAAACAAACAGACAGTACCAGGCACAACAAACCTCACACCTCATAAACATTTAGCAGACATACCCTCCTGTCTCTTATTATTGTGAAAACACATTTTTGGTGACTGTGACCTCTGACCTACATTCACCAAGATTTAATGGGATCTATTCTGAAAATTTCATAGAATTTGGTACAGTAGTTTTTGTGTGAAGTTGCTGACAAACAAACAAACAACCCCCCCAGTGGATATCAATATGTTTGAGTGTGGTCCTCTTTCATGTTTACATGGACATGTTAATTCCAAATAAAGGTTTCCATTGTAAACAGACGTATTCCACTATAGTTAATTGGACTTTAAAAGCTATAGATACAGAGGGTTCTGAATGGACAGAACGACTGCTTAAGGCCTGGATGTCTACTGGAAGAAAATTATTACATTCACTTCCTGTTTTGTTTAGCAACATGGAAGACCACATACCACATATGATGTTTACATTTATTTTTGTGAAAATTATGAAGCAGCAACTAGACCAAATCAACCATAGGAATCAATATACTAATGTTAACAGCGTGGAATATGTGCATCATCAACAGGAAATATGTGCGTCGTCACACACCAGGAGCATATGCAGAATGACAGAAATAATGTTAAAGCAGAATTAACTGTCTACAAGTTTGAGGAATTAACAAATTCAGAATTAACCATTGATTTTATTCAGGGTTAAGTTTAATTCGCAATTAGCATTTTCAACTGGAATTAGATGTTTACATGGTCATCTTAAAGTGGAATAAACTTTTATTCTGAATTAAACAGGAATAAAATATCTCATGTAAACAGAGCAATTAATGCACTTTAACTTTAAATACCTCCAAAAGGGAATATAGAGGTCTTCTAAAATAACATACAAGAGTGCTGTCATATCCTGCAGAACTAAGCATCTAAGAAAAAAGAAAAGAAAAAAACAAGTGGCGCCCGGCACAACAAACCCCGCGCCCTGCCCCTGCCCCACCTGCACACATTTTACCTGATTCTTGGTGAGTGTGACCTTTGACCTACATTCACCAAAATGTTATTCCTTTTATTCCAAAATTTTATACCTTTCCTGAAAATTTCATGGAAATGTGTCCAGTAAAAATCAAACAGACAGACAAACCAGCAAATGAAGTCATGCATACGTGACCAAATCAAATCATATTCAAATGACATACATGTCGAGGACTTTGAGTTGATTGGTAGCCTTTTTCATCACTTCATTTTGAACAAGCAACACACTCCACAACATCAACATACTTGACCAAATTTGATTTGGTCAAGTAACAAACCAACTCAAACACAATATACCTCTCTCCCATTCAGTGTATGGCGTAAAAAAAAAAAAACCCAGACAAATTGATCTTTTCTTGATCAGGGGGAAGACACAAGAGACTTGAAACTAAATAGAAAAAACAAAACTGGCAACTAAAGGGTCAGCAGTTTCCCATGTTGCAGATGGCCATAAATGCCTAGATCATCTTGCTCTGTAGCTGCTGGATGTTAATAAGCAACAGTTTCCTAACAAGTCTTTCAGTATTGTGTTACATCTGAAGGAAAAAAATATCCTATTGCATCAAGTAGGTTATTTGCATAAAATTGGCCATTATGTGCATGTCAGGTTAAGATAAACAAGGACCATAGTATTAAACACATGATTTGGGGTGTATAGTCTAATTTTTTCCAGTCTAAAGCATTTTATTTACTTGTGTGTTGACACTAAAATGAATTTTGAAAACAATTTGTAATACAATACAACTTGACAAAAACACAGATAATACCTAATCTCCTGGCTCACACCCCTAGCGGGCAGGTGAGGGTCTTATCTGGCTGTCTGCACCCTGGGTTTAGGCCACAGAGATAGCGTATCTGTGGGAAGAGGCTGCTCATCACCTCATCACTTGGGACAAAAGGCCAAATCAAGAGGACAGAAAAACACTGCACTGTAATCAAAACTAAGAGAGACACTGCCTTAGTCTGGCTGTATCTCTTCAGATTATCAGGCTGAGGGTAATGGTTTTGGGGAATAAACAGGACAGGGATGTAAAAGCCAGTTGTCAGGGTCTTTTTTATTTGATTTCACCACTTTGAGGATGCAAGATTTGAAAATGCTGAAACAGAAATAGCAAAGATACAGCAGAAGTGAACACAGAGGAAGATGTAACAATGTATTAGATATTTTTTATTCAGCATACGTATATGAGTATGATATAACTACACATTAGATAAGATGTGGTGTGTTTTAACATATACATGCTATACTTATAGTTGGTGATTGCTTAAGAAATGAAGATATTACAAGTGAATAGCAGAAGGGTCAGTGTAATTTTTTTGGTACTACTGATTAATTCATTTTCACTTGAAAATACAATAATTACAATTCAATTTCAAGGTGTTCAGGGTCAAATCCTGTAAATGACATAAAAACCGATTGATTTTCATTTTCTAATAATAAAACAGAAGGTACGACCCAACAGAAATGGAAAAAATTACCAGATGTTTTCAGTTTCAAGGCAAAACCACTATTGCCATTTTTAATCTCTCCCAACATTGGTTGGGTGAGCTCAGCTCATTTTTATATGATTGGGAGTACATACATATAGTTGACATTAAAATCACATCATTTAGATGCACATTGAGAAATTTTGATTTTGCTGTTATGAGCCAAGCTGTGTTAGCATGGGAGTGTTTTGGGCATGTCTTTTTCGCTGACATGAAACACTATTTTTAGACCTCTTCTAAAGTTCTAATATCAGACTTATGTCATAGTAAGTAGAGGGTACCTAAAGACAAACCCAAGTGTCCTGATGTCTTCATGTCCTCAGATAGTGTGTCCAGAGTTTCTTATTTCAAGCCATGTACCTCTCTGTATTCATAAGATGTCTTTAGGAGGAAGTCCTAAGAAGTTGATTGCGGAGTGCAGTTACACGCTCTGGAAATTCACAATTTCATTACATTCTTTTTTAAAAACATAGTCCAGTATTTAGTGTTTTGTCCAGTTTTAATAAAGTTTCTTTCAGCTTCATTTTCTGTCCTGTGGATGGCTTGATCCCTGGGTGATGTCGTTCCAAATGCTTGTTCAAGTTAGTCGTATTTCCAAAATACTTCACTTTAACTTGACACAACTTGCTAACAGCATTGGCTTTGTCAAGTCCTCTTTGTTTTCAGAACCCAAAATATTTCCAGAATGGAGCCTTGAGAGACAGTGGTGTTTTCAAAAAGTTTTTGCTAACTCTGTCACTACTCTATCACGCAATGTTTGTTTGAGGTTACTGCGGGGTCACACACCCAGTGCACCTGCATGAGTTCAATGACTGAGGGAAACGTTGATCTTTGGATGTTAGAATTGAGTCATCAATATGCAAATCGATCCTGAATCAGAAAATGTATTTGTTTAACACAGGCCTACTTCTTGAGAAGGCTGGGGTCCTTCAATATTTGCAAAAAAAACTGCTACAGATGTTCTACCAGCCTGTGGTATCCAGTATCCTCTTCCATGTTGTGGTTTCCGGGGGAGGGAGCAGCAAGAAGAGGGACATTGCCTGACTGGACAGACTGGTGAGGAGAGCTGGCTCAGTGGTGGGCACAGAACTGGACCCTCTGGTGACGGTGGCAGAGACAAGGACACTGAACAAACTGCCGTCCATATTGGACAACACCCACAACACTTTCAGCAGGGAGAGGAGTGTGTTCAGTGGCAGACTGCTATCACAATCCTGCTCCACCACCTATATTTATATATATATATATATATATATATATATATATATATATATATATATATATATATATATATATATATATATATATATATATATATATATATGTGTGTGTGTGTGTGTATGCATATGCCCACACAACCATCTCAGTACCATGTGGATCACATTTACTTCAAAACAAAAGAGCCAATCATTGCCACTTGGTGGGACTACCCCATGATTGGGCGGCGTTGTGGGTGGTGTGAAGCAGAAGCAACAGCAGTGTAGTCTTTTCAGATACACAACAGTGTGTGTTAGGTATCTGAGGGTCCTAGACTCTAACCGGACTTACGTCATCTGGCTGTGTTTCGCTACACTCACACAATGTAATTCAAAATGAATAGCCAATCAGTGTCGCAGGGTGGGACTACCCGGCGGCGTTGTGGCTGGTGTGACGTAAAGCAGAAGCAACAACAGTGTAGTCTTTTCAGATACACAACAATGGCAGCATGTGTTAGGTATCCCAAGGTCCATAGTGACTTGGCTATTTCCACTGTTTTGTCTAGTGCATGTTGATTCCTTAAAAGATGAACAGAAGATGGCTTTGGAAGCATTTGTTGATGGCAGTGACATACTCGCTCCTCTTCCGACCAGGTTTGGCAAGAGTTGGATCTATCAGATGGCTCCACTGGTGACTAAAGAAGTGGGACAAGTGCAGAAGCCCATGGTTATTGTGGTATCCCCCCTGTTTGTATTGGTAGAGGACCAAGTCAAAGAGGCTGGTAAACTTCGGCTGACAGTAATGGAACTGGGAGGAAGAAATGACAATGACATCCACAGCTAGCATATTGTCCACAGCTAGCCAGATGGTATTGTGAAATACCATCTGGCAACAGTTTTGGGGGTCACGGGGGGCTGAATTTGTAAATCACTAGAGCTCCTTAGTGTGGGCTTATAGCCACAGGTGTTCCAGGTGTGTCGGTGCCACCCACAGAGGCTGCTGGCGCACCCCAAATTTCCATTACCTGCACATAGCAACCTAACTATACCCCTGCATGCATTCCAGTGGTAATTAGGCTACTGGTTATAAAATGAAACAATGTTCCCTGAAAAATTATTTCAAAAACTGTCAACTTGACATTTTACCACCGAGCAGGCTTGATTTGAAGAGTGCTGAATTGATCATGTTTGGCCAACTGATTAAACGGAAAGTGGAAAGGGGGCATCATTTACCATCCATTATTGAAGTCTTGGACTCATGTGAGACATGTTTTTGCGAACATGAACAGTTTACTGCATGTTCTGGTAACACTGCCTGTTAGCAGTTGCTCTGTGGAGAGACTTTTTTCAGTTATAAACAGAATAAAATCCACCAACAGAGCTGCAATGCTCACAGATACTAAATGGCATCTCACTCCTAATGTTTGAAAAAGAGCTCACAGAGACACTGGACACTGATGAAGTAATAAATGCGTTTAAGACCAAGCCACGTTGTCTTGTCCTTTAAATTGAGAGCTGAGCAGTGTGCACAGGTAGCGATATCGTTTCCTCATTTACTCTGCTGCTGAGCCCAATTGTGTTCAGATGGTGAAAGAGCTTGTATTGTTGATCATGTGTGTGGTGTTATAGTTCACTATACATGTCTTTGGGCATGTAATGTCTCTGTGTGTTATGTTTTTGCATATTTTTAATTTTTTTGGAGAGAGAGGTTTTTCTATAACTATAGTTATTATAAAATGGATTTATTTGAGAGCATGTCACTCAATTTTTAGACCTGCTTTGAACTACTATTATATTAGTGTGTTTTGCAATGTGTTTTTTTTGGTGGAAAATAAATTTGGCACACCCACTATTTGCTGGTGCACACCCAATGTCTTTTTTCTCCTTAGGTTATGCTCGTGCTGGGCGAATGGGGCTTTTGTTTCCTAATGAATTAATAACAACCAAAGCTCTTCTGAGCCTCCTGATGAGAGGATCAACACAGTGAGATAGAAATGTCTTACTCATATGTGTGAAAGGCAAATTCAAACTTAAAATTTTAGTCTCCTGGACTTCCTTCTATTCCTCTCTTCAGTATGCTAACACCATAAGAAACACTTGTAGGTAATTCAAAGTAGGGATATGTCTTACAGACCATGGCGGTGAAAACAACTATTAAGTAAGTTATTTTTCAACTTAGACCATGAATCCACTTGTTAAGCAATTTCTACATACCATAAGCTCATTTGTATGATTCATTGGGCATTTTTTGCACTCTAAATAAAAAACAGAATTGTCATTGGAAGCAAGCAAAATGTTTGTCTAATGGGCATGTAATTGTATAAATCTGAATAATTTCTTTGAATTTGCTTAAACTCCAACCACATCCCCTGATGTGTATCCTGTATCTCCATCCTCTAACTAAGCCATGATACCAAAATAGCTCTTCTGATGACTTCTCTGCCATTGTGTGCTAATGCTACTGCTTGCACCCTCTGCTACACACAGCATGCCATAAAATGAAAAAAGAAAGAGATTTGAATGTATATGTATGAGAAACTGTACTCCCCTGCCAAAAGAATATGCATAGGTACCCATTACATTTCTCATTAAATATTTTAATATGGCTTTGTGCAGCAGTCCGTAAAGGATCAAGGCATTTACTTCCTTCATTAAGCATTCAAAATTATGTCTTTTCCTAATGGCCTCCATAGTAACACCATCAGCATATACAGCAAGTCAGATTTTGTATTATATGAATCATAATATACCCAAAGATAATTGTTATTATTAATTACTAATGATAGACTCGCTGGCCAACATATTGGGTCAATATTTAATTTTATGTCTTATATTAGTATTGGGTGGTATGCTCTTTTTTTCCTGCTGAAAGGCAAAGTCCACAGCAGGTCTGTGTTGTTTAAGATACTGCTGTCCATACTGAAATTAATTAATTTTTTTCATTGTCGTAATATTTAATATGTTAACCATCACAATTTTAGTAATAATAATCGATTGGATTTATTTAGTACTTTTTTTGGCCACTCAAAGTGCTTTACATTAACGACCCATTTTTCATTCACTCTCACAATCACCCTCTGGTGATAAACTACATTTGTAGCCACAGTTGCCCTGGAGCAGAGTGACAGAAACATGATTGACATTTTGCACCTATGGCCCTCTGACCATTCATACACCAGTGTGAGTGACACTGCAGGCAAGGAGGGTGAAGTGTCTTGCACAAGGACACAAGAGAATGACTAGGACAGGGTGGGATTTAAACCACCAATCCTTCAATTATTGGATAACCTGCTCCAACAACTCACCACCAGTTATTTTATAATTGTAAGTAGAGAAGATTTTCTGACATTTATTATCATTTGACAGAGAAAATAAATCAGTACTGGTTCCAAATATCGTCAGAATACTGAATATCATTAGTGAGTGTCGATGAGTCTGTGAATAAATGAGTAACGTAAATGAGAGGGACCAGCTTGCTGAAATAGTGTAGAAAACGTAGTTGTTGGTCAGATAACTTAAACAAACCTCCAGTCATATTTCACGTAATGAATAAAAGTCGTCCTCCTCCTGTCTCTTGTGTCCACACAGTTAATGTTGGCTAACAGTAAAAACAAGTGTGTGGTTAAATGGATAACAAATGTAAATCAGTAACATCAGTAAACCTACTCAATTACTTAAATAAATGGAGTAGCAATACAATACAAAAACTAAATAGATAATACTAAATGCAATCCAGCATCACATACCCATATGTTCTGGTCCTGCATGGAGCTAGCACAGTTTTGGTCATCAATCTTTAACATAATATCAGGATATGTGGGACAACTAGTCACTCCTTGTCCTTTGATTGGGATATTTGGGGTGGTATGTGATCATTTGGGTCTAACTAGGGCACAATCACATAGTGTTGCCTTCCTAACACTTCTGGCCAGGCGGCTGATCCTGATCAAATGGAAAGACTGTAGACCACCAATAGTAACCCATTGGATTAAGGACGTTCTCTATTTCCTCAGGTTGGAAAAATTAAGATATTCTCTGAAGTGTACAACAGAAAATATGTACATCAAGACTTGGGGATCTTTTCTGGACTATATAAAGACACACATTACACTCACTGTGGATTGAGGTAGAGCATCCAATTTGTTATTAACATATTGTGTTGTGACCTTGGTGGGTTTTTTTTTCTTTTTCTTTTTTTCTTTTTTTGTTTTGGGTGTTTGTTGGTCTGCTTCTTGTTGTTGTTATTGTTGTACGTCTTGTAAAATAAATAAAATAAAGAAATAAATAGCATAATGTTGACATAACCATAACTAACTGCATCAGCCAAACCACAGAAAATAATACATTAAATATTCTGTACATACATGCAATAGTTCGATAGTTAACATACCAACCTCTTGACGTTGATGGTACAATCTCTTTTTTCTTTGCCCAAGATGCCTGAACCTTTTGCCTTATAATACCACCCTGAAGCACACTGACACTAACAGCACACTTTGAGTTGAATGAGTTCAGAGCCTTTCTTACCGCTGTTGGCACCTCACTAAAAAAGGAAGTGATAGTGAATATGTTTACTGGCTCTGTCATTCGTGGTAAATGTTTCATTGGACCCGGAAGTCATGTGTGACGTTAGACTTACAAGCCGAATAGTGATATGTTCAATTATTAATATTATATTTCATGTCTTTAAACGAAACAAAACAAAACACATAGGCCAGCAGGTAAATGCCTGGTATGTCTTACTATCAACCCAGTGGTGGTTGTTTATATTCTGAAGGCCTTTCATTAACAGCTTTAAGGTTTACATAAGTACATATCCTCCTGCATTTTCCTGAAGTGTGTTCAGAATTTATTGTATGCAGGTAATCATTTTGACATTTGTGCCCACAGCATTGTGGTTTCACATCTGTAGTGACCTGTAGTTATATATTCACTGGGAGGATGAATAAGTCTGCCTCTGCAGCTTAAGATCAAATTATACATTGTGCACAGGTTTAAGTCGCTTTAGTTTTTATAATAGTCTGATTGAACAGTATTTTTTTTTAACTTTCATGTTGTACCTGGCTGTGAGTTTGTGTTTGTCAGGGTGCTGTCGTGGTGTATTCTGGGGTGGCTGCCAGCTCCTCCCTCTCCATTCATCTTATCATAATCACATTTCCTCACTCACCTGTTATGTGCTGCACAGGTACAGTGCATCTCCATTAGAGCTATATTTAAGGCTTGCAAACACAGCTGTGCAGTACTGGATCATTCTCTACATCACCTCTCTATAACCAGAGATGTATAGTAACGAAGTACAACTACTTAAGTATTGTACTTAAGTAGTGAAATGCAGTATCTGTACTTTTTTGGAGTATACTTTTTTTTCCTACTTCCACCTCTACTGCACTACATTTAAAAAAAAAAAAAGAATACTTTTACTCTGATAAATTTTTTATGTGCCGAATCGTTACTCATTACTCTTATTAAAATAGTTCAGAAGCATACCAAACCCATAGCATATCAATGCCAGAGCGATAGATGGCTCTGTCACCTGGTTTGATGATGGTGTCTCATCATTGGACGAGTCAGTGATCAAACACTACATAATGTGTTACATGCGTAGCTGCTACACCGTGTTTACACAAGAAATATTTGGTTTGTCACTTGGCCATATTCTTGGAATACTCTGGTCTTTGAAATTTTTAGTTTTTTCATGAACACTTGTAAGTGAACTGGTATGTCCTTGTACTACTGCTGCCTCAGCTGAAGTTGTGCCTTTCATATTATATATATAAATGTGTTAAAACTTGTGACTGCTTTCATTTAGTATAGGCCTACACAGTACTTTTACATTTTACTTTAACTTTCAGTACTTAAGTAGTATTTTTTTCATTACTTCTACTTGCAATTTTACTTCTACTTTTACTTTCAGTACTTGAGTAGAACTTTTTTACATACTTCTACTTGCAATACTTAAGTACAATTTTCTTTGGATACTTTAGTACTTTCACTTGAGTATGATGCTTGAAGAACACTTCAACTTTTACTCAAGTCAGTTTTTTGATGTAGTACTTGTACTTCTACTCCACTCCTCTAGTCCAGTACTTTATACATCTGTCTATGACCCAAACTTTCATCCTGTATCATCTTCCATCAATGGACTCTGACAGACTCTCCCATCTTTTTGTTGAGTAATTTTATGTTCTGCTAATAAAGCTGTTTCTCCCTTCAGCACCATAGCCATGAGTCTTATCATTTGTACCCATCATAATGTGCAGCTTTAGAAGATTGGTTTAGTTTCAGATTTTTATTTCTTTTTGTAATTCATCGTATTTGTCAAAACAATGCTGCTTATAGAGAAGAAAATGTTTTATACACATGTCATGTTGTTGGGTGAGATGGTGGTGCAGTGGTTAGCACTCATGCCTCACAGCAAGAACGTCCCTGGTTTGATTCCAAAACCAGACCTTTATGTGTGGAGTTCGCATGTTCTCCCTGTGTCTGTGTGGGATTTCTCCAGGGACTCTAAAGACATGCACTGATAAGGCAGGTCTCCCTTGAAAGACAGAGCATTGATCTCAATGGGACTCCCATTGATTGTGCTAAAATGAGAAGTCATTCACTGCATTAAAGTTAAATAATTTAGTTGGTTTAGTTAGGTTATTCTGCCTGTGATCACCCTTTTCTATTACATTCATTGATTGACCTCTACCTATTTAATAAAAAAGACTATATTGTGCATTCATTGATTACAAGAAAGCCTTCGATTTAGTTGATAGATGTTCATTATGGAAATTGATATATGGTATTAACAGTAATATCATAAATGTTATATCAATTTTAAGGGTTCTTTTAATAAGGCAATTAGTAAACAGGTTTCTCAAGCCATGTTTGCTCTTAACTCAAAAGCCAAAAAACTTAAAGGACCTATTGATATCCATTGTGAACTCTTTGAAAAAACAGTGATTCCAATCTTGTTATATGGATCTGAAGTATGGGGCTTTCAAGATCTTACCCCTATAGAAGTTTTTTTACAGACATTTCCTGAGAAGTATTTTGAAGGTCCATAAGACTACTCCCAGTTGTATGGTTTGTGGAGAACTAGATAAACGTCCTTTATCAACTATTGTACACAGTTGTATGCTTAATTTCTGGTTAAAGATTTGTTACTGGAAAAGAATCTAAGTGTC